>BPLS01000163.1:3939184-4009935 GCA_019656275.1 Rhododendron kiyosumense
TTTTTTTTTTTTTTTGAAAACAATCAATTCATTTAACAATACCCGAAGGCAAAGATTATATCGCAAAAAACAGGAATGCACCAAACTACCTATACCCGAGACACGAGTTACTACATAAAACACACATGCTACAGACTCAAGGACACCCTGCAAAAGCAACCAACGCAAGTGTTGACATAAGAATCCCGTCCGGGGCAAGGCAGAGAGATACCAAACGAAATCCCAGCACAAATCATTAAACACTAAGCACAGATGTATCACTTAACAACAAAATACAAGCGAAAAAAAAAAAATCTGCTCCCAAGGACAAGTCTCAAGGCCCGCCGGCCGGAACTTAGGGATAGAAGGGAAAGTTATGAAAAAGGAAAATTAGAGGGAATGACAAGAAGAAATTTGAGAGAAAATTGAATTTGGTTTATAAACTTATCCCTCTGTTTCTTTACACATCAAACAATGGAAGGTAAATGTTTAAAATTTTCTCTTCTTTTCGGTTTCTTTTCCCAAGTTCCAAACACAATGGAGTTGGCAGGAGATGCTCTTAGGCTTTGTTTGGAACTTGAGGAAGGAAAGAGAAAATAAGAGAAGATAATAAAGAGGAAAATGAAAGAGAAAGTTGAGAAGAAATTGGAAGAAAACTGAACTTCTTTTTCAACCTTTCTATTCTCCTTCTCTTGGAACTAAACAATGAAAATAATTTTTTAAAAACTTTCTCTTCCTTGAAATTTCTTTCCCCAAGTTCCAAATTAGAGGAAGAGTCAGTAATAATGAACCAATGACAAAATATCTCTTACATAATGTAACAATTTGTGACAACTAACTTGTTAACTCTTAATCTAATTACGTGGCCCAAAAAAGTTAACTTTGAGTTATACCATAGCTTAATGCTTTCCCGTATATATTACATGTAATTTCCCTTGCCCATATTTGATAAAACTATAGGGGGTTAATTACTTATTGCCCCCTTTATCTATACATATTTTTCACTTTACCCCTTCCTACTATAGAATGCTACAACCTATCCCATTTATCTTCCAATTCCTAACACATAAGGCTTGTTGTTAGTTTGGGATCCAAAAAATCGTCAAAGGGGCATGTGCATGTCATATGATTTGTAAAAAAAGAAAAAATTAAGTGTTCTAATTTTCAAACCGTTTGATTCGGTGCGAAAATTTTATTTCTCTGATAATTTTATCCTAAAGGATCTTAATTAATTTTTGGCTCTAGTGCTCTCGTTAGTTAGTCCTAAGAGATATTTGGTTTTATTACTTTCTTAGGACTAATTAACGAGAGTTCTAGAGTCAAAAATTAATTATGATCCTTTAGGATAAAATGATCATAGAAATGAGATTAGTTTATATAAACTACCTATGAAAAATTACGTGCTCCAATTTTCCATCCGTTTGAACTGGTACAAAAATCTTATTTCTATGATCATTTTATTCTAAAGAGTCATATTTAATTTTTTACTCTAGAGCTCTTGTTAATTAGTCTTAAGAAAGTAGTAGAATCAAATATCTCTTAGGGCTAACTAATGAGAGCTATAGAGCCAAAAATTAATTATGATCCTTTAGGATAAAATGATCAGAGAAATTAGAGCACTTAATTTTTTTTCTTTTTTACAGATCATATGATATACACATGCCCCTTTGACAATTTTTTGAATCCCAGACTAACAGCAAGCCTTATGTGTTAGGAATTGGAAGATAAATGAAATAGGTTGTAACATTTTATAGTAGAAGGAAGTAAGGTTAAAAATGTGTATAATTAAAGAAGGACAACAAGTAATTAACCCATAAAATTAGTACTAGTACAGCGGAGTACGTTAATATGTGTATAGAGGAAGCGAAGGCGGGAACACGTATATTTATTACTCCGTACTTTAAAAACACTTTATTTTAATCGTGCCGCCCTCAACGACGACCCAAACACGATCTTTCTGTCCCTCTTCCTTCTCTCTCTCTCTCTCTCTCTCTGAGTGTGTAGAGTAATGGCGTCGAGCTCTGCTCAGAGATCTTCACAGAGGTCGGAGAGACAAAACCACATTCCTCATGGACGCTCTGCTGCTTCTTCCCTATCTCGAAGCGTCGACAACGGACAACAACAACTACTCCCTAATAATCTCTCTGTTCGTTCCAAACTCCACGCTTCCCGACCCTCTCTCCCCCCAACTTCTCGAACCAACTCCAACAACCACGATCCAGGTCTCTCTCTCTCTCTTCGTCATATCAACTCTTGGAGTATTTTTATTTACCAACAAAAAAAAAACTCTGGACTATTTTGGCTTAGGCTCCGTTCCGGAACCATTCTTATTTTATAAGTACTTATTTTGGAGTTTTCTTTCATAAAACTCAAATAAGCAGCTTATTTTCACATTTTCAAACTCAAAAATAATGTAAATGAAAAATAATTTTTCAATTTTTTTTGCACCGTATTAAAGATCTCAATGAGATCTATCAAACAAGATCCATAGTGATAGGAAAATTATTTGCGTAAGCACGTGATTTTTGAGCTTAAAAATTACCTTCTTGAAAAATAAGTACTTATTCACTCTTTTCCGGAACACACCTTATTATTAGACAAAAAATAAGTTCTTATTTCGATTCCGGAACGGAGCCTTAGAAGATATTGATGATTGGTCTTATGGAAAAGGGACAAAAAAAAATTTACCTAGCATTCCTCTTGGTCTTATTCCACAATAAATGTTTTTTAATCGGAATACGTGTCATGTATAATTTTTTTTTTCTATTTGGAAACACTTTTAGCAAAATAGGTCTCTCGCCTTCTGCAAAATAGATCTCTCCCCAAAAGGAAAGAATGTTTAGTTTTCCTCTTTCTCGTTAAGAATTAATTCTGCAAAAAGGTCTTGCGAGAAGGAAAGAAAAAAGGTCTTGTCAGAAGGAAAGAAAGTTACTTTTCCTTTTCTAGTCAAGTGAACACAGAAAAATAAATTTTACTTTCCTTTACTTTACTTTTATCTTACTCCACTTTTATGGAAAGTTTATTTATCACACAACAACATTCTCGACAATTGAATGAATCGATTGGGGTACGTATCGTGTATCGTAAATTTTTTGAACAAAAGTTAACATACAATTAAGGAAAAATTTCAAAATAGCACTTAAACTTTGCACCAAATGTCACAGAAATACCTGAACTTAAGTTTATTTCAATTAAACACCTGTATTAACAAAATTTCCAAATTTAGACACCTGAACTTAAGTTTATTTAAATTAAACACCTGTATTAATAAAATTCCCAAATTTAGACCTCTGCCGTTATATTTCGTCCCAAAAATTGCTGACATAGCATCTCTAACTCGTTTAAGTTGCCCCATTGCAAATGTTTCCAATAAGGGACAATGCACCTAAGCAAAACCCATAGGCAAACTTTATCATCCCTTGTTAAACAGGTTGAAAATGCCATGTCAGCAATTTTTGGGACGAAATATAACGGCGGGGGTCTAAATTTGGGGATTTTGTTAGTACACGTGTTTAATTAAAATAAACTTAAGTTCAGGTGTTTAAATTTGGGGATTTTGTTAGTGCACGTGTTTAATTGACATAAATTTAAGTTCAGATGTCTCTGTAACATTTAGTGCAAAGTTCATGTGCTATTTTGAAATTTTTCCTCAAATTAAAGAATAGTTATGCCTCATAACAAACGAGGAATCGAATGCTTATATGAGAAAATAAGTTTTTAGGATGGAAAATCCCAAGTTTCCCAAGTGGGCTCTAGCGAATTGAGGCTTTCTAATGGATTGTGGGTTGGGTTTCTTTGATGGTTTGAGGGTTGCCAAAATTACATCAAACGATGTAGATTGCGTTTTGGGTTCTGCTTCTCAAAATAAGCTTCGATTTTGTTCAGCAATTAATCGTAAGATACATATTGAATGTGTATCATGAGATTTCTATAAAAAAAGGATGCGAAGTGTGGGAGAGGCATAGTTTTTCAAAGGAGACAATACAAACCGTTAGAGACATATCCTGATCGTAGGTTTTTAACAGAAGTCTGTCGACGCAGTTATGTGACCCGATGCCGATATCGATTCCAAGTGAAATACTAATTAATCTGGAGTCTGCTGGACATACCCTGAGAAATAATCATTATCCAGAGTAGAGTTAATATGCATGCAATATTGAATTTCCATATGTTCTGTGTCTTATATATTATTATATATATTATTAGCTTATTACCATAGTAAAATGACAGAGCCCCTTCTCGAGAAAAGAATGCAATGACAAAAATTAAATAAAAATGTTGACTCTGTTTTTTGTCGTTCACGTGTGCAAATTAGTCTTTTTCCAATTGTATTAAATGCACACGGTAGGTTGTAATCTCTTTTATGTTCTTACTTTTCCAAAAAAAAGAAGAAGAGGCTGCAAAACACTGAAAACAGTATCGGTTTTGTCGTAGCTGTCCTATAACCAGTTAACCCCTATGTTAAATGCCTTTGACAAAATATATTTTGGAATTGGCTCCCAAACACCCAAAATGCAATACCTCACCATACAAAATTTAAAAATGTGGTTGCCAAACAGGGCCTAAATTAGTATTCTCCTTTACACAAAGGAAAGTGTTGCTCTTACTGAATACGCTAAAGTAGATCCAGGGGAGGAGTCCAATGGAGGCAAAACATAGGACTAATAAGACCATTTACTCACCTTTGATGGTTAAGCCCTGATATCGGTTCAACTTTTTATTCACCTTTATGTTTGTCTTATTTACCTGTTTGAACAGAATTGTTACGGCCTTTTCGCTAGGATTTTAAAATTTTGTGCCTGTTTTTCATCAACAATTTTTGTAGATTTGATGAGATTCTAATGTGAGTATTTGGCGCTCTGATAGAAATATAAAGTTTTAGTCAACAAATAAAAACCAAAATAAAAGAGGCTGGTCAGAAATCAATCCTAATGTTGCTAATGTTAGTAAATTAGCTACAACTAAACTGCCAGCCACTAAACACGCTACATACGAACAAGGATTGATTTTAAGGGTGGAATAAGAATTAGTGTAGTGGAAATTGATTTATAAATCTAAAACTGTGGGTGGAACTCATACTAGTTGAATATTTAGCATGGTTATTTTGAAAATGTCTTGCAGCATTGTAGGAAGTGTAATTTTGAAAAAATCGGTTTAGCAATGTCCCCTGCTCAACCTGTAGTGGCTCGGCCTTTAGAATGTGTTGCACGGTCTAGATTAAGCTGGTCATTCTCAGTTTCTGGAGAGGGTGAGGTTATCATCTTAGACTAATGCTATATATATTTGGAGATCTTTTTAGAACAATTTTTTAGAAACATCCCGATTGAGTTCTGGTAGGATTGCATGTATTGGAAGTCAAGAAACCTATACTAGAAGCATTATATAATTCTTTAGTAAGATGATTCAATATCGGACATGGTGTTGTAGGGACTAGGGAATCAAAAGAAGAACCCGGTCGATATCCAAAACTCAACTCTATTCTGGCATCGTCTAATTTAAAACTATCACACATAATGGCATACTTATAGGCACTGAAGTGAACCGTCAGTCAAAAAAGCAGGCAAAAATAATTAGATACCAAGTTATATGATAATGCTGAAATTAGACATTGAACCGCTTAATTTTGATCCAACTCATTGTTCCCTATCAGGTGGACAACCTACTTTATTTTGAACGCTATTCATGTTATATGACAAAAATTTATAGTAGCCATACAACATGTCTTACTGTTAGTGTGTGTTACAGATTCTACAAAGTCCTCAAAGTCGGTCACTCCATTTCATATTGGGATGTTGAAAAACTTTAAAGTTCCCGTGTGTATCCTACTCTTCAGAGAGGGACAATTACTAATTTACTAGTAAAAATTCATTGGTATCTGAGTATATTTAGGGACATGGCAAATTTTTTTACCTTCTCTTTGTAGGATGCAGAACCTACACTTGGTACTTGATTTGGCAAAGCCAATTGCTCGAGATTTAGGTGTCTTGGGTTAAATTCTCTGGTCAATTGTTTTCTGGTGATGATTGTATTCTTGATATAGGTTTGATCCAGAAATGGGTCAAGGATATCCTGCCATCAGGAAAACTTCACAAACAATCATAAATGGTGCTTGGGTCTGTTAGGGTGTGTCCATGCCAATTGCCAAATGCAGCTCCTTGATATGCATGTTGGTGTGTAAATGACATTGGGAAATTTTAGCAGTTTGATAAGATTTAGGCAGATTATGCTATTGGGATGACATCTTCGTCTGTTCTTTAAGTTTTTTGAATACCATTGGAAATTCGTGGATGCTGCATTCAGTTAGTGCTTATAGCAAAGATGATCAATTAAATGAAGGTTCTATATTTGACGTCTACCGCAGAACCTGCAAGAGTAAGAGTTGCTGTCAGACTTAGACCCAGAAATGCAGAAGATCTGCTTTCAGATGCTGATTTTGCTGATTGTGTAGAAATTCAACCAGAGGTAATAGGTTTCTGCAGCTTTAGTTGTTATCGATCCCATTCCTGAACGCTGTTGATTAATTAAGGAATACTGCATACCCTTGTTCCAGTTGATTGCAATATATACTTCTGATTATTAGTTCTCCCACCTCTCTTACGTGGATGTTGCACCCTAACGTTAGATCAACAAACTGCACCTTTGAATTTATATATTTCTATTTCCCCCCTTCATGTAGCTGAAGAGGTTAAACTTGAAGAAAAACAATTGGAGCTCTGAAGCTTATAGATTTGATGAAGTGTTTTCCGAGAGTGCTTCTCAAAGGCGTGTTTATGAAGCGGTAGCAAAGCCTGTGGTTGAGGTAAGCAATAAAAAATTTAGAGAGCATGGATACGAGATAGTTCCTCTTTCATATTGAAGCTTCATGAGGTTTTGAGTTGTGACCAGGGCTGAAAAACCTTCATCTCTATGTATACAGATGACCTAGTCTTTTCTTGCCCTTGCATTTTGGAAATTATATGGTGATTTGTAAATGCATATGCGCGCGCGCATGTGATTATGCATTGATTATCAGTAGTTCTGTAGTTAATTGTTTTCAAACAACTATTTTCTTCTGTTCTTGTGGTTGAAAAAGTTGCAAATACTTTTGATTGGTCTGTTCATGATTTTAATCACTTTTGCAGAGTGTATTGAGTGGGTATAATGGGACGGTAATGGCTTATGGCCAAACAGGCACCGGCAAGACTTACACTCTTGGGAGGCTGGGTAAAGATGATGCTTCCGAACGTGGTATTATGGTTAGAGCTATGGAAGATATAATTTCCAGTACATCTGGATCTGATAGCATTGAAATCTCCTATTTGCAGGTATCGAACTTAGTTCCTGTTTTTTCTGTTTGTTTTTAGGTAATGTAATTAGTCAATGATGATGTTGTGCATACCAATGCTCTAGACTATCAATGAAGGAAGCATGGTAATGTGCACATAAATTGCTTTGGGTCTCTAGGCCTGCCCTCTCTGATGCCATTTGGCTTTGGTTTGGGGGCATGGTTCTACAACAAAACGTCCCTGTAGCTCCTCGGTTCTTGGAGGTTTAGGGGGGCCACTGTTTTAGTGGTACTCTGAGAGCAGCCACTTTGTGCATATATTGCCAAAGGTTAGGTCTGTCTCCAATCATCCCCCGCCCATACCCCCAATGATTGGGGACTAGATGGGTTATGTTATGTTGTTGTTGTTGAATTAGTCAATGATGAAGATTTTACTTCTATACTTAGAGTTGACTTCTACTCACCATTGAAGTGCTTTATCTTCACTATTTGGCATAGATTAATGTTAAATAATCTCAGCCCACATAGTCTCCTTAAAACCCAGGTATTAAGGAGAGGGAAGCTAGGGCCTTATAACCAGCATATAGGGGGCTTGTCCAGGCGATGTGGGACACAATCCAACACACCCCCTGGCCCACAAAGCGTGGCAACCGAACAACGGTTCACCAACGAAAGGCCCAACCAAAGCTCTGATACCATATTAAATAAGCTCAGCCCACATAGTCTCCTTAAAACCCATGTATTAAGGAGATGGAAGCTAGGGTCTTATAACCAGCATAGAGGGGCTTGTCCAGGCGACTTGGGACACAATCCGACAATTAACTTACAGTTGGGATTGAGTTGGTCAGCTTGGAAATGAGAATGCTGTTCAATGCACCAAAAAAGTGATACTCCTTTTGTCCCCACTTCTTGGTCCTCTTTTTGTGGTCATGCCTTTAATTAGGTCAACAAATCATGTACTTTCTTTGTTTTCCCAAGTTTTTCTACCAATCAGAAGATCTCAACTAATTCCTGCGGACAAGGTTTTCTAAGTTATTGAAAGCAAAATAAATTTGAAAATACAGATGATTTTGTAGATGTTTAGATCTGCAGAATTAGACAAACAAATAGGAACAGAGGGAATTTTTTATATTTTTGCCACAATGATAACATATGTTATTAATAAGTCAAAACGATACATCAATCGGGAGACCCGTCCCTAGAAAGGGGACCAAGTAACCACAACGGTGGGACTTCCGTCCATAGACTATACCCCGAACCACCCAAACCCTTGCCTGCCACCACATGAGCAACATTATTACCATTCCTACGAACAAAGGAAAAGTTGCAACATTGGAAATTTCTACTCAAAACTTGAATTTCATAAATGATCACTTCTACCTCTTGATTGGTCACAACCTGTCCATTAAGCATCTTCACTAACAGTTGAGCATCACTTTCCACTGGAGCAGACCACAAATTGAGTTTTGAGCCCAGCAGGACACCTTGTCGAATTGCCAGAGCTTCAGCAACTGATGAATGGGCACACCACTGCGAAACTCTCATAGACGCAGCGGCAAAAAAACCTCTGGAATCCCTAACCACAATACCATAGCCTCCTTTCCCCAATTCTTTCTTGCAAGAGCCATCCACATTAATCTTAAACATCCCATTTGGAGGCCTTATCCACAAAAATGCAGTTCCCTCTCTGTTCGAAACAACAGCCATAGTATTCAAAGAGTTTGCAGCCAAAAACTCATGGAGATACTCCACTGCCCTCTTGCACACCACCCCAGGAAGAGAGAGCTTATGTTCAAAAATAGCCCCATTCCGACACTTCCAAATATACCACATTAGAACCGCAGCAACCGACATACACCAATCCTTGTTACTTTGATCCTGCCACCACAATTCCATAGTATCCAAAAAAAAAGAAAGAGTTAACTTGTACTGTCCCCATACTTACTTGTAAAGGCGACAAATGCCATGCTTGTACAGCTCGAGGGCAAATACAAAACAGGTGAACAATAGATTCTTGGGCAAAACCACAAACTGGACAGCTAGGATCGTCTATCGCCAAAACAGAGGGATTACTGCTCTAGAAATCTATGGAAAACTTGTGGAACGTGTGCACAAAAGTGAATATACGAGAACTGGCCGATACATCCACCTGTGTAGTAAGACAACCAATTGGTAGTAACAGAGAAGATGATGCATACTATAGGTAGTGGAGTTTTGCTGCAAGCCTTCTAATTGAAGATATGACTACGATAGAATGGAGAAACTTGGTTGACATAGCCGGCCCCTCGTCAATTGGGACATTGGCTTGTTTAGTAGAGAGGGAGCAGATTAGCATGAACCTTGTGGTCTACTATTACTGCAATGCAGACTGATTTCTCAAGAGAAAGAAGTTGTGTTGACAAGTATTCTCTTGTCACGCAGGTTCTCTTGTTGGAATTTCTGTAAATAGAGAAGTAATTTGCTTGGTAGATACTCCTTCCTTTTCAGAGGAAAATCACTTAAATATATGTTTTTTGGGTACCAACTATCACTTTAAGTTTCTGTGCTCTATCCTCATTGTTTGTTGCTATTACTATTACCATTGTCTTGGAAGTGAACCTTGTTTTGGTCGCAATCCTAGGAAGACCTTAACTTGTCATCAGATTGCTTATGTGGTTAAAAACCTATTTAAGTTCTTGCTGCCATGCACTATTTAAAGTTCCGTAATGAAGCAAAGATTTGTTACTGTGCCAGTTGTATCTTGAAACTATACAAGATTTGCTTTCGCCGGAGAAGATTAATATCCCAATTTCCGAGGAGCCTAAGACCGGGAAAGTAACATTGCCTGGCGCAGTGGTAGTTAAAGTTCAAGATCTTGATCACTTTCTACAGATACTTCAAACTGGCGAGGCAAACCGTCACGTGGCAAATACAAAGCTGAATACAGAGTCTTCTCGTAGTCATGCAATTCTTATGGTGGGCTCATGTCAGAATCCAGTTTCTTTGTTTTTCCTCTCTCTGTTTATAGTGTATATTCAACAATTTATGATCCTTTTTGAAAACTTATTAGTTTCTACATTAATGTAACCATTGTTTCATAGGTTAATATTCGGAGAGCTGTTCATGAGGAGGAAAATGAAATTCCTTCTGAAGAAAAAGACAGTAAAGGGAATTTATCTTATGATTACGGCATACCAATTGTTCGCAATAGCAAGCTGCTGATAGTGGATCTTGCTGGTTCTGAGAGATTGGACAAATCTGGTTGCTCTCTCTCTCTCTCTCTCTCTCTCTCTCCTTTGATTCTTTTAGTTTAAGTGGTCAATTTCTCTACTTATGGGTTGACACTTGATAGTATGATGTTTATCTAAGTCGATTTTGTTTTGTTTAATACTTCTATGTGTTGCAGGCAGTGAAGGCCACTCGGTTGAAGAGGCTAAGTTCATTAATCTTTCTCTTACTTCGCTGGGAAAATGCATAAATGCATTGGCAGAAAACAGTCCTCACATACCTGTTAGAGATTCTAAACTGACGAGACTACTTCGTGATTCCTTTGGAGGTTATCCACATAACTCATACATTCAATTACATTGTTTTGCTAGTCTCCACATGTTTCCCAATCCTCTTGTGCTGTCTGACTTTTGGAAACTTTCTGGAACACTATCTGGGAGATTAGATAACTTTTTACATTTCCTACACCTTTTCTTTTCCTTTAAGCCAGCATGAAAAGTAATGGATGCTAATAGGATATTATGATGCATCTTTGCGAAAAAGGCCATTAAACTTTAAGGGACGTTGTCACGTTGCAAAGAGGTATTAAGTACACAGTGAGCGTCGATAATTGTCTCAAATATACTTTGAAAAGTGGATGAAAATCTGCTCATTGTATGTACTTTTGCTGAGGTAAAGGTAAATGGTTTTGGTCCTTTTGGACTGAAAACTTCCTTACAAATTGGCAAAAAGCTGAAGGATGAGGACCAAATTGATACTGCCACATACTTTAGGAACCAATAGTGAATTTTACCCGTATATATTTCGTACATGTGGGAAGGCTTGTACAAATAAGACATGGATGTGAGGAGATAAGCTAAAATTTGTAGCTGCATGCTTAGTGCCTAATGGCAAATCTATTGTGGGATTGTTAAACTAATCCATTCTAGATTTAACTGGTAGGAATTTTGTTGAAGTTAGCTTATCCAAGAATAATTACATGAGTGTATCTGTATTGTCTAACATCAACTATCTCTTATCCAATGAAACAGGCTCTGCAAGGACCTCACTTATAGTAACGATTGGGCCTTCTTCTCGACATCATGCCGAAACCACAAGCACCGTGATGTTTGGACAACGCGTGAGTTACATAACACACTTCATTGTTCAAAATATGTCATATATGAGACATTCTATGTCCTTGATCACTCTCCACTTTGGCAGTGGCAGGACCAACATTGACTCATATATCCTTTGTTGTCACAGTGGATTCTAAAGTCAACACTCATTTGTGGCTAGTGTGTCTAATAACACTAGGATGGTCATTGGCTTTTGACTTTGTCATCTGCAATCAACTCATTTATAAAGGATTAAATTTACACTTGAATTGGATACTTTTCTTTTTCAACAACATTAAAGAAAAAAGTTTCGTAACTTGGGGAGTTTATATTTGTTGGATTTTGCAGGCTATGAAAGTTGTAAACATGTTAAAGCTTAAGGAAGAATTTGATTACGAAAGTTTATGCCGGAAGCTTGAGAATCATGTGGATCATCTAACTGCTGAGATTGATAGGCAACTAAAATTGAGGGACAAGGAGAGAATAGAAATGGAAAGAAGTCTCAGAGAGTGTCAAGAGTCCTTTGCTAAAGCTGAAAAGAGTTTGGTTGCAAGGTCTGAGGTAGTTGTCTCTCCTGCTTAAAAGAGCTTGATTGCAAGATCTGAGGTAGTTGTCTCGCCCTTTTTGGGAAGTCTTGCATTTTGAATGCAAAAAATAATGTACTAGCATGAATTTTTTTCCAAAATTTTTTAGACCAATTTAAAATTTCATTGAGAAGAAAAAGTTGGTGTAAATTTTTTTTTTAAAACAAAATCTCATAAGTAACTTATTTTTTACTTACAAAATGCACGGTTCTCCTAAAGGGCGAGCAATTTAGGAGGGAGGGAGTATATTTTTTGAAGCTCCATTTGATGATATTATTTTATGGGCTTTAGTTAACACTGTTTAACCTTCTTGCTTATTCGTTTGTTTTTTGCTATTGGCACTCCTACTTTCTTCTTTTCTTTTTATTTTTGTTGGTGTATGCGACTTTCTCTAAAACTGTTGCACTTAACTGCAGTTTCTGCAGAAGGAGAATGCTCATCTAGATATCAAGCTAGAGGGAACACTAATTGAATTGAATCGTCTAAAAGATCAAAACAATTTTATGCATTCTGAAGTTGCACGATTAGAAATCAGTCTAAAGCACGGTGAGGTATATTATACTTATAGTTTCCTACTTTATTACTCTTCCATTGTATCCTTATGGTTGTTAATTACTATTTTGTAGGTATGAGTATATCTGTCTAGCTGTTTTGTTGTATGTTAAACTAATGTACTGTTTAGCAACATGCAAAGACAAAACTCAGTGGTTTTCTTTTTTGGTGCTTTCTTTGAAAAATTCTGTTGCACTTGTCATATTAAGATCCTTAAAGAATAACTGGTTTGTGGCTGTGGTAGTGAAACCATATTTAGAAAGAAGAGAGGGAAAGTGAAAAAATGAAACCAAAAGTAAATGGTGTGCCTTTCATTTATTGAATGAAGTTCTCAAATGCACTGTCAAAAGGTTGTGCCACTGCAAAGGGGGTAAATTCATTTCTCTTGCCTTCAATATATTGAATTATGTCATGATTGTTTTATCATAACTCAAGCTTATATTTTTAAAAGGTGAGACCAGCACTTTGAATCATTAAGATTTTAACAAAGACAGTGGTCTTGAAAAAGCAACTCTTAGCACATTCATGGAGTACGTAATGGTGGAACGCTATTCTAAGTGAGAATATCGTGTTAATGGCAAAAAAGTTCACATATTCCAGGTGAAATTAGGATCAAAAAGTATTTGCAGATCAACGATTTCAGAAATATATCTTTATATTCTCTATTTAATTGGAGAGGTCTTTTGGTAAACTACGAAATAGGCACAACTTGGTTCATTTTGGCTGGCAGGAATAGCTTGATATACATTATAGGGTCCAATTTCTAACAGCTTAAACTTTTGGAACAATTAGTAAAAGCCTTGGTTCTGGGTTGTTTAGGTTCAAGTCCTTTCGTTTGCGGTTGTTTCATGTTTGCATTATGCTACGATGTTGGCATCTCCATGAGCAAGATGGGATTGCCTACAAGGTAGGGAGCTGGATAGCTTAACATTTATTGTTGGGCTTATTTTCCAATAATTATAGTTTTGGGACAATTGATAACATAACAGTTTCGACTCCTTTTAGATGGTTTCACTAAGGTTCTGGTTTCTCTATTTGTAGCAATACCAGCTTGAAAGTTCATCATATCAAAAAGCACTTGCTAATACCACAGAAATGTATGAGAAGAAAATAGCAGAGTTGATGAAGCAATTAGAGCATGAGAAGGCTCACTCTGGAAGTGCTGAAGAATTAAATGCGATGAAGAAGCTGTTAAGTGATCGTGAAAAGTCAATGCAGGTTACCTATAGAAGTGAATATGGCAAGGACAATGTGTATCTTTGTACCTCAAATTCACATATTCAATTTTTTAATAAATCTTTAGTTGGGGTTTCATTTTGGCAAGAGTTCAAGTAGTTTCCTTTTCGATTATCTAAAACTTAAATTTGTGAAACTTTAAATGCATTCTGACACATCCAATGTCATCGCAGTGGCTTATCATCCATCTCTACGCCTAAGAAGCACGAATACGGACATATGACACGGATCCGACACGACATGGACAAGTGGATACATCATTTCTTCAAAAATTAGGACACGGACACATTGCAGACAAGTTGAATGAACAATATGTTCTTTTATTATTAATGTATCTTATGAGTTCAAATAACATATCATGAATAATTCTGTCAAATTAAGATAAAGCCTAAATACAATCTTAACAATAGGTAGATAGAAATCAATGCCATTAAAAAAAGGAAGATAGAAATCAAAAGTTGGTGTAAAGTGTTTATGCACTGAACATGTACATAATTTTGATGCTGGCCAATTTTCAAAATGTGTTCTTTCCGTGTTCCAAGAGTGTCCCCAACATATCCGAATAGAAAAACATAATAGAAAAATTAGACATGCATTTAGCCTTGTTAGACACGTGTCCAGAGATTGTTGTGTCGTGTCCATGATGGACACATGTCGGATACGGAAATGCGAGTCTGGTAGATGTGTCGTGCTTCTTAGGTCTGCAACAAAATTCTAAATGCGGTGTTTTTGTTGCTCCTCGTTTCATCTAACAAAAGGCATAGTTTGATGTTCTCATCTTTCTTTATCTCTTATCAGCTATACCAAATGGCAAATTCTACATATGAGAAGGCTCTTGCAGACACAAATCAGATGTATGAAGAAAAAATAGCAGATTTAATTCAGAATCAAAATGGTGAGATTGCTCGTTTTAAGAGTGTGGAAGAAGAATTGGATAAGATGAAGAAGCTTTTGAAAGATCATCAAAACTCAAATCAGGTTATGTTTGTCTTTATTGAAGTAAGATTACTCGGGGGTTTTGTTCTTCAGTTTATGTTATGCTCCATGACTGTTATATTTCTTGTATTCAGAATAAAAACAGTAGCACAATATGGCAAAAAATCAAATCTTATGTGTTGCATACAACAGAAAACAGTGATCGAATCTAATAGTTTTGACTTTTGAGATCCAGACCTAATATGAAAAGATAGGCTATCAAAAAGAGTCCCAACACCACTAATCCACTTTCCTCGCTTACTACCTTCTACCATGTCCACTAACAGAATAGTGCAATACAACTAATAAAAACTGGTTCAATTTCTCTCATGTTTAACAATATGCATGACCCTCATGATAAGCCAAAGATTAAGGAATATTGCAAACATACTTGCAAAGTAATGCTTGTAGAGGTCTAGTACGTATAAGGCATTCCAAGCAGCCATCTAAGTTGACAAGGCCGATGGATGCTTCTCAAATGCCGGAGCCTTTTTCAAAAGTTAACGGAAAATGGGAAAAGACTTCCTCAAATTAATATAGATTTGTTAGGAATGTTCCAAGGAATACTAATAACCTTTGGTAGCCTTTTTTTCCACAAATTCACGGAGAGAGAATCAATCTTGGATGCTAAGGTAAGTGTACAGTAGGAGCTATGAGACAAGAATGAAAAAGACAAATGGTGAAAAGGAAAAAAAGCTAATGAGAAATGCAAAATTATCACGTCTCCTGAGTGTGTTATGATCATGCTTTGCGTTGTTTTATATGCGCCCAAAGCAATGAATTTGTGTATTCTCCAATTGTCTAGAGTACGTTTGGTCCAACAAAATTCCTAAAATGCTGGGACACATTCGGAATAGAGTCCAATGTGTGTTGAGGAGTATTAGTGAGTGTCGGTATCTGACACATGTCCGACTTTGACAAGGAACCTCCTTAGCAGTGTCCGTGTTTCCTAGCAATAGCTGGATTAGGAAACAATTTAGTTCCTTTAGTAAGATGGATCATTACTTGTAAATGCAACAGTTCCTAGCTATGTCATACACTACGGTAGGCAACGATGGTTGTTGAATTGTTGCAGTTTCAGACTATTATCATCATGGTTTTGCTTCATATCTTCATGCTCTTCTATACATATACCAAGAAACATCAACACTTCAACGACTAGTTGTTTGAGTTTCTGTGTCATGTTAATATGTGTTAAACCTCATACAGTCCAAAATATAATAATTTGTAGCACCAAACACTTCTCAAAGGAAAGGTGTCTTGCTCCTAGAATGGATGGGAACTCCATATCTAATATCTTTCTGTCTTACTACACAGATGTATGAGAAGAAAATTGCCGAGTTGATGAAGCAATTAGAGGATGAGAAGGCTCACTCTGGAAGTGTTGAAGAACAGTTAAATGCAATGAAGAAGCTGCTAAGTGATCAAGAAAAGTCAATGCAGGTTAACTATCGAATTGAATATGGCAAGGCCAACATGTATCTTTGTACCTCCAATTCAATTAAAATCCATTTCGTAACAAGTCGTCAGTTGGCATTTCAGTTTTGGCAAGAGTTCAAAGCAATTTCCTTTAGATAAATCAAAACCTCCTGAGAAATGCTTTATGTGCATTCTGACACATCCAATGTTTTAACAACGGCTTATCATCCATGTCTGCAGTGAAATTCTAGAAGCGGTTCAAGTTTTTATTGCTCCTAGTTTTCATTTAACAAACAAAAAGGCATAGTCTGATGTTTTCATTTTTCTCTCTCTTATCAGCTATACCAACTGGCAAATTCTACATATCAGAAAGCTCTTGCAGACACAAATAAGTTGTATGAAGAGAAAATAGCAGATTTAATTCAGAATCAAAATGGTGAGATTGCTCATTTTGAAGGTGTAGAAGAAGAATTGGATAAGACAAAGAAGCTTTTGAAAGATCATCAAAACCTAGACCAGGTTATGTTTATGTCTTTATTGAAATAAGATAACCCATGGGATTTGTTCTCTAGCTTATGTTATGCGCCATGACTGTCACATTTGTTCTATTCATAAAAAAGCAATTGTACAATAAGCCGAAAAACCAAAATCTTATATGTTGTCTAATAGTTTCGCCATATGGGCCTAATCTGATGGGATGGGCTATCACCAAGAATCCTAACACGACTAATCCACTTTCCTTGCTTACAACCTCCTACCATATCCACTAACACAATAGTGCAATCACGCTAATAAAAATTGGTTCAAGAGAACACATTTAACAATATGCATAACCCTCATGCGAGCGAGGTTACCCTACAAGAAGAGTCTAGTTGCTTTAGATAAGTCAGAGTTAGAGGAATTTTTCATAATCATACCTGTAAATGATGCTTTTAGAGGTGTTGTATATATAAGGAGTTCCAAGGAGTCATCCACCTTAAGAAGGCCGATGCATGATTCTCAAATAATATGGCCTTTTCCAAAAAAAATGATAGGAAAATAGGAAAACACTTCTTCAAATTAATTAAACTTTTTAGAAACTTCCAGTGAATACTAATAACCTAAGGTAGTCTTTTATCCACTACTTCAAGGAGCAAGACTTTGATACCAAGTAGAAAACAAGAAGGAAAATGACAGAAGGAAAAAAGAAAAGAAAAGAGAGTAAAGCTGATGAGAGAAGGAAAATCATCACGTCTCCCGAGTGTGTCATGTTCATGCTTTGCGATATCTTATATGCGTCCAAAGCGATGAACCCATGTATTCTCTAATTGTCTAGAGTACGTTTGATCCAACAAAATTCCTAAAATGATAGGACACATTTGAAATAGAGTCCGATGTGTGTTGAGGAGTTTTAGTGAGTGTCGGTATGTGACACATGTCCGACTATGACAATAAACTTCCTTAGTAGTGCATGTGGTTCCTAGCAATATCTTTGTAAGGAAACAATTAAGTTCCTTTAGTTAGTTGGATCATACATGGAAATGCAACAGTACGTGGATATATTATCCACAACAATAGGGAAGGATGGTTGCTGAATTGTTGTAGTTTCAGGCTCTTATCATCATGGTTTTGTGCCATATCTTCACACTTTCTGGTATATATATACACACACACACTTAGGATCCAATGAGGGATCCCGCACGGCCTTATCGTGTGGAACTCCCTTTTCCCGAACCAATTTCGACGATCTAAGCCTTTCAAAGTATGCAGAACGTGATTTTAAGGGTACCCTTCAGAAATCAGCAAAAAAAATGATCGGGAAGGGTTTGATCCGAGCAGTTTTTTACTGAACCTTAAAATCACGTTCTGCATACTTTGAGTGGCTCGGATTGTCGAAATTGGCTCGGGAAAGGGGAGTCCCACACGGTAAGGCCGTGCGGGATCCCTTATAGGATCCGGACTCTATATATATATTTGTATTATACCAAGAAGCATAGACACTACAACAACTAGTTGTTTACTTTTGTGTCTGCCATGTGATGACCCTCATACAGTCTGAAATATAAGAATTTTGTGGCACCAAATGCATCTCAATAGAAAGTTGTCTAACTCTTGGAAATTGGATCCGACCAGCCCAACTATCTCACATCTTTCTTTCTTACCTACAGATGTACAAGAAGAAAATAGCAGAGTTGATGAAGCACTTAGAGGATGAAAAGGCTCACTCTAGAAGTGTTGATGAACAGTTAAATGCGATGAAGAAGCTGCTAAGTGATAATGAAAAGTCAATGCAGGTTAACTATTAAAGTAAATATAGCAATAACAATGTGTATCTTCATACCTCCAATTCAAATAATCCATTTTGCAATAAGTCATGGGTTGGCATTTTAATATTGGCAAGAGTTTAAAGCAGTTTCCTTTCAGATACTCGAAAACCTAAATCAAAATTTCCCAAGAAATATTTTATATGTGTTTTGACAGATCCAATGTCTTCACAATGCCTTATCATCCATGTGTGCAGCTGAATTCTTGAGGCGTTTCAAGTTTTTGTTGCTCTTAGTTTTCATCTAACAAAAATGAATATTCTGATGTTTTCATTTTTCTTTATCTCTTATCAGCTATACCAAATGGCAAATTCTACATATCAAAAGGCTCTTGCAGAAACAAATCAGATGTATGAAGAGAAAATAGCTGATTTAATTCACAACCAAAATAGTGAGATTGCCCGTATTGAAGGTGTCAAACAAGAATTGCAAAAGACGAAGAAGCTTTTGAAGGATCATCGAAACTCAAACCAGGTTATGTCTGTCTTTATTGAAGTAAGATGACCCAAGGGTTTTGCTCCATGATATATTTGTTCTATTCAAAATAAAAACTAAATCTTATATGATGTTTACTCCAGAACACATAGTAATCTAATCTAATATTATTGTCCTACAGGCCCAATCTAAAGAGATGGGCTTGGTGTAGATGGGCTATCACCAAGAGTCCTAAAACTACTAATCCACTTTCCTCGCTTACTACCCTCTACCATGTTCATTAACAAAATAGTGCAATACAACTAATAAAAACTGGTTCAAGTGCTCAAAAGTGTAACAATGTCCATAACCCTTGTGAGAGCGAAATTATCCAACAAGAAGATACTAATTATATAAGTCAAAATTGAGGAATATTTCACGAACATACCTAAAAATGAGGCTCTTAGAGATCGTATGTATACGGTATTCCTAGCAACTGTCCAGGATAAAAGCCTTTTTGAAAAATGAAAGGAAAGTAAAAAACTTAAATTAATTTAAACTTGCTTGCTAGTGAATATTAATAGCTTAAGATAGTGTTGTTTCCCCAACATCAATGAGAGAGAATCAATCTTTGATACCCAAGTAAATGTAAAGTAAGAGGTAGAAAACAACAAGGAAAATCAAAGAAGTTGGAAAAAAAAGCTGATGAGTGATGAAAAATCATGATGCCCCTGTTCGGTTTGGGTTTTGAAGGAGGTTTTTAAGAGTAATGAGTGGAGAGAAATAGATAAAGAAAGTTGATAGGGACCGTGCGCAAGGGTTTTAAGACCCCCAAACAAACAAGCCCCATGTGTCCCGAGTGTGTCGGGTTCATGCTTTTTGATGTTTATCTGATAGATTGATGGGCCATGGTAGCCCTGAAAGTGATTCGGGTACCAACGAGATCCGAAAGGGCTGGGGGTGCTGAAGGAAAAGGAGGAGAGATTTGAAGAAAGATCGTAGAGAGAAAGGGGCAGCAAACAGAGAGACCAAGAACAAGTGTGTAATGTGCTAGACAAAGGCAAGGGTCCTTTACATAGGAGAGAAATTTTCTGAAGTCGAGCTGGACTGAGGACACATGGAAGGTCCTCAATGGCTAGTCATCTGAAGGTCACAGGCCTATAAGGCCAGAGGTCAAACCAGTGAAGATGTGTCATATATAGGGGCTTATGGGGTTTCGGTTAATCGGGCGTGAGTGGGTTCCGGCTCTTTCCTCCGATGCTCTGTGCGCCCACCGCCGGACCTGCAATAAGTCACTAGGGCTATGGAAACCCAGTGACCCTCCGACGATCAAGTTAGATCTAGGGAGAAGTGTGTAAGTCTAGGGTTAGGGTAGAATGACATACCTCTTTAGGTTAGAATCCCTTTGCTTTTATAGACCTTGCTTTGCTTGGTCCCCAAACAAGCGCGTGAAGGATACGCTTGGGTGCCTTGCGTGCCATCATAAGCGACGTATGGGATAAGGCGGTTACGGAGCACATGGCCAGATCAGCCCTAGTGATGATCCTCGTGTCATAACTGCCTCGGCCTACGTCATGATGACGCACATGCCCGAGCGTCCTGGATGCATGAGGATGGGGGTGTCGTCTAAAGCGTAGTGCGTCGTCGTGCCGTTATATATTGAGCAACGTCTTCCTAATTGCCCAAGCTCTTAAAGAATCGCCCAGAGCTATGCCCCGTCAGGCATTAGGGACTAACCCCGAGGCGCTCAATAGGAAATGCCTCAGAGTTGGACCGAGCCCGTTTTTCCGGGCCACTACAGGTAACATTCATGTGAGGTCTAGGCCCTAGGCCTGAGAGTCTACTGATGAGAAGTCACTGACACGAGTGTCAGGTGGTAGGTAAGTATAGTGATGTTTCAGTCTGTGGTTTAAGAGGTAGGTATGATACGAATCTCAAGAAAGCTTGACCTTCGGTTAGTAGATTTCCCTCTCTTCAAGACTGGTATGAGGTCTAAACCTCTGAGCTGGTTCTAGGCTCTTAGACAATCCTTTGAGCTCAAACCTCCATTCCACAATCCTCCTTCGGTCTCGAGCAAGGCCCAAGTGTAAACCAGTGATCTCAGGAACATGTTGTCCTCATCCTAACCTTAGGGTTGGCCTTCAACTATTGTGATCCTCGCTCCTGGGATCACCTTGTCGCCTTCAGTCCTTAAGACTGAGTGCCACGTACCCATAATGTTTTATATGCGTCCAAAACAATGACCTGTGTATTCTCCAACTATTTGGAGTGCATTTGGTCCAACAAAATTCCTAAATTTTGGAAGAGAGTCCAATGTGTGTTGAGAAGTATTAGTGAGTGTCCGCATCCAACACATGTCTAATTTTGACAAGGAACCTCTTTAGTAGTGCCGGTGCTTTTGAGCAATATCTGTGTAAGAAAACAATCAAGTTACTTTTAGTAAGGTGGATCATTACAAGGAAATGCAAGAGTTCATGGCCATGTCATATAGAACGGTAGGCAAGGATGGTTGGTGAATTGTTGCAATTTTAGGCTCTTATCATCATGGTTTTGTGCCATATCTACACACTCTCCTTATCTATCCCAAGAAGCATAGACACTTCGACATCTAGTTGTTTGAGTTTTTATGTCTGACATGTATTGACCCTCATACAGTCCCTTAGTTGCAGGAACCTTCAACTATGCTCACGTTTCTTCGACGGAAACGCGCTCTCGCATTCCCGTCGAAGGAAACTCCAAGAAACTCGTCCCAATGACGACGGGAACTTACACCCAAAAAAATGGTTGAGAGACTCACGATTTAGCTGCAATTGGTACCTTTAAAATTGTTTTGTTCTTGTTGGTATGCACATCTGATCTTAACCTTCTAGAGTCATACTAATGCCTTTAACTTTTATGCCTACTTAATATGCACAAGAGCTCTATTGTGTAATCATGTGCTACAATAAAAATGTTGAAATATAACTAGAAACTTATAATTTTAATAGTAATATTTTATGTGGTAGAATAATACTTTTATATTGACATTTAACAATATAAAATTCCAAAATATATTTATAATTTTAATATTTTTCCTAACCGCTCCCAATGGCGCTCCCACACTACTATGATCATCCGCTCCCCCGTCCCCGCCCCCGCCCCCGCTCCCCTCCAGTCCCCGCTCCCGCTTCGTGTAACTAAGTACAGTCCACATTATAAGAATTTTGTTGCACCAAAAGCTTCACAGAGGACAGATGTCTAGCTCTTGGAAATTGGATGGGAACACCCTATCTATCTCACATCTTTTTTTCTTTCCTTTTCTCTTTCAGTTTCAGCTAAGAAATATGGGATGATGATCGTACAACTAGATGATAAAACATCAAATGGGTACTTTTTACATGATGCACGACCAACAACCCAATGCACTTTGTTATGCGTATGAAAGTTGTATGGGGAAGCTCTCTAAAACATCTCCTAATTGTCTTTAACAGAACTGAAACTCAAGAAATTTTTCTTTTTGGATTCTTAATTGTCTTTTACATTTTTAAGTGAGTTTTCTTTACCAATAATTAAGACTTCTTATCTTCTTCTTTTTTTAACTCTAGATCCATGGGCGAAAGGAGAGTGATAAGATTATGGTGAAACTACAAGAAAGTCATGAGGTGCATCAAAAGACTGCGAACGAACTTGATTCTTTGAAAGCAGAATATAATGAGCTATTGACAGACAAGGTATAGTTTCCATATGGTCTTGTATGGTTGTGCTTTTAACAGTTGTAGGCATAGGTACTAACGGTATTCTCATCTAACCTCTCTCATCTATGCCATAAGTTTTTTGCCATACTGAAATGTTGATGATGCACCAATGAAACTTCTTTCCTTTTGGCTAAAATTTGGAATATGTAGGCAACGTTGGCAGAGGAACTTAATGCCATGAGACTTACCCTTCAAATTCAGGAAAAACAAAGGAAAGCTGTTGAGGCTGAGCTGGTTAGGTTAAAGAAGCTTGTTTCCGAAAATGGTGATGACTATGAGGTAAGTGGTTCCGTGCTTGGCTTTCTTCACATATGCCATCCATGTTCTAATGGTTTCCACTTCCACCTAAATGTGTTCCACAGGACAAGAAGTCACACATGAAAGAGAATAGGGCCAAACCACTGGTTTTACCTAAATTGAACCAATCAAGGGAGACAATTTCGGGACAGAGAGCCACAATTGCAAAGATTTGTGAAGAAGGCAAGAAATTGGTTTTGCTTTTATCATCACCCTAGGCCATATATAGGTGTTACTGTTATGTGACCAGTCTACTTAGTCTTTGGTATGGCATCTAAGAGACCTGACTAAGTTAGCCATTGGCATCTTTAAAGAGTGCAATATCTTGCGTACATGCAGAGTAAAATATTTTTCAAATTATTCCGAAGATAACATTTGTACCCAAATTAACCCTCTCATGGAAAGTCTTTTGCAACATATGTTGATCAACAACTTCCCGCAACTTACTAGGTTTCTCACAAGATTTTCTAATTCATGCTTCCAGTTGGGCTTGGAAAAATTTTACAATTGTTGACATCTGGAGATATAGACACCCAAATACGTGCTGTGAAGGTGGTGGCTAATCTTGCTGCTGAAGGTACATACAGAGTACACTTTTTCGTTATGGTGTGTGCAAAAAGCCTGCCATTTAGCATGTCCGGAGTAGTGAGTCAACTGACCTTATGCATGCCTATTTATAGAACATATATAGGCTGCTGACTCTCCGAAATTTACTAGGATTATGGAAAATGATTTGAAAACTGTCTCACTGTTGCATGACTATTCAAGACCTAAAAAACTGCTGATATCGACCCAATAACATGTCACCAAGATAGACATGACCCGTAGATGACTCTTACCAAGGGTGGAGGCCCCCACTGGGTGCAAAACTGCTCTATAGGCCATACTAAAATTGCTCTTCGCAGTTGACCCCAGAGAAACTCTAAAGTTGCCCCCCAAACCGCACTAAAACTAAGTTCTTGTCCATGTTTGTTTTGCCTCACTTATTTTTTTACATCCGTCATTCATATACGAAAACCCTTGCTCCAACCGTGCCCCCTACTGTTACGCTCAGCAATTTACAAACTTGTCAAAATGTCAGTGACTTGTGTAAGTTTAGAGTAGTTGATAAATCACTCCACCTACATCCCAAGTTAGAAGATACATTGGAATGAACCCTAAACAAGTTACTAAACTTCTTAAGTGCGATCCCGGTGAGTTCTAAATTTGCTGCTCTTTTTTCTTTGTGATGCTTGCATGATGCGGTTCAAATCGAATGTCTAATGACCGGTCTTTCTTCGCTGTGCTTTTCAACCTGGAAGATTAATTTATTTTAACCGCTCCTAGGAAGACCGTGTCTTTTTAATTGTTTCGTTGGTGGGAAGTTATTAGGGGAGGGGAAGATGGTTGCAAGGTTTGGATTCTTCTTTATTACGAGTCAGGAATGTGGAAGAAAGCATGTAATAGCCCTTGTCTATAGAGTTCTTTTGATGGTGGAGGCTAATAGATCCCAAAGCTTTGTAATGCTAGCATACACATAAAAAAAAAAAAAAAAACCACCAATCAAATATCAAATCAAGGTCCCTGAAGACAGTTAACTGGTGTCAAGCAGTACTCAGACTTGGTTTGAAAATACTTCCACTCCCATGTCAAATGGAAAAAGCTGTCAAATCTTGTAATCATTAAGGGAAAGGTACAGAAGTATGACAAGTACGCACATTCTGAAGTTTTGAAGAATTATTTGAAACTCTAATCGAAATGAATTTTTATTTATGGACTTGCAAGCACTCTTAGGTGGGGTGGGCCATCATTTGCCAGATCCAGAATGCGGTTGGGATTCAACCAAGTCCTCTTTTTTCATGCAAAGAATTCAAAAGGAGTGTGAATCTGTTTAACTTCTTTGCAGGCTTTATCGTTGAGATTGTTGTGATGAAGGAGCAGTACAGTCTGGGTTCTTTTGGTTCTTAAGTGAACTAGGATATATGCAATGACATGTAAAATTTCAACAGCAAAATCAAGAACGATTCTAAATTTAATATATATCAATACTACTGTGCACTTATTCATTCTAGCTTTCCTATTTCATAAGCTCAGAACCTCCCCTTTCTTAAACTGAGAAAAGATTTTGAAGCCCTCTACCATCTGGTATGGAGCAAACTTATTGGATAGATAAGATTTGAGAAAGTTATCGGCCATAAGAAAATCTTTTGTTCAGCTATATTGCCATAAAATGTTCGGTCTTGCAAGACACCCTGTTCAATTGAAACGTTTTTTAAGGACATGCCACTGCTACGTTCATTCCCTAATCGAGGAGAAATTTGATGTATGAAATGTCTGGGTAGCGCATATCAACTAAGTGTTCCTTTTCTTATGTTTGTTTTACCTTTTCGTTTCAGATATCAATCAGGAAAAGATCATGGAGGAAGGTGGTATAGATGCACTGCTCATGCTGTTGCAATCATGCCAAAATATAACCATACTTAGGGTGGCTTCTGGTGCAATTGCCAATTTGGCAATGAATGGTATTCAGAATGTTCTCTTCCTGTTTGTTTATTTTATAGTAAGATGTGTACTTGGAGTGCCAGTTTTTTGGCGGTATTATTAGTGAAGGGGCATATATTCCACCAGATTTGCAGTGATCAAATTAATAATGCCACACCCCCATCCCACTAAGTGAGTAATAATATCAGATTGATAATGCCACAACCCCAGGGTATTATCTATCCCGGACTTTCTTGTTTGTATATGCAGGGTGTGGTTAATCTGGGTCGTAAAAATTTGAACCAAACATCGTTTATTTAGTCACCGTGGATGTATAGAGCAATACAACGCTCATATCTGATCAAACAAACTGGCCGGGCATGTGCATTTAATGAGGTGCTCTTACAATTATATTGGTTCTTTTTCTTTTTCTTTTTTGTTGCTGGACAAAAATTATTTTAATGTGAAGCCTGTTGGTATTGATATTGGTGTACAAGACAAACCGTTACGATGTTTACTGGCGTACCATTTGAAGGATTGGTTGTCAGTAACAAGTTTTTTAGGCCTCAAGAATCGTTTCACTACCTTGGTCATTGACAGCAAATCACACCTTTCTGTTTGGATCTTTTGATTTTTCGGGAAATGTCTTAGTCTCCGTTGACAGGTAACCATGTACATGTAAACCTTTGCTTTTCATATTTCTTTGGTTCTGCCGTTCCTCTGCGTCCTTGCTTATCGTTATTTGAAGTAGAACGATCACAATACAAGTTCTTTATGACTATATGGCCTTTCACAATCTGAATACAAGTTTTTTAAAGTTTTGTGGCTGTTAATTTCCTTATTTACAACTGCTTAAAGCAAATTTTCATTGTTCCTGGATTTGAAAATGCTCTATAGCAAGATGCAATTGTTCAGTTTAACACCAAGAATCTTGTTAAATTATCTTAGATATATCATGATAAAATGCATATATAGAAGTACAGGTGAAGAACAGAGAGCAGACGCGTGATTGTGGAGCTGCCACATCTGCTTACAGTATGGGAGGAAGTTAATAGCAATATTCTCCTCTCATTGAGATTTATGGACCTTAGGGATAACGATAAGATTGTTTGCATTTGACTCTCATAAGCTTACCCTCATCCCTTAATATCTTGGTCTGTTTGGCTCCACTTGGTTATTTGCTTAATTGGAATCTTTTTGTATGTAGTGAACTTTTTCCACTTTTCGGTATACAATTAAAATTTTCAATTGGTGTTGACGAGAGGAACTGGAAAAGTAAAAAAAAAAAAAAAAGAGTCGATAATTGAAACAAAACTAATACCCAACAGAAAAATGTGTTGTTGAATCTTATCTACACCATGTGTGCTTGAGCTTTTGTTAAAGTGTTTATCCTTTTCAATCATTCCAGAGGCGAACCAATGCTTAATTATGAACAAAGGAGGTGCGCAACTCTTAGCAAATACTGCATCTAAGACTGATGATCCTGAAGCTCTAAGAATGGTAGCTGGAGCCATTGCCAATTTGTGTGGAAGTGGTAAACTAGAGTTGATTTTGCAAAAGGTCATGTTGTATTTACTTCCTGAATTGCATCTGCAGGAACAGATTTAGGTGCCTAATGTATTCCCATCTCCCCTCTAATGCCTTAGTTACCATTGGAAGTCATAAGGAACATTTTGTTAATCATTTATACGAAATAAGTTTTCAAAGGCTGAATAAATGAAGCCTTGTTGGCATGGAATATTTCTGGGAGAATTTTGCTTTGAGTTGGTTGTATAGTGCCGGTTTGTCCTAGTTTAGCTTGGTTCTGTTTTCATTGTGTTCAGTGGTATGACCCTTTGTTTCCCTTGTATTTTGTCTCTTTTTGGTAATAAAACCTTTCTTTACCCACAAAAAATAAAAATGAAGCCATGTTGCTGTAATTGTGTCTTAGGGACATTAGAAAAGTTATCTACATGAAGTGAGACTTTCATCTTGATGCATAGCTCTGTTTTATCATAATAGAGAAATTACAACTGAAGCTCAGAGATGATGGAGCCATCAAGGCTCTATTGGGAATGGTCAGATCTGGAGATAGTGGTGTCATAGCCCAAGTTGCCAGAGGAATAGCCAACTTTGCAAAATGTGAATCACGAGAAATTATTCAAGGTTCGTGCAAAATGCACAGTGATTTCCATGTTAGATTTCTGTTCATTTTTAAGTGTGAATGTGGGCATTTTTCCTCACTGCAGGACATAGGAGAGGCCGTTCAGTATTAATGGAAGATAATGTGCTCTCATGGTTGATTGCTAACTCTACGTCTGCGTCGGCTTCTTCAAGTAGACGCCATATCGAGCTTGCTCTTTGCCATTTAGCTCAAAATGGTATGCTACTTTTTTACTTTAAATTTCATAGGTCCAGTGATAAAAAAAATGCTGGAATTATTTGCATTAATCTTTCTCAAACTTGTGGCTTTTCGGATAGAATGAAGCTTTTGATAGGGACAATTCTCCATGGACTATAAAGATTGGGAACTTAAAACTTGAATATAAAGCGTGTGTGCTGCATAAAAAGAATGTTGCTCAAATTTAAAATTATTAGAATAAATGGAGTTTTTGTCATTTTAATGCTTGTTCTAAGTTTGTTGGCCAATATACCCACAGAAACATGACATGCTTGTTTCACTTTATTTACAACCGTTGGTGCCATTCCCCTGATAGCCCAGAAACGATATATTCATAGTACCTTGCTTGGTTGTAGTGACATCTTTATTGTCTTTTCGGCGATAGATTGACGTGTTCTATGTGTGCTTAAGATGACCAGGCTCAAACTTGCTTTGCTCCGTAGATTGCTTAATTAGGCTAAATCTTCCCATTGATATCCATCAATGCATGATTGTTTCACTGCAGAACCTGTAACGTGGATAAGCATTGGTTGGACGTTTCTATATCAAATTATGTCATGTGTACCAAATTGTGAGATTGTCCATTGGCTAGTCTGGTATAATGCAGATTGTAATTGTTAGGTGTAGCATTCTTCCTTTGTCAGTTAAAGATTTTTCAGGAAAAAAAATCCCTCGCATTGATAAGCCAATTTCTGTTTACGCCTATAGGTAATTAATGACACTAGTTTTTTTATTCTTTCTTTGGGTAAGGGATTAATGACACTGGTTATATATCTATTTCAAATGTTCTCAAAGTTGTGAATGTATGGATTACACAGAATACGTTTCAGGGTATTCATCATGGAAAGGGCCAAGCTGTAAGCTTGTTACTCTGTCCAAAAGCTTCTGTTCTTTCCCTTTCTTTTTTGCGTTTGTATCCTTCTATTGGCCGCCTTAAGTACCCCTGGGAGAAATCCAGGAATCTTAATAAAGGACAACACATTTGAAAATCAAAATTCTTACTATGAAGTAGAACAAATCAAGATTTTCCCATGCTAATATTTCAGTTTTTGCCGACGGCAATCTAAGACTACATTGTCATATCTTCAGTTTTCCCCCCAAAAAACATCGCGGAGATGGGTGCTATGGTGTTACTACAAGAAGTTCAATTTGTGCATTGGTTCTCGCCTAACACTGCATTATTTGCTGGTTGTTGCAGAGGAAAATGCCAGGGACTTCATATCTAGTGGAGGGGTGAAAGCGCTCGCAAGAATATCAGTTGAGTCCAGTAGAGAAGATATCCGCAACTTAGCGAAGACAACTCTAAAACTGAGTCCAACATTTAAAGCAGAGATGAATACAGAATCCAGTAAATTGTACAGAACTGAGCTATAGCATTCCTTTTTGTCCAAGTTATTTAACTAGTGTGCAAACACAATACGCAATTCTGAAGCAGAAGCAGAGTAAGTTTGCGGATGGCACAAGTAGGTTCCATGATGCCTTCCATTGTTGTCTTGGTCACACAATTGAGTCAAGTATTGAAGATATGGAGGAGATACAAGATCACATTAACTACTGCTTATTTCCTTAAGAAATTTACATGATTTGTATCTAGAGTTTGCATGTCTATCTACATAAAATGTTGAAAGCCTTGAGAGGCCAATGTACAGGTTCGTGACCATGAATACTTGGGTTCTACGGGCGCTATGATTTCATTTGATTTATGAGACTAAAATGATGAAGAATTTTATCATACATGTTGCCCAACAATCTTAATCTTGGATTAGGTTAATTGTTTTTTTTGGGCCAAGTCTCTTATTAGGGTAATCGAGGTAAGGATCAGGGATGAAGAATTCTAAGGTGAATCTGTTACACAACTAGAGAGATGTAGGATCCTTATTGAATGAAAAGTTGAGGAATGTCACTTGTTACACAACCCTACACGCACAAAAAAAGAGAGGAAAGGGCAAGTGGTATCAGTTAGGCAGTTCCTTTTTTCTCACAATAAGAGAGAGAGAGAGAGAGAGAGAGAGAGAGAGAATGTTTGGACGAAATTAAGACTCATTTAAACAACTCCATAATTGAAGAAATTCTGGTTGCTAGCGGATATGGTTAGATGGTTCCCCAACACCTATGGCTGCTGAACCTAGTAAGATAACAATTACAACGCAACAAATATTTACTTGGCCATGTGCTTAGTAAACCTCCCATTTTCCAGAACTGGTGACCTACATCCGCAGAAGAAAATCTGTACGAGTTAAACAGGGTATTGATTATATTGCAAAGTAGTACGATGGAAGTAATGGCAATGACCTCTCAATATGGTTTTATATCCAATATCACAAACGGTACATCAATACAAGCCACTTGCCGCTTTGGCATTTACAACACCCAATAACATTAGTATTGCATTCCAAGCTAGTTTACACATTTGGGATTACAGGATAAAATAATATGTTTCACATTATTGACACATTTTACAAGTAAAGAATCGCCATAAGAAATTTACAATATGCACTCTTGATCTGTTCCTACAACCACCAAAACATAAGGCTTCGTAGATCCCAAACAATGGACAAAAATTTACCAGAACCTGGTGACTAGCAAAATAGTAGCAACTTACAATGGGAAGGCTTCTGAGAGAAGTCCCAGAACTTGTCATTGAGAGAGCTAATGGGATAAAATTTGTGTCACCCGATCTTGTGCGTCCGCAGGGATGTCTCTTCCTGGGACCTGGGCCTTTAAAAGACTATTATACCTGGAAAATATAAACTTCATTAGATACTAAGTACATGCGAAAGGTGCCTGAAAAAGATAGACTTCATTAGATGCTAAGCACATGTGAAAGGTGTGGTCACAAACACATGGAAACAAAGATATTGTTGCAAAAGGAGAGAAGAGTTGGGACTTGGGAGTGAAGAAAGGTAAGTGAAAGCAAAGACAGAATGTGGTTGACAACAGGACAGACTTCAAAATTTGCCCATTTCCACTTTACATGGAAGTGGCCATTGCAAAACGACCCAAGTGCACCAGTGACCTCTGAAAATGGTCTGCTTTCAGCCTGAATTTTATGAATGTAATTCTAATATTCAAAATTGGTATGCACTATGTTTTAGCTCTTTGAAAAATCTTGAAAACGGAATAAAATGGTGGTCTTGACCGATATAAACAAGGGAAATATGACCGTCTTACAAAAATGGTATGCCTTCTGATCTTACTAACGGTAGGTATTATCACATTCCAACTGATCATATAGATACAACTGTTCCTCAACTAGATGGTTGAAACAACTCACTCTGCAGCTGTGAACAAGTGTTCATGCTCTATAATGAATGCAAGCAAGGCCTGCAAACAGGATTTTAACAATGAATCTTTAAGGCAACAAAGTTCAAGAAAGAAATCAACTTTTTTTTTTCTTAGTTTAAGTCAGATGACTTACTTCAAATGGCATGTTTAACAGTTCATAGTAAGTCCGTACACGATCCAACCTCAATTGTACAGCTTCACCGTCAATAGATGAGATAGCAGCCAGTGCCTAACAAGATAAATAACAGATAGAAACTATTATTGAGTTTAAGTGAACAGCCAAATCATTAATGTAATAACATAGCTCCTACTTCCTACTACACACCAAAGGGAGCGCCTCTCATCAATAACTGCAGACAATTAGGCTTAATTTATCCACAAACACAAATAAAATGCATTTAACTACACTTCATCCATGGAGCATGATGAAGTCATTCCACTTTAACAAGCATGCTGAGAGAAGAAATTCCTTTATACAACCACTTTAATGTCAGATAGAATGACAAAAGGCTACCTCAAGATAATGATGCACCCTCAAATTTGTATACGCCTTCATTCATGCCATATCAATACAGTTGGCAGATTCCAATGACTGAAACTCAAAACATCTTTTCAGAGTTGTGAACTTAATTTTAACTCCCTCAGGCAACAAAAGGAAGAGGGACTGAATTGGATTTGACCATACAACAACTGACCATTAGGTTCTGGTTCACTTGATTTAATAAGTATCAATGGATTTGACCTCGCTCCCAAACATTCTAACCTAACCAGGTAGAGGACCCATAAGAAGGGAGAAAAGAAAGAATAGACAACAGAGTACTCGGGCAAAAGTCTACTCTTATATGCCTCTACATTTACAAACGTTATATTCAGTTTTCTAAAAAAAGGAATTAATCGCTGGCGGGGGCCTATCCAACTAGATTCGACTAATTGTTATGCGCCGATTACTAATTGCTATGCACCCAATAATTGCTGATTACAAGGCCTCGAAGCTTGAAGGTGGCCGACCGCCCGACTAGTGCCTAGCGACTTTTGGAACATTGGAAATATTTGTTATTTCTTTAATATAATTGGGATGAAGGAGTATCCTTTTGTAATCTTGGCTTGGCTTGATACATATACATGTGGAGGTGAAGGGACTGATTAAAATTCATCTCTTCTTCCCACTGTTTTAAACCCTAGAATCCCATTTTTCAGTTTGACTTGGTATTGAAGCACCAGATCCCAACCCTAGCACATGTCGAAGAGTCTGAAAATCAAAGCGAGGTGACTGTGATGTGCACTGGCACAAGCAAGCATCCGTACCAACATTGACGGTCGGCAATCACATGAATGGATTATGGATTCACCTTCGCCTCCTAATATTTATGGTGATATTGACGATGTTATCAAAGCTATTTATAATGACTTTTCTGTTCAAACTATTTTCGGAATTTTAGGCCTTAGCTCAATCTTCTTTTCCACATTGTCCTTCAAGCCGGGCATGTTTTGAACTCTATGCTCTAGCTTGAGGGGGGTGGGGGGTGTGGCTGGCGTTTATAGTCAAAAAGGCTATCCTTGTAACCTTGTCTTGGTTTAATGTAAATACAGGACGGATTAAGTTCCTAAACCTATTCCCTAATGCCTCTTTCGTTTATCTCTTCTTCCTGCTACGGAAAACCCTATAATCCCATATTACATTTTGGCTATACACAAAGAGACAAAAATGGATATGACGAGTGCCGAGCAAAAAAAAAATGAATATGACGGGGGATACAGAGCTAAAAGTTCACAGAAGCAATTTTCTAAACAAAATTGTTACTCTTTGAAATCTCCAACCACACTTCAACCCAATAACGCCCCTTGATAGTAAACAAAAAACACATTTGAAGATATGAATAGTCACGAGTGAGATCCTTCTACTGATAACAAATAATTATAGAACAGTGGTACTTGGTCATGCATCTGGTGCATAAATAGCCCAAGGCATTGCAGCGTTAAGATTTCGAAATTAATCTCCCCGTGTGTCGGAGAGAGAACAATGGTAGTTGGTCATGCATCTGGTGCATAAATAGCCCAAGGCATTGCAGCGTTAAGATTTCGAAATTAATCTCCCCACGTGTCAGAGAGAGAGAGAGAGAGATGGCCTCGGTAACCATAACTCATTAATAACTATAAGTTTGACCTTCCTCCCTTGTTGATTTAGAAACAACAATAAGATTAAAAAACTCTAGAATTCAACTCTAAGTCCAGCAGGAAAATTAACAAGTGAAGGATCTATACTACAAAACTAGGCACAAAATAAATGACTCCTCCTTTTTCTGTAGGTACAATTTGTTTTTGCTACACAAAAACTTAGTGGAAATTTATGTGCTTTTCTAACTAATTGCCCATTTATGAAATCAAGAATAACACATGGCATCATGAAAGAGTGCATTCTTAAGAAGAGAAAAGAAAATGCTTTCTGAAACTTATCAGAGCTACGACTGTCAAAAGAAATTAACCTGTTCCAAGGCAATTGAATTCCGACATATCTGCTGAACTCCAAAAAGGTTGATGGATTTCATATCAGCCAAAGCCTAACAAAGACAGTTCCCATTTTATCAGTAATGGTGAAGAGGAAAAGGAGGTTTGCTAACAAACATCACTTTAACTATGACCTCAAATCTAAGAAAGCAAAAAATGATAACAAAGCATTCATCTTCAAACCAAAACTGCAGATAGAGTGCACTTGCCAACCTTGATGGATACATTTGCTGCAACACTACATATTCCACCAAATATATAATTCCGCTTAATCCCCGCAACGAAAGGGGCCATCTGCTCATCCCTGCGTGTTATCTGAGAGTATTGAAACAGAAAGGGTATGAAGGATACGCCACCATTAATCCAATATTGCAGTAGTGTGAAATTTGACAAACGATTGAGTAGGAAAAATCAAAAGAGAAAACCATTTCTCTTCTAGCTGAATCATCTGCAATTACTACATTCCAAGTTAAAATATCTCTCCTTTGCATCACAATAGGATGGCATGGAGAAATGTGAAAAAGCATAAAAGAATGCAGGTAAAAGTTCAATCACACTTCTCCGTTGAATAAGAAGTTTCATTTAAGATGATCTTTAATGTTATACTAAGCGGTCATCTTTAGCAGAACATTATGAGGAATAGGCCCTTAGTTCCTTCATTCTCTTCAGTTGCTAAAATAAGTACCAAAAGGAAAAAAGTCAATATCTTGAGCCTTTCATCCTTTAGATGAGAAAAGAGTAGTGGTGGTCCACTACAAATAAGTTGATCTAAATATGTTTTTTAATTCTCAGACTTTGGAAACCAAAAGCGCAACCACCATCAGAGCACTGGTTATACGTGCGTGCAAAAGTCAATTTTTTTACAAATATCTTTTCTAAATTTCCTCAACCACAAAATGAGAACATAGGATTCTCAACTCAAATGTAGCCATTGATTGCTGATGAACATTGCATACATATATTTCTGCAAGGCCAACTATGAAAAAAAAATAGTACTCACCTGTGCAGTTAATGAAATAATAAAATCATCCGGTTCCTCAGCATCTTGGTCCTCTAAGTATTCTCTGTTTGTCATTTCCTGTTAAATTTCATTGCAATGTAAGTCTATATATCACCAGTGACAACTAACTCTAGCAATTTACCTTCATTGAGGGAAAAAAATCACGTGTACCAATATAGATGTCACAAACCTGCAAGTTAAAAATTGTCTCCAGCTGCATCTCTACACGCAAAACCTTAAGGCAATCTATTGCCAGCTTTCTATATTCTTCTGCGAATGATACCAGATCTTTTGGAGGTGCACTACTCATTCGAGCATGATGCGGATTTTTCTGATTTTTATTTTCTTCTACTTGGTTAGCTGCTCTTGTACATGCTTTTCCCAGCCTGTCCATCGCATGAAAAATATCCCTCATGTAAGCCACTGCAACTACTTACCAGCAATTTTTTTCGTTTTCTTTTTTGTAAAGCTACAAGTTTCTGATAATGAGTGCCTTCAATTGGACATAATTTGAAGCATAACGTTCTTTATCAACAGGAAAGAGAGAGAGAATATCATTCAAGAGGAAAGAACCATCACAGTAAATATTGGTATCACAATAGAAGAGAATATTATGATTATTATCCGAGGCTATAGCATAGGTTTACTCCTCATTTTTATACTTATCATGATGGGAAAGATTCTAATGCATATATTTAACTAAGACTGACCAGGATAGAAATGTCACTGCAGTTCAGACATAGAAGAGTACTACGATCACTAAATGCAGTTAAACTGTTAAACTGCATCAATCAAAAACTGCTTCCTGTAGATCCATTGTGAAGCATGGAATTGATTTTAGGTAGGTCTACAAATACTAATTCAGTTGTTCAGGCTCGTTTGATCAGGAAATCAAGCCAGGCTTCAAAATTCAAATACAGGGAACATCACGTGGGCTCTCTTTGAGCATTAAAGGGAATTTTGAAATTCTCAATGAGTTCGCTGTAGTTCACATTTTTAAATGCATGCAATGTGGGAAAGAAAACTTGTCTTGTCTTGTCATGTCGAGTATTTATTTGTTTCCTTTTGCTATACACCATACGACTTTCTCCATAATAAGTTAGTCTAGTACAATCCTCAAACAATAAGGAGACAACACTAGAATAGCCCCTACAGCCTTCAGAAGTGAATTTTTTATTGCACTTGCAACTGATCCTACAGGAAAACAAACACGTATGCCACTTGGTTAGTTGATACCTAAGAAGCACGGACACTTAAAAGAATGTGGCACTTCTGTGTCTGATACGTGTCAAACACCACTACTCCCTCCAAAACGTGTCCGATACTCTTTTTTGCATGTCCATAATTATGAAAAAGGAGTTTCAAGTCATACACTTGTCCATGCTCACTGTATAGTGTCCACACTTATTTGGCATCTATGACTAAGAAATAAATGTGATTGGTAATTTTTGGACACTTGCTAACATGTGATTATCAAAAAAACTCTGGATTGGATGTATCACAATCGTATTAACAGTTGAATAACAATAGTTGTCAGAACTGATAATACCTTAATTCCCTTAAAATTTGTAGAGAGCTTTAAGGATTTCTTGAGTCTCATATTGGTCTAGATTCTTCATAACTTATGGCAGTAGGGCGACATTTGGCACAAGTTTTGCGAGGGACCCACACACAAATGATTGGAGCCATTCAATTTATTTAGAACATGTTTTTAAGGGTTCCCGTAAAAAATCAACTCATTTGGATATTGGTAAGGGCTTATCGGTTCATTCAGTTTTATCTTGTAAAATTTTACGGGAATCAACTGAATGAACCAATCAAGCCCTACTGATATGAGTTGATTTTTTTACGGAAACCTCTTAAAAACATGTTTTAAATAAATTGAATAGCTCCGATCATTTGAGTGGGGGTCCCACGCGAATCTTGTGTCAAATTGTTGTGAGCGGAACCGGCCGTATATAGATACATATAATATTTGGATGCTTCGAGTGGAACGTATCCCTAATGCGTCAGTGTCCTACATTTTACAAAAATAATGTATCCGTATGTCCGTGCCGTGATATGTTTGTATTTGTGCTTCTTAGGTTGATACAAATAGGAAGTAGGAGCGAACATAAGTTCAGGCCATATGGGATGCATTTGTGAACACAAATCTAAGATCTCCGTGCTTCTCACAGTTACATTGACAGTAACGACTTCCTCCAAATTTTCAGTAGAGTGAGGATTCATAAATTGCAACTGCAGTATAAAATCGCAAATGTGACCAACATCAGAAAACTTGCCTTTCAATTGAGTCGGCAACATACTCCAATGAATCACTTAAGGAAGCTAACAATATGAGCTTGTTATCATCACGAATTAAATTCTCCTGTAAATGAGAGGCAGTTTAGACAACAATACGGTTCATATCTTTGCAGAGATTTTCAATCACCAAACATCATCTCATCATTGCACTTGACATCCTAGAACATACACAAAAAATCCAATCCTAACATCCTGCTGTGCAAGGAAAATAAAATACCAACACAAAACAACACTAAGTTACCAAACATAAGCAAACCTGCTTGATTGGCCGCAAATTCATCAACAAGTCACTCATTTCCAATTCAACCTCAACACCTTCAGCATCAGAAGCATTGTTTTCCATGTTAGGTGGGCCAAGCGAATTTGGTAAACATGTGCTGGCTGGATCAAGTCCCATTAGATTCTCAATATCATGCCTCCCAATGAGCATATAACTTTGTTTCTCAAGAACCGCCTGTATTATGCCCAATAGAAACATGAGAGAGTTCAAATTAAAACATACAATGAATGACAGAAGATTGCAGAAGACAGATTTTAATCTCAGATTACTATAACCATTTATTCCATCCACTAAAAAGAAGCATCCCGCATTGTTTTGAATCTTTGATTCGCAAAATACTAAAATCCTTAAGTATCCTAGAAAACGTTATTGCAGATATAAATGACAAAGTACCAGTAAAAAATGACAAAGCCCATGAAAACATGCGTAGATCCTTTATTTCTTCCGCATACCAAAAAATATGTTAGAGACATACTACAACTCTATAAGGTAAACTCCAGATGAAGCCCCACAGTGCAGTGTTTTAAATGGCTCACGTCGCACCGAGGGGCAATGGTCCCCTAGAGCCATGGTGCGAGGCGCAATTTATTATAACATGTAGAATTCTAACATAGGCACAACTTTCAACACAACCAAACACTTATAAAACTTTCAAATGTCATAAAACATAGCATTTCAATGGTTAAACGGAACCACCAAACACTAAATGATGTTTAGCTAACATATTGATGTTTAGCTTTAGAGACATAACAAAATGATTAACAGCAATCAAATCTAGAGTCATGCATAGGCTGCTTCGAAGAGAAGAGAAGAGCAGATCGAAGGAGGTTGGCTGCTGCTGTATGTGTCTTTCGAGGAGAGAAATCGATTTGTAGGGTAACGTTTAGTTCCTCTTTAATCTTTACACAGAAGGAAATTATTCAGTGTATTTAGCCCACCTTTTATGCATCCTATATCAATGGCTGAAATGGATTCTATTTCTGGCCTAATCTAAAGAAAGATGGCTGAAAAATACACGAGGCGTGCGCTACAAGGCCTTGCGCCTTTCCTTGAGGCGCCCGCCACAGGCACCATACATGCTTCGGTGATCTGCGCTTCGCCACAACTCCCGTGGCACTATAGGTCTGCCTCGCCTCGACACGTCACCATGGCATGCGAAGCGCTTATACAACAGAACCCATGTAGTCCCCAATCATTGGGGGTATGGATGGGAGAGGATTGGAGACAGACCTAACTTTTGACAATATGCACAAAGTAGCTGCTCTCAGAATACCGCACTATTTAACTGTTACGTATATAATGCATTCCTCCAAATCTCAAATGCAAAAATGCTTGACCACTGGCTTTCTAAGTGTGGTGCTTTATTGATGGAACTCATCAGGTTCCTTTGATTAAGTTAGTCACTGTTACATCCTTTTATAATTGCATGGATTTCTTAGTTAAGATATGTCGAAAGCGATTTGTTTTCGCATCCCTTAGGGGTGGACCGGGTGGTCAAGCCTATGAAACAACAAGTAAAAGATCTCCTTGAGAAATGAATACCAGAAATAAATCTTATACACTTTTCATATGTTACAAGCTGACCCACTAATACAAAAGTTCGAAGTGGTTAAAACTTTGAAAATGATGAAACCGAGTAAGGCCTTAGGACCAGATGGTATCCCTATTATCCCTATTGAAGTGTGGAAAAGTCCCACTAATGCAAAAGTTCGAAGTGGTTAAAACTTTGAAAATGATAAAACCGAGTAAGGCCTTAGAACCAGATGGTATCCCTATTATCCCTATTGAAGTGTGAAAAAGTCTAGGTGACTTGATTGACGAAATTGTTCAACAAGATTATTATGACTAGGATTATGCCCGACAAATGGAGAATGAGCACCTTAGTACCTATCTATAAGAATAAAGGAGATATTCAAAGCTGCAACAACTATAGAGGTATTAAATTGATGAGTCATATGATGAAGTTATGGGAAAGAGTTATCGAGCATCGCTTGAGGATGGTGACTACGGTGTCAGAGAAACAGTTTGGGTTCATGCCTGAAAGATCAACCATGGAAGCTATTTACCTTTTAAGGAGATTAGTAGAAAAACACAAAGCAAAGAAGAAGGATCTCCATATGGTTTTCATAGACTTAGAAAAGGCTTATGATAGGGTACCTAGAGACATCATACGGTGGGTTATGGAGAGAGGGAGTGATCAAAGGGTATATCGAGGTGATTAGAGACATGTATGAAGGTGCTGTCACTGCCATTAGATCACCAATAGGGGAAACGAGTGAATTTTCAATCACCGTAGAATTGCATCAGGGTCAGCCTTGAACCTGTACCTTTTTACTTTAGTTATGGATGAATTGACTCGACAATTTCAGGAGGACATCCCATGGTGTATGATGTTTGCAAATGACATTGTCCTCATAGATGAAACCGCTAGAAGGGTTAATACGAAACTAGAAATTTGGAGGAAAGCAATAGAGTCAAAGGATTTTCGGATATGTAAGAGTAAACTAAGTATATGGTGTGCAAGTTTAGTGGTACCAGTAGTGCGCATGAAGAAAGAGTGATGATCCAAGACTAAATGGGGTGGGACAAGTGGAGAAGCACTACTGGTGTGACCCATACGATCTAAATGGGGTGGGACAAGTTTAGTGGTACCAAAGAATGATCATTTTAGGTATTTAGGCTCAATTATTAGTAGAGATAGAGAGATTGCCGATGATGTGACCCATACGATCTAAATGGGGTGGGACAAGTGGAGAAGCGCTACTGGTGTATTATGTGACAAGAGGAGACCCACAAAAATGAAGAAAAATTTCTATGAAACTGCCATAAGACTAGCAATGCTTTATGGGACAGAATCAGTGTTCTAAAACTCGGAAATACTCGGCGAGTACTCGCCGAGTACTCGGTACAAGGTGCCTAGCCGAGTAGATTTACGCATACTCGGTGGAATTACTCGGCCAGACGATTACTCGGCCAGACGATTACTCGGAATTACTCGGCGAATACTCGGCGAGTACGAGTAATCGGTAAAACGAATACTCGGAATTACTCGGTAAAATCAAAAAAAATTGAAAAAAATGGGGTAAAATTCATAATATGTTAAATTTGAAGGGTCGTTAGTGTAATTTCAGTATATTTTTATACTTACCCAGTTACCCTAATCGACTGAACACAAAGCTGCTGCTGCTGTTCGAAGCTGCTGCTGCTGTTCCTCTTCTTCTTCAACATATAAAAAAAAAATCCAAGTAATTTCTACTCGCCGAGTAATCGCCGAGTACTCAGCCTACAAGGTACAAGGTGGCCGGCCGAACGAGTACCGAGTACTGAGTTTTAGAACATTGGACAGAATGTTGGCCGATTAAGAAACAAGTGAGCAAGATGAGTGTAGCGGAAATGAGAATGTTGAGGTGGATGTGTGGTAAGACTAGATGAGACAGGATTAGAAATGAAACGATTCGTGAGACGATAGGTATAGCACCTATAGAGGAGAAGTTGAGCGAAAATAGGCTAAGGTGGTTTGAGTATGTCTACCATACACCAAGAGATACAGTAGTTAAGAAAGCGGATAGAATAGCTTTGGGTAGCACTGCTACGGGGAGGGGTAGACCTAAATTAACATTAGATGTTGTACGCAAAGATATGAGTATAATGGGTTTGTGTGAATAAATGGCCCTTGAAATAGCTCAATGGAGAAAACTGATTCATGTAGCTGACCCCATGTGATTGGGACATAAGGCTCGGTTTGGTTTACAAGCTGACCCACTAATATTGTCAGAATTAATTGAATCATCAATGAGTAATCCTATACGATGCAATAAAACACTTTTGTATTATTATTATTATTATTATTATTATTATTATTATTATTTTATATGAGTGTCGTATTTTAAGATTCCTTGTAAATCCACTATTGTACCTTATGGGTTAACCGTGGTTTAAATCACAATATCGCTCCGCTTAACAGTTGCGGTTGCGGTCGCGAGTAATGGGTATCAGGAGTATCGATCATTTTGCAACAGGAATCGAACACCGCACTCATGTATTTTTATCAAGCACTAGGAAGTGTTGAAAAACTCATTTATACACATGTTCTAACCTTATCTATACTAATACTAAAACTAAATGAATGTAGTTACCTTAAATAAAAGGAAGCTCTCTCCTAAGCTCTCTCTCCTACATGGAATTTTCTCATTTTTTCATCTTTTTATACATTATTCTACACTTCTTACGAAATGTAAAATATACACTTTATTTTGCTTGAAAAGGAAACTAAGTTCAATCAATAACATAAATATATAATTTATTTTGCTTGAAACCTATCTTCTTTCTTTGTTTTTTTATTGTTGCAGAATCTTCTTAATTTTGTTGTGAGAATATTATATATATATATAATGTCTATATAAGAAAACCAATTCTTTCAAAAACGAGACTAAACAGAAAAGGGAGTAAATTCCAAGAGCCATTTATGCAACAGGGAAAATGTCCTCGTGAGATGTTTTTCCGGGCCTGTGCATCGAACAGGCACAACGCTAGTTTATGACAAAAGTGAATGTTTTTTAAAGATTTTTAACTAATATTTGATTTTTAGAAGCACTTTTGAAATTGGATCAAATGACCCGTTTTAAGGCAATTGATATTTATATTTTCATAGGGATTACATCTCACTATCTAACAATGGGTACACTACTATTCGATACACAACATTTACAACATAAAATCCCTAATCCTTGCCCAGGTACAAGGCACTACACGTTTCAAGGGAAAAAAAGACCTTCGTTCATGACCATCATTGACCAGCAACCCTAGCTCCAAAACCCTCAATGACATCCCCAAATCAACCCAACAAACTCCTAATCTATCAATAAAACCCTAAATCGAAATTTCTCATTCAAAATCGAAGTCCAAATTGAAGTAGTTGTTGAAATTGAAGCTCTCTCCCTAACATAACAGAAATTAAATTCATATAGCCTTCAAATCGACACCATTTATGTAGATCAAAGGTCCTTTGGTGAAGAGAATAACAAATAATGGAGAAAAAGCTGTACAAGAACATGGAGGGCTTGGGAAGCAAACAAAAAAAGGAGAAAAGTTGTTTCTCAAGGATCTGTCCGCGTAAAGGTATGTAACAGTGTCTAACGGGGTGTAATGGCCATTACGGATCGATATGTGATAGATAACAGCTGTATCAGCTGATAGGCATGTGAATTTCTGCAACACCGTCATTTTCATGCATAACCAAAACAGTCCATCCAAAACCTATTACGTAACACAGTTTTTTTTAAAAAATCACAGGCTTAACGCATTCGCAATCGCCACACATGTCCACACCCCTAGTCCAGTGCATCTGATAGACATAGTTCTGAAGTCCATATGTCAGAAGGTGAATCAAGTCGAAGTCTGTGGATTTCATCACATGTGAGTGCATCCACAGTTTAGACTTTAGAGACTACACCTGCACTACTATAATTACCTTTTGTAGGCAAAACAAGTTTACCAAACACCTCCAGGACCACCACCATGGTACACCACCTCCCCCCTGGCGTCTTCTCTTTGCAAAAAAGTGGGACACACTGCCAAGTGCCAACCAAGCGCAAAACTTAGTTTTTAGGAGAAAGGGTAGTAATGTTACAAGAGGCCCAAATGGACTGCCAAGAAACAAAATGGGTAAGTATGGGTGTTACTAATGGCTTCACTTACTTTCCAATACTCCCAACAGGATTGTAACCTTTTCTTTTCCATGAAATATTTATAGTCCTCACAGAAGAAGGCAAGCCTAAAGATTTCTATAGGTTAGCTTGGAACCAATAACCTTCTTAGTTTACTGGCTACTAACACCAGTTCTTGGCTCAAATTTGTCTAAAGTTGAATAATAGCTGCATGCTATCAACAAAGTACTAGCTATAAAAAGAGATAACCAGTAAAAATAGACACATTTACACAGTAATAAATGACATTTCACGTAAATGAAAAGGAATTAGGGAAATATCCATGCCTCCATGTATGAAGTCCGACATCTTTCATACGTTCGTTCAAGGAAAGTCTGCACATACTTCACAAGATCGCTAGCAAATTTAGGCATTGCTTGAGCCCAACCAAGAACCTAGCATAAAAAGTGTAACTCAGGCCATACAACATTATGCACAATAATAAATAAAAAGAAACAAAGGAAACAAATTTTCTTAGAAGAACATAAAAGTGAGGCTCACAATGCAGATCAGATTAATCCAGACCAAAACATGCATCACATAAGATCTTTTACCATTTCAAACTCACATAGGTAACAGAAGTTGAAACTCAACCCTTATCTTGTTTTGCCTTAAGAAGATAAAAGACAACATAGAAATAAATGGTTCAAATATACCTCTTTTGCTAGGAAGTCTATAGCCAGCAGTCCTTGTAAGACAGGTCGTCCCTTTTCAATCGATTGAGTATAAGTAGCAGCTGCATGTGCTCGCGGGCGAAATGCAGCTGGACCTGCAACAAAAGTTCAAGAAATTAGATTGTGGTGGAATTACAAGCTAAAAGCCCAACATCACGTTTACTTGCAAGACTAGGCAGTTTTTTTTTTCCCCGGTTAACAACAGCTGAGTTAGTTTCCAACACAGATAGGTCCCAACCCCAACATGAAATCCAAATTCTACTGCAATTTCACCTGTACGTAAAGTGACATCGTTGGATGAATCAACTTAATTAGATAGCATTTATCCTGAAGGTTGCAAAAATACAAATCATTGTTTTGCATCAAATTATTTCCTAAGAAAAGGTCTACACTCAAGAATGATAGAAATGCCCTTTTTCTTTGCTCATATAGTTTTCTAACACTACTCTCTGTGCATAAACTACATGAGATATTGAAAGTTTAAGGGATCAACCAGTCAGAAAATGCGTGTTTTTCAAACTCTTAAGAACTATCTACAGGCTGGAGGAGAATCACATCTTTGAAGGCCTTAATTGCCATCTATTCTCAATACAGCATCCTATAAAACTTGAGCTTGCCAATTGTCAATATTCGGACATGCGCACTTGAAATACAAGGCATTTCAAGGATTTTGATTGAACCATCCAAGCTTTTGGAATAATGAGTATTGACAAGATAAAATCATAAAAGTATAGAGAACTTACTTGATATAGCTTGCTGCACGCCTTTTCTGTAATCTACAAACATTGTTGGCAAGAAATGATCTTTAACAAAATTCTCTACAAATGCCAGCAATCCATCATTCCTGTGAAGTTTGAAACGCAAAATAGCATAAATAAGAAGCAAAATATCGGAAAAGAGAATATAGCACCAAATAAAGTAACAATACTTCAGTTGGATCTGAAGATACTATTTTATACGAGAAAGGGTGACAAGATGGGGGAGATGGGTATGGAGGGCCGGAGGCAGTAGTGTATCTACCCAAAATGGAAAGGCTAAGTATATAGGTCAGAATAGCCAACATAACCAACTTAAAGGATTGAGTAAATGGCGTTTCTTCTAGATCCCAAACCATTACAACTTCTAAAACAAATCAATTTTGAAATTGTCATGCAAATGGAGACACAATGGGTAATAAACTTCTACAGAGTAGGCTCGTGGGTTATTGGTGCATGAGGATGACATTTACAATTGCATATGCACTTCTAAAACCGATTAACAAAGAATCATTTATGCAACCACAGTTTGGTAGTGTGTGGTAAGCATGAGCGATCACATTAGTGGTAAGCAGTGCTCTACCACTTGATACGAAGTAAGAAGGATAACCCCTTGAGTAAGAGCAAGGCTAATAGATACAAGCTGATAGAGATTATGGTTTCCCAGCTCTCCATGGTTCAACTTAGTCTTCTTTTTATGAAAGGAAATAGTTCAACTTGGTCATGCTGTACTGCAAATGTAAACTGACGAAGTAATATGGGTTCAAAGCCATTTTAACATCTGCAATCCATCATCACTGTACAATAAGAGTCTCTTTGCATGCAAATGGCTACTAAATAGATTCAATGGAATCGCATCATCAGAAATCAACTCAATAGAGCCCTTAATTTCAACCACTTGGCATTAGATTAACACAACCTACTTAAAACTCAATTATCGAACAACGATTTGAATTCTAGGCTGTCTGTGTCTTTTCCCACTAGCTCGACTAATTCTTCCCTTGTAATGCCCCTTTAACTTGAATCACATAACTGATAACCCATAGTTTCAGTTTCCACCGAACCTGAGCAAAGACATGCTTGAACTGCAAAAATGCCTCAGTAAACTACTGCACTTGTTAGTTTGGAAACACTATCTGTAGGAGTATCTTATGAACTTAATCTGCACCAACTCCATCACCAAATTTTTCCCCAAAATGAAGCAAGCTATCACTGCACAGGAATAATCGAGTTCCAGTCACCAAGCATAGAAACAAAAGGTTTCGGGGCCACTAGCCAATAAGAAAATTAAAGTGTGTTATTTAATTATCATATGTAGAAAATAAGATAGCCCAAGTGCATTCCAATTGACCATGTATACTCCACTGTCCAATGTTAGTTATGGCCCATGCCATGGGTATAGCATAAATGAGATCTCTGGCAGTTACATTTCTAGAGGGAAATATTTAACTGATCACTGGCATGAAAGGATAGAGCATAGCTACTAGGCATAACAGATCCACTCAATACGAGAACTCTGATTTCATGTAAGGTATGCTTCACTTCTAGCATTAAGCCCACCTATCCGATATCCAGATTCCTTATGCTAGAGTTATTTTATTTTACTTATCAGCAACAATGGAACCAAAACCAATCCAAACTAGGCTTAAGTCCCAATTAAGTCCCAATCAATCAAGGTTGGCTACATAAATCCATTCCCTCCATTGAGCTTTGTCAAGAGCATCATGTTCCATGATGTCAAATCTAAATCCATCCTTTCGATCTGCCGCCTCTAAAGTCAATTTTGGTAGACTAATCATATCAGTTCTCCTGAATACCACATCTACCAATCTACGGTAGACATGTCTATTCTCTCAGTGCTACCCCTATCATCCTGTGAAGGTTTTCGTTTCTAATTCTATCATATAAAGTTTTACCACGCATCCCTCTTAACATTCTCATTGCGGCTAAAAAAGAAAATTACTTGCATGTTGTTTCTTAGTACCCAGCACTTAATGCCATATAACATGGCTGGTCTATAGCGGTACAGTAGGATTATCCATTCAACTTTGAGGGTGGATGCGTCAAACAACACTCCCGAAGCATTCCACCACTTGACCCATCCAACTCTATGTGTTACATCGCTCTCCATCCTTGCTAACAATTGGATCAAATACCTAAAATGCTCACTTCTTGGTAACTCCTAATCTTGGAGGGTCACTCTCTCTAGCACTTTCACTACCACTAAACTCACACTCCACATGCTCTGATTTACTCCTACTGATCCTAAATCCTTTCGACTCCAATGCTTCTCTCCAACAATGGAAATGAAGGAAAATTGACAAAAAGAAAAAAAAAAACCAAATCAAACCAAACCAAACCAAACCTTGTGTCCCAATCAATTGGGGTCGACTACATGAATCCTATTTTTCCATTGAGCTCTCTGTCTAGGGCTACCTCTTCACTTAGATTTAGTAAGCCCAAGTCCTTCCGTATCATGGTATCCAAAGTCAGTTCAGGTCTTTCTCTTCCCCTAGCCCTACTATCCACTACTATCATGTCACTCTTCTTCACTACTGTGTCTGTAGGTCTATGGTAAATATGTCCAATCCACCTTAATCTATTTTCTCTCAATATATCTTGTATAGGTACAACTCTACTGTCTCACAAATAGTTTCGTTTCTAATTCTATCACTCCTAGTCTTACCACAAATCCACCTCAACATCCTCATTTGAACTACACTCATCTTACTCACTTGTTGCTTCTTGATAAGCCAACACTCCATCCCGTATAACATTGCTGGTTGGATAGCAGTTTTGTAAAATTTCTCTTCCAATTTGTTAGGTATCCTTTGATCACACAATACACCAGAAGCAGCTCTCCACTTGAGCCACCCAACTTGGTATGAGATTAGCACCCAGGGATAAGAATGGAATACTCATTCAGATAAGGATATCATTTCTGTGCAAATGAAGGAGAATTGAAATGGTATGCCATGGCAAATATTAATATTTTGAGTCTTTTTTTTTTGTTGATTTCTACAGTTAAATAGTGTTCATCGTAGAACATCTCATGCATAACTTTGTGAGTTATATCCAGAGCTTCAGAGTAAAATTGAATTACTACATATGCTTGGCAGTTGCAACGAATATTTCACATGACACACAGCTATCCGTAAAACGCCACACACATAACGGAATGTTCCGATAGGGATACCCTTCTCCAATTGTTGACAATAGGAGTCTATGTACCATAATGTAGAAGTCCATGTCAAGTATAGGAACTACATACTTTGACATCCTTTCAACACTCTGAAACAGTAATCTACAAGATACCTTATCCCAAAGAAAAATCTACAAGAAAGCAAAGGATCACAATTGTTGATGACCTTAACTGCAATGAAGGTTAGAAGAGGTTTGACACACATAACCGCCCAATACTTACAGCTAAAAATAATGTCTTCTAGATCCTTAAGTTGATATACCACTGATTCTTTGGACCAAGTATTTGTAATTTTCACACAAGCCTTCAAAATGATGCCCATCCAAAATTACTCTTCAAATGTAGTACAAATATGAAGAGAAGTCTAAATATAGTTTCTCCAGCATGTCCACACATGAAGACATATCAAGAAGGCAGGAACTGGTATTTGACAATTTCCAATTGTTGCAAAGCTGCTTATCATGTAAGTGTTTGCTGATAAATGGAAGCTCACATATTCTACAAGAATGAAAACCACAAGAACATAAAACTTCTAAATGATAGGACATGAAGCTTTATCGCCTAAATTTGCACTAAGAAAATTTGCAAGGGAAAGATAACCATTAAAGCTCCAAGGCTCATAGCCTGCAAAAGCAAATGATTGTTCATCTGAGGCACAGTATACCACATGCATTAGTGAACAAGACATCATGGGCTCCAAACTTACCCAAGTTGTGAATACTTCTGTGGCAGCATTGAAGCAACCTTATCTGTGAACTGCAGGAGAGCATGTTATAAAAGACCAGCTACAAAACTCCATAACCCAAAATTTAAGGGAAAATGGATCTATGACAGCAAAACCTGTAGAACTGGGCGGTAAACAGATGCTGCTAGATATATGCCTTGCTCAGGTAAGACAGCTGCAGTTCCATAACCTTCTTGGAGTACATTTGGACCCCTTCTGCTCCACCCTTGGCGAATAAGATCAGCCCCTGAATGACATGTAACAGTTTGTCACAACTTTAGTGCATCTGAAATTTTCAAAACACAATAGTCTTAAGACTAACAGAAAATAAAGAGAGCGAGGAAAGTGAAAAGACAAGGAGTGATTCATGAACAGCTATGACATCTACTCTGTAATCAGCCGCCATAAAGAGTGAATAGACTTTCTTCTTTCTTATCTACCCATCTTTTGGGAGCAGCACAAGTAACACGAGAACCACTTAAAAAGTGTTCATTTCAATTGAAATCGTTAGGCAACCAATTTCAGCACTGGCATGCCAAATGTGCATCACATTTATGTGCAGTTGGAACTCACAGGCAAACATACTATCATGTATGGTTGCTTTGGACATAGATAAGGAACGTTTTCTACAATTAAATTAAGTATATGAACTCGACAATTTAATAAATTACCTTGTCTCCAGATAGGAAGAAAACTTCTTAAAACCCTACAAGGCTACAACAAAGCGGCGAAAAAAGGTCTCACCTTGCTTTATAAGTATAACTCGTAGGTGTTTAGTACAACTCATTTTCCCTTGTTCACATCTCAAACTATTATGACACACCTCTCAAACTATTATGACACACCCTGTAATGCCAATCAAACTAGTCAAGAGGAGAGTAAACATAACCAAGATTATTTGGGTGGTACTGATCTAAGTCACATAATTCGCCTGCGGGTGCAGGAGCCCGAGCATAAAAGTGTCTTTGAAACACATCTCAACCTACTAAAATCCCACGGGAAATCAATTTACTTTATGTCAATATGAAGAACTTAAACCCCAAAGGGTTGGTCTCGGCCTGGGACTTAGGGGTTTGCTCCCTCCTAAGGTCTTAGGATTGAAACCTCCTGGGTGCTAAAGCTCCTTTGGGGCTAGTCCATAGGGGGCTTTGCTTCTGCTTTAGTTGCGGCCCCTGTTAGTGGACAGTGGGATTGGTCCCCCAAGGTTACACAGTCAAGGTACGCGTAAGCTGGTTGAACACCTAAGTTACCCAAAAAAAAAAACATGAAGCAATAGTTGCTAGTAATCATATTCCTATCGCGTAGCACTTTAGCATGATAAAAGTGCAAAGTTACCTAAACCACTAGCAGAAGAGTTGTTTTCCATATTCCTCTTGTTTTGTTTTCTATATTTCTTTGTTTCTATTTTACCTAGTGATTTCATCTTAGTGGTAAAATAAAACCAGTTTATTTAGTTTCCCTTTCTTACCCAGAGATCATATTAACACTTTCCAAGCTATTATCACAATAAGCCCTTGACCTTTTGATTTTTCCAACAGGTGGCCACCAATGATACCTGCAACTGTCAACACTTTGCATCCAATGAAATGGATGTGACAACCAATCAATTAACTTGAGGCAGGACATGACTCATTTTTCACTATGGAGTTCAATTATTGGATCTACTTCTCCAACCAACGCACCTTCCTACATGGACCATTTGGAGTAAGTAGATTCTACTATTTATGTTCTTTTATATTTAATATCTCCTCAGAACCACACGAAATACATGCAACTGGAAGCTTGAATGGTCATTCAGAGCTTATCTTTATGCAAACCGAGGGCACAAAGTCAGCATTTCCCTTCATCATTTCATTTGATTCTACTTCTCCCTTGTAAACCCACTCACAAGACACCGGGAAAAAACACAAAAAAGGGAACAGGAATAGACATCACATGAAAAACAAAAAACAGGCCCCAACAGCAGAATTGCAGGCATAGTGCCTTTAGATTTTATAAAACTAAAGAGTAAATAGTGTTTTCTACAGAAGGAAACATGATGTTTCCCAGGAGACAAAAATAAATTATAAATCCACAATGATCTTGCACACCTACAACCTCGATGTGTGAAAAATGAAGCCAAAGAGAACATCTAAGAGTACGAGTAAAATGAAGCCATTTACTGAACTGTGAATTATTCATCATTTGTGAGAGACCTAACATATTCAGTGCAAGCATTGCAAAAGCACACTTATTGAGTTACCTTGGTTAGGAATAGATATGGTAGCATCTGTTAAGCGAAAAGCAAAGGTAAGACCATCCTCGGACCCATCCCTGCAACCCGGAAACAAAGGCTATCATTCACCAGAGATCAAATGCGAGGAGGATAACATAGCGAGTTTCCAACTTAGCCTAACAGAACGATCGTAGATATGGAAATGCACAACAATTCCATCTTCCAAAAATTATAGACAAAACAGCAAGTTCTTCTTTGAATGAACCACAAAATGTGTTGGTGGATCCAAGGTGGTGCATCATATAGCCTTGCTATTCAAATTATGCATATCTAAACTTACAGAGGCCCAATTATTTACTCCCTCCGTCCCCATTTGTTGGTCCCTTTTGGGATTCCAACATATTAAGACCACTGCCGCCCACATAACCATCATCTCCTCCAAACTATAACCAAATCATTCCTCCTCCTAACAAAAAGTTAGCACAACACTAGGCCACAATCTACAATAATAGCAACTAACACTACTTCCTCCAGACAATCACAAGGACAGTTGCTTGCCTAATTGCGTAGAAACAAGAATCCAAGCAACAAGAGCTCAATGAAGAAGACACAATGCAACAATTTTCTTAGAAACAAGAGAGCCTTACTACAACACATAACAGGTATATTAGCAGGACAGAAAACAAATTATGAAGGAATCAGGAAACAATAATACAAGAAGTTTTAGTTCCTTGCCTCTTTCCCTTCGAAGGACCTTTCTTGGCAAGTCTAGCCGTTTGAACAGCAGCATCTGCAGATGCAGCTTCAGGAGTTGCTCGCATAATCTCACATATGAGTTGTTGGCATTCACTCTGGAACAGATAGACATTCTTAATGGTCTAAGTACTGAATAAGGCTAAAGAAGAAAAAGACCTCAGCAAAATATTTGTACTTGACCAACACTGTTCATCTCACGATCACGAAACAAAAAACAACAGTTGTTAAATAAATTAGCATCAGAAAACCAATCACCTGCAAAACTGTCAAGGTAAAGCCAATACTGTAGCCTCCAGTATCTCGTGACGCTTCAGCATCAGGGTTCCAATTTATCTCCGCCATTGACTTTGGTGTGTTCATGTCAACTTGCTGCGAGGATTTTGATTCTAGAAGCTCCCCAACAATAACATGGTTCTCTGAAATTTGCGGAAGTCGAGTTTAAATTCACTAAAGAAGGGGAAGGGAAGGAAAGAACACCCAAAACATAGCACTACATCTCACCAAATATCCGAACAACGGTGTCCAAAATCAAATTAAGAAGTTCCTTTGCCGCAGCCTGTGCTGTTCCCATAGGAGCCATCACAGGTGAGACTGGGCTTACTGCCAATAGCATTCCAGCCAATGATATTCCATTCTGACGCTTCTGCTTTGACAACTGGAAGCTCTCCAACTGTCCTTTTAAATAATGCAGACCAGTAGTTGTAGTTTCCGCAGCCTGACCAACACCAGCCCTTGAATAATTAACACGCTCTGCATGACCTTTAATCTTTGTGGTGATAATATCATGAATTGTGGGACGCAATCTCTGGCTGTTAAAAATGAAACGCAAGGAGGTTAAATATAAAATTGTAACCAATGCACTGTCACTTCCACAGTTGAGTTTCTCTTGACCATAGCAGTTAATCGTCGAATAGATTTAGTCATAATTTAATACTATGCAGAAATATACATCACAGCATTTAGATTTAGATATTCTATAAGGCATGTAATAAATATGAAAAGTTTAGGCCAAAAACAACGAGAAGTTTGTTTCATGTAGCCTAATAGGTAAGACAATTGCTTCTATGGAAAGAGATGTGAATCTGCGGCTCTGAGCCCCACCGTGACCTATGACCCCTCATGCCATAATTGATAATCTGTGAATTATGAACTAGAGGAAAGAACAAATACAGATTTACCCAAATATTCATTCATTGGGATATTACCCTCTACAAGTTTCACGATCGTTTGTATAGTACTCGAGTTATGGCTGAGAAAAAAATACAACAATATTAAAAATAGAGGCTCCAATTAAATGGACCCGTATCATACTAAACAAACCGTGTTTATTTCACCAAATATGGTGATGGAGGATTCATGGGTAAAAGTTATCAAATGTTTAGGAATAATTAGAAGATGTACATTGACAAATCAATCACCAATTGATCAATAAACTACACATTGGTTTTAGTTATGTTTGTACTCCATTCCGATAAAATCAATTTCTTTCTTTTTCACACGAAAAGAAGATGTAAAAGAGGTTCTGAATTTGTCGGATGCAATGATTTCACGAATTACAAGAAGCATAATTTGTGAATTAATGGTGAACCAGTCTGTTAGCAGTAAGATTCATCACTGATTCTTTCCCGAAATACATTCACCTAAGAATTCGTGTTAATTTTGTACGAATCGTGAATCGGGTAGTGAATCATACAAGTGTGATAAATATGCCCATGTAATAATAGTCTTTGTCAATAGAAGGAAAAATGCATATGCTCAACAATTTTTAAGCAATGAAGATTCACATTCAGGTCAGCTCCACTTTGTCATGAGAGTACCATGCCCTCAACAAATTTGCAATTCTGTAGACCATAACAATAATGGAGAATACTGCTGATCAAAGAAGAAACAATACTACCGAAGATCAAGTATCCCAAATGACCCCATTAAAATTGCAATATCTGATTCCATAAATTCTTCAACTGTTGAATCATTTTCACATCAATGACATGGATTACCTGACATAATTGCCAAGGCATAAAATCAGATTCTAGTAAAGCAGAGAATACATGCATGCTTAGTCCTGATTCTTCTTTCCGAAGCCTTTCATGTGCACAAACCATATCACACCAACAGCCCCCAGGTGGCAAGAGTGAAAATGAGAATTCAGCAATACATTATGAGGAACAGGAACGGCAAAGAGAGGAATTTGTAGCCAGTGTAATCCCATTCAAGTATTCTGCTTCTTCTCCTTTTCCGAATAGGATATCCAGCTAGCCAACTTAACTATTCTTTAGTTAACAAGACCATGAGGGTGAGATAAAATTCCTGATGGTTTCTGATGGATGAAAAGTACTAGAAGTCTAATTGACCAAACAGCCAATCAATTTTTACTTCTATGTTTTTCGGGTGGTACAGAGTGGGGGACTTATTTTCGACGTACATACAAAACTTCCATTTACAATAGAAACAAAATAGAAGTTGGAGTCAAATATTTGTCTCAGTTCAACTCTAGAGGTTCTTCTTGAAATGTGTGAACTGTGATCAAAGAATGGACTCAGCCTGACAAACATACCATATCATAGCACCAGCTGCTGCAACTTTCCCAAGCATGCAGAGGCACTCCACCATTGTCTGTGAATACTTCACATTAAGTGGAGCATCACTCTTTCTCATTGCTTCCTAAAAGAAAATTTAAGTCAAAATCTCAACCCGTTTGACAAGATAAACATGCACATTAAAGAAGTGATAGTATGTTTTCAATGGTGTCCATACAACAAATTCATCTGGGGTGGAATATGAAAGCCAAGTTGGGGTTTGACGAGAAACAATTTTCACATCCTTCGGAGTATTATCACCACCATTGACCCTTATTGCTGCAGTATGCTCATCTAATGTAGCTTCATCGTGTATTTCCATGGCACCATCTTCGTCACGGCCATCAAATGATGAACTGAAAAAGCAGGTATAGGAAGCGAGAAAGAAAGAAGGAAGAGATCATTTAGCAGGGAAAGCAGGAGCAAAAAAAAAAAGTACAACAAAAAAGAGTGTATCACTAGTGTAAATATCCTTAGTTTCTCATGGGAGTTTCAATCATAGTTAGAACATTTTGTCGTTGGAAGATTCAGAATAAATTGTTGTGTCATGAACCACTAATGTATCTTCCTGTTTCGACTAGCACTTAAGTTGCAATCGTTAACAAATATTCAGATCTTATTCTCAAAGTTTCCTTTACACGGGTGCTAGTATCTTTCTGTATAATCTCCATATCCTCTCAGCCACATATCATAGACCCATAACACTGCTTCTTAGCATGGGTATGGAATGAACCAACTACAAGAATGTCATAATTTGACAATACACATATTTAGAGGGAATATACTCGATTACCGCGAGTGACTCTGGCGTGAAGGAAAAACACTAAGTGAGAGAATGACCAGCAGTTAAATTAGTACTAGAATGAGTCGCAGCTTCCAATTTCAGAAATATGCCACCTTCTTACCTTCCATCAACAGAACTAGGCCTATAAGATCCATCTCCATAAGAACCATTCTGATTGTCAACTTTGAGTAACCGGGTTCTTCGAGAGAAAGGTTGTGAATTGTTTATTGAAAATGTAACAGCTGTGGTAGTCGGCACTTCATCATCCCTTTCATTTATTCTTGAGGACACTATGCTGCAAAAGAGTAATCCGACTTCAGAATAATAAAAAATACGCATTTCAGAAAAAGAGAACACTGATGAAAGCATCAATACTAATTTTTAAATTGAAATGTCACAAATTGAGGCCTTAAATTCATCCAGGCACAGAGACAGATACAGAGAGAGCATAGAGGAATAAGAAGAAATACTTCACAGTTTTCAAAACAAATTAACTCTAGTAAACTCCGTAGTCATGTGCTTAGTAATTAAGCAGCACGAGAAAATCCAGAAACTTATTACGGTTAGAACATGACACAATAACCAAATCTACCCTTCAAACAACTCTACAATCATAATACCAAGACACCAATCCTAATCATCCCTTGCCTAAACATAAGCACAGCGTAGAAGGACGAGGACTGCATTTGAATTGGCAGACAATTAGACAAATTTATACAGAACGTAGAAATACCTGTATTCACCCTTATTGTAAAGATGAGCATGCAAATCCTCCAAAACTTTATAGAATAGTACTCCTCTCAACTTTGTCAATTCAGACCGAACATCTTGAAGAGCACCAACCTAGGCCAGATCAACCAGGATTAGGATTGCTCATAGATAGCAAACAAAAGAAGCTTTTTAAATTACTGATGAGACGATTCTTCAAAGTCTGTCTAGAAAACCAACAATGGAGCTTTTGGAGAGTTGGAATGTGTATAGATGAGCTTCCACGCATTGACACTCGAGAACTAAGTTCTAAAAGAACGACAAAGGTAAAAATATTATTTCCATGAAGTGAGGAGAAACATCGGGTACAGCTAAGCTAATATCATCACTTGTCAGATATCAAGTGCCCAATTAATCATGGTCCATTGAACTGACGTAGGATGTACTGGGACTTTAAACTGTACAACAGAATATCAGAACTTGGGCCAGTAACCTCAATTTTGGAAGTCAATGAGTTATTGAAGGTTTTATCAAAGATCCCTTGACACAAAAGTGGAATTATTTAAAGAGAGAGAGAGAGAGAGAGAGAGAACCAACCGTTTGAAGACCCTCCCTCTCAAGCATCAATGTTGATTGAACATGTAATTGTACAGCTGCATATAGCTGCTTCTCAGCAATGAGTTGCTCAATACGAGCTGGAACCTAAGGCAATTTAAACAAAGTCGATCAAAAATATTCAGATGCACCACGTTGCAGCATCAAATAGGTGAACAGTGACTGTTTAAGAAAACAATTAGGATTCATATCTAGTGCAAGTGAGTCTAACTATTCGAGCAAGTGTCTAAAGAAATCAACATGTGGCAATAATACAAGAGCAGGTTAATAATGGCTCAAAGTTGATTGCAGCCTATCCTCACGGAGGACTGGCAGTCTGGCACAAAGTTAAGTGTTCAATCCTTCCACAGCAAGTATGGATGACTTAACACCGAATGTTCAAGACGAGATAGCATCTTCAGAAGGAAATACCTTGGCATACTTTCTCTTTCTTTTTTTTCCTTTTGGAATTACGTATGTTAGGGGTGAAACCATTAAAGAAAAAACCAAAAACCGGGGTTTGGTCCGTCCAAAGTAGGGTTCTGTCAGTTTTAATTTTCGGTATAGGTCTTTTCAGTGTTCAGTTCCGTTTTGTGTTCTAGTATTTTTTTACCCAAACCGAACCAAAAAATTATGGGCTTCGGATATTTTACACCAAAATACGATCAATGCCGTCCATCCTTCCCCAAATCTGAAATAAGACCGCCAGCGTCCTCCTCCTCCTTGCCTCCTGCTGCATCTTAGATGAAGTTAAAGAACCCGAGGTCAGGAATGAAATAAGACCAGCAGTGGACAGAAGAGGAAGAATACTGGCATCCGTCAGTTCAATGAGGATGCTGCGTATGAGGTTGACAAGGACGAGTACACCGATGATGACTCTATTCTCAGCCAAAGTCAAAAGGAAAAACAAAAGCAAAAAAAGTTCCCTTGCACTGTGTTTTCTAGTAATTTGTTACTTGCAAAAATATAAAAAGTTTCTCTCACTACGTTTTTTAATTGGTTAGTATATGATTTTGTTCTTGTCAAGGTTTTTTTCCCCACTCATTTCTTTATCTATTCCTTGTGCTAGTTTCCTGTAAATTTGGAGAAATGGGTTAACTAGGGTTTCCTAGAGAGAGAGAGAGAAATGGGTTCACTCGGCAAAGGAGTATGGGTTCTTTTTGTTAGTTTTTTTTAACTGTGTTTGGCCAAATTAGGCTCATATTCTGGTTCACCAGAAAAACCCGACCGAACTGATCTCCCCCGAACTGACATCGGTTCCTTGACAATAACCACATTCTTTGAAAGATGAAATATATTCTAAACACTAAATCGTGGGTCTGCCAATTTGCCTCCATAAATTATTGCACCTCATGGATCCAGTGGCCAATATGCCTCCAAATTTAATTGCTCTCATAGGATCTGAATAGATGAAGAGCTATGTTCAAAGATACATCAGAATAGAAAAATAATAATCAGCAATATGGGAATTCTTCCAACAGTATGCTTATGTGACCAGAAGAAAATCAAAAGCTATTGAGCAATGATCATTAATTGGATCAAGCATCCATAAATCATGTTCCCAAAGCGACTGGGAACTTTTTGTCCTTTCTTTGGTCCTTTTAGTTCTTTGCCAGAGAACTAGCAACGAAATATTCCAAAGGGGGGGAGGTCATCAACTTTAAACTACATTCCTCTGATACATCACCTAGTTACATTCATTCTGTGAGTAAACTTAGGATGGATATATCCATAGCACCAACCTATGAGAATAAGAAGACTACAAAACGTTACAAGAATCATGTAGAATTGGAATGTTGCAAACAAAAACAGTGCTAGTAACAATCAGAGATCTGACAAACAAACCTTTGCTATTCCCTCAATTTGATCTAACAGGGAGATTATGTGACGCAAAGTAACTGACCGGTACCATAACTGATGTAACTGCTTGTTACGGGCACCAAGAACCTTCTTTGCCTCAGCCAAATCAACCTTTAAGACAGCTACACTTTCGGCAGATTCGCTAAATAACCTCAAAATCTGGACAAATTTGTTAATCATTACAAAGCCAACCATAACTTTCTCAAAGCCTCAAAGAATAGAAAAGTCAAAAGAGAAAAAGGTAAAAAGGATGCTAGAGAGAGAAGGGGAGCCTTTTATTACTTAATGAATGCTAGTTAAACATAAAAAAACCAACCCAAAGTGAGATTTACAAAGACAGGAGACAGAGGCGTTGTTTCAATAAGATGTGCCATCCTAACACATCGACTACACAATACTTCCACTTTCATTATGGATAGTGGGAACATTTACCATTCAATACCACTGATGGAAAGAACAGGAAGACAAAAGAAATGTACCAGAAATCTCTAAAACATAAATAGAAAAACAAATACAAGTAACTGAAGCGTTTGCCACTTAGGAATGTATCCATCGCGAGACATCCATATGACCTCAGCCCAATGCAAAGCTAGTGATGAGTCCAGTAAATCCAACAACTTCCAATATGGGAACTCCTCAAATGCCCTCCCCTATTGGGCTTCAATTGACTATAAGAAACTTGCACATCGAAATCTTATCCAAGGAAAAGTAGGCTTAATCCTTGAAGCAATAAAGTCCTAGATATTGATGCCTAGGCACCATCAAGTGGATTAGATCAAGCATGTCAGAATTTGTCCATATACAATTTGCCATTCGATTTTATCAGATCTTCAGAGTCAATAGTGGTTTATTCAACAGAATACGTCTTCAGGTAGAAATGACTAAAGAAGGCGATATGCGCCACAATTGGAAATTGGGAGTCAAGTGACCATATGTTGTGAAATGACCATCACTAAGTCAATTCCATGACCGCCTCACCACATAAGCACCAATGTTTTGATTGTTTCATCATCTATTTTTGGAATTTAAATAAATATAGAATCATAGCCACTAATTGGCATGTGATCACGACAGGTTAAATAGAAAAGGTCAAAAGCTAAAACAGATCAGATTAAAACTGTGATCACACCAAGTTATTACGCCATGTCTATTGGTCAAGCGAAAATCACAGGAAGTCTAGTAATAGCCGAGTTGATGACATCTTAAAATAATAATTATCAATCACAGTTTCTCCATTGCCCTGATTCTAAGCGCCCAGGCAATCAGTGAAAACAATTTCATTTCTCCCTAACTGCCTGTTACCTCCAAGCTTCTAACTTTCTAGGCACTTAATGATGTCTAAATTGGTTCACCTGTCACCAATACCATATAAGGAAATACTTTCCTAATTGGGATTCTCGGAACCAAGAATATTAAGATAGAAACTTTAAGTTAACAAGATAAAACAATTAACCATCTTCCAAATAAATAAAAACTACCATACATATCCCCAAAATGGAGATGTCAATTGCCAAAAACTACTGTGAAATAGAACTTTATAGCCTTGAGATTTTTACGTAATCATTTGTTTAGTATGTACTAGGTATGCACCCCTGAGGTTGAGACAACTAAAAGATGATATTTTTGAAATACAAATAATTTTCAGCACAACTTTCTTGTCTGCAAAACTCAATCACAGTGGATGGGTATACTACCAAAAAAAATGACAAAAAGAAACCAATGGAGTATTGCCTTAAAACAGTTATTTGACTTAGAAGGAGATGTCCTAATTTGAGCGGATTGAATTTCATAACTGAATAGAGTTGCACCTCACGATTTAATGGAAGGCAAGGACTGAATCCTCAGTGAGAATGCAATTTTGCTAGTGTATGTCGCAGTTGAACTGAAATCTATAGTGTCAACAATGATAAGATTTTAGAAGTAGCATTAAGGTTTTCAACAATGATTCCCAAACAATAGATTTGAACACTAGAATCCCCTCCAAAAGTTGTCAACTTGTGCATATCCTAGATTTTAAAAAAAAAAGGTACACATTACGCCCATGTGTAAAGAGAAAAGGCATATACACATTAAGCCTCTGAGTAAATATAAGAGGTGAGCAATAAGTAAGGGTCCATTTGGTTTTCCCAATAAAATCAATTGCGCTACTTTAACTAACCCATTAATTGGAGCTCTCTTTTTTGTCTTTGCCAACTGGTAGGCGATTGTCTATAAGTGCCATGGGAAATACAACAAAATTTATAATCAATCATGCAAGAAATACAAAGCTGTAAGCGCAAAAACCACAATATCCAGCCCCATAATTGGGAAGAAACAATTAGTTGTTGATCTTGACAAGAATTGTCACTAACCTCCCAATTGTGAATTTTTACATTAAAGAGACACAAAAGTTAACAAACTTTTATACATAATGAGAAAATAGTTTGCGCATTTTCCTTCAACATTGAGACTCTAAAGTAGGAACTCAATCTATCCCCGCCCTTGCAAGTACATAAATTTGAATCAACTTGTTTATAACGTCCAAGGCTTCATATAAGACTATAAGTTACTCAAAATGGAACATTTCAATTAGCGCAGCAACAATAAGCATAGAAAACAATACAGTATGAAAATATACTTAAGATCATTCTTCCCATCGCATAGTAGTTGAATGACGCCCAATAAAAATGCACAGAAGAAGTGTGCTATTTTTCAGGGAAAAAGGAAGTAAATGGGAAAAACAGTCAGGAAACCTGGGAATAATTTTGAATTGCTTTGTTGAAGCCACTATGATAAGCATGCACCACTTCGTCCACAACTTCCTCAACAACATCGCTCTGCTCCTTCAAAACTTGGACTTCGCCTTCCCGGTCTTTTGATGTCAAAATATGAACAACGTGAGGTAAAGAATCGAAACGGGCAGCAGACCAGCTCTCATCTATCCTCGAAAGCTCTTCCCTCAAATACTAAGTTGGGGTAAAAGAACAAAACAAATATCAGTAAACAATACCCCAAAAAAACAAAAGAAAGACAACATAGAAATCTATCAGCTTATGAAGTACAACAAAAATAGCAAGGAATGAAAATAATTTGGGAAAAGCTGTTATTATTATTCTCTCCATGATGAGTACTAAGGTAGTTTTTGGTTTTTTCCAAAAATGAATGGCCATTCACCTAAATTATTGAATGATAATGCAAGTTTTATCATTCTGATATCCAAATAGGGGAATAAGCTGAATTAGTACGACTAAATCAAGGTGACTTTTAACCCCAAGGGATTGGCCTAGTGGTCAAGACTTGGGGGTCTGCTCTCTCCTAGGGTCTCATGTTGGAAACCCCTTAGGTGATATCAACTACTTTAGGGCCAGTCCATAGAGAGCAACCCCGCAAGTGGGCAGTAGGATTGGTCTCCTAGGATTAGTCTAGGTGCGCGAAAGCTGGCCTGGCAACCGAGTATCAGAAAAAACATCAAGTTGTCTTTTAGATCTGGAACAGTGGCAGTACCTGTCAATACCACCCTAAGCTTGAATCACAAATTCAGTTCTAATCACAAAGAATACCTTTCGCACATCAAAATCTGAGATGAGGTAACAATTTCAAATTCTATAGAATTTGGTGAAATGTACGCACCGCTTTTTCTCGGGAAATTGGTAACCCGTCGAAGAATCCCATATCCAACCAATCGGGTCACCGGAAGTCGTGTAACTGCAAAGAAAACACGAGGCGAAACATTTCAGAACCAGCATAGGTTTGCGTACATGCACGAAGGTATTGAATACCGATACATGTACGAGGTCTGTAGATACGCAGAGAGAGAGAGAGAGAGAGAGAGAGAGAGATGGTGATTTACCGGAGATATGGGGTGAGTTGGATCTGTGCGAGTACCAGTCGATCCGAATCAGCGTTTGTTCCCAATGAGGAAGGAATTGAGAGAGATGAAGCTGGTGAGGAGGATGGATCGGGAGAGAGAGGGGGGGGGGGGGGGGCGGGGGAGTGGGGAGAAAGAAGAGAAGGAGAACTACGGTGAACTACGGGAACTTCTGTCCGACTCTGCCTGTCCCAATCCTCAAACAATGACACGTGTATGTCACACCAAAAACTAAAAGGCTAAGCCACACCCAATCTCCCCTATGTCTTCTCCCTCTTTTCTTTGAACAGCTTTGTCTTCTCCCCTTAGCCTCCTGCCGAATTGATATCGTCGGTTTGCAACACCACCACTTTTCCGGTGACCCCTCTCTCTCTCTCTCTCTCTCTAGGGCCAGACCGGACTCGTGGATTTTGTTTTGTTGGCAAAATCGAATACAAGTAAGGGAATTTCAAGCTGATTTAAAATATATATATATACTCCTATTACAAGTAAGGGTTTATTACTCCGATCTTTCCCCGAAGTCCATAAGAGTAAGTTTATCAGCATAGTTAAACATCCTTTAAAGCTATTTTAGCTAATTAAAGTGATAAATTTCCATCTGCACCAGCATAGGTAAATAACAAGCTATAGTCCATTTTCCTACAGTTGTTCGTTTAATCTACCGAACCATTGTTCAGAAGATACCCATTATTTTAATGTTTCATCTCTCTCTCTCTTCCACAGAATCTGCCCCTTCTCCTCCATTGCTTCCACCTCCGCAAACGCCACTCTCCTCCATTGCTTCCACCTTCGCAAACGCCACTGTAATCCCGGCATCACAATAATTAACGAAGCATAAGAGAAGGGAAAGAGGCAATGGAAGCCAAGATGGGGCAACTTCTTCAACTTAGTCGCCGCCTTCTTTGGCGGCGGAGACTTACCCTGGTCCGATTGCGATACCATCTCTGGCTGTGACAGGGAAGTTGCAGAGGTTGTGAAGGGTGTCTCAGATGAACACAACAGTGAAAGCATTATGAGGTTATCATGGGCCCTTCGGCCCTTCCGATTAATGTGATACCATCTCTTTCGATTTGTAGAAATTGTTCAATTTGTTGCTTGAACTCAATTAACTCCTCCCCGAGGACTACACTTGTGGGATTCTAATCCTTGGGTGAATTTAAGGGGGCGCGGGGGGGTGGTGTGTGTGTTTGAGAGACTGGTTGGAGGAGGGCTGGAGGATGGAGAATGGGGCTCGGATTGTGCTAGCTTCAAACCCAAAAATGGAATGAAAAAGAAGAACAAAAGAAAAGGAAAAATGTAGAAAAATAATATTTTAATAAAGAATAGGCAAAATAGAAAATGTTGGTGTAGTTGTGAAAAAAAAGTTGATAGTTAAATTAGAATTGTGAACTATTCACCATGTAATTTACCTAAGTATTGGTGTACTTGTAATTAGGGTGGATACCCAATAATTTGGAAAATTATAAACTTCCCCTCCAAAAACGGTTGGGTTCACACTATGTTGTCCAATAAAGTTCAGAAAATTTACCGACCATCAATCTTTCTACGGATAGGTATGCATGCAGGACCATTCTTGTTAATTTTTTGGTCCGGTATTTTTTCAGTAAGTTTTTTTTACAGAACTCTTCGTTTAGTTTCTCGTCGTAAGTTTTTAAAATAATTATTTATCATGACGAGAGAGAATCAAAGAAGTATATAATAATGTATATTTTTTTTTGAAAAGCAAAAAAAAAAAAATTGAAGTTAAAAAAAATTAGTATAAAATGACACTATAGACAAAAGTACTAGCTGCTTAATATTTTTTCATCTTTAGGAAAAAAAAAATACTTTTGGTTATTATTTTTTACTTTATAGACTTCTTTTATCAAGACGAATAAGTAATCCAAAAAAATATAACGTGAATATAACAAAAATTCAGGAAACATGAAAAAAATACCCAAAATTTAGTAAGAGTGAGTCTAAAACTAATTATTTGGTTATTTCTTCTTCTTCACAATTTTCTTCAACCCCTTACGATGCTTGTAAGTCATTCACTCTGTTTGGTTCACGTTTTTGGATTGAAAATTTTGAGTTAAAATGTAAAAATATGTGATTGGATAAGTTATTTTGAAAATGAGTGGGACCCTGAGACTGTAGCTAGAAAAGAAAAAAAGAAAAAAGGGACGGTTAAAGACTTGGCAAGTTGGACACTTCTCATTTCTCCCAACCACTCATCTCTCCCTGCAAAAGTCATCCCCTCCATGTACAGCTTCTCGTTTCTAGCTGGGGATATAGGAATCTCTGCATTTCCTCTGTCCCAACCATATCTCTCTCTCTCTCTCTTCAATTACGTTTTCCCAACCCATCCAACGTTAATTCATCCCAACCTCCACAAGCCTATTTTGTAAAGTCTACAGAAAATCGAACGGTTTTTCCAATTTTGGTTGTTTCGATTGGGTCGAAATCCCAAGGTAGGGTTCCCAATCGGCTGTTTTCGTCCCAAAATCAGAAATTTTTGAATCGGTTTACGGCAGAAATTTGTTAATCGGTTTACACCAGAAATTCTTCAATTGGCTGTTTTCCAATCGGTTTACACGAGTTATTTTTTTTGTAAAGTCCCAAAATCATTTGGTAGAAATTTATCTTTCCTCACTCCCACTTACTTCCCTGTAGATCCCCTGCTCCTCAAAACACTTTCTTCCTCGTAGGCTGTTGTGTTGTGAAAAAAATGTTTATATGCAGGCCGGCTGCCGCACTACTATGTGGGAGGGTTCAAGTGAAGCGCCGAAACAAAAAAGTTCAAAAACACACAGAAATTTTCTTTTTGAAGGAGTAAGAAAGTTTTACTTTTTGAAGGAGTAAAAGCGTCCCAATTCAATATGAGAGGGTGGGAGTGGTGGGGCCCATGTTACTGTACACCACTAGGTTTTCAATAGTCAGATTTTAAAGTCAAACAAGTACGTCCTTGCCGGCCTTGGAAAGCTCTTCTAGCCCCACACTTTTTTAGCATTCAAAAACAACTTCCTGAAATAAAATCTCAGAATCGGTTCCCGAACACAGTGATTGTCTTTCTCTTTTCTCTCCTCCATTCTACCAACACCATAGCCATCAATCAAACAACCTAAATTTCAAATCACTATTCAAAACACTCATACCCACCTATTTATAAAGGCGGATTATCAAAAACAGATCAGGAAAGGTGAGAAATGGGAGGTCCGCATTTAAGGTCCTCATTTTAAGGTCCTTACTTGAAGATTTCTATATATGAGTTCCCTTCTTATAAGGACTACCTTATTTTAATAAAATGCGGACCTCCCTTTCCCGATCAAATTTCGATGATCCGAGCCGCTCAATGTGTTCAGAACATGATTTTAAGGGTACTCGCGAGAAATCAACAAAAAAAAAGTCCGAGAAGGGCTTCATCCGAGCAGTTTTTGTTTGTTTTTTATCTAACGGTTCAATTAAAAATTGCTCAAATCAAGCCCTTCTAGGTCATTTTTTTTGCCGATTTCTCGTCGGTATCCTTAAAATCATGTTCTGAACACATTGAGCGGCTCAGATTATCAAAAACAGATCAGGAAAGGTGAGAAATGGGAGGTCCGCATTTAAGGTCTTCATTTTAAGGTCCTTACTTGAAGATTTCTATACACACACACACACACACAAAAAGATGCTTATTAATGTCTTCTATGACCATTGTTGAACATAGGCAAAGGAAGGAGGCTTTCACAAGGGGATGCAAAGGGGATTATATTGCTTTTAAACGTTGTGAAAAAGAAGAATGAAAGTGTCTAAGGTGGAAAGACCAGATAAAGAAAAGTGATGCTTAGCAGTTTGGATGATATTGTTACATACAAGGATGGGATCATGGGGGGTCTATTGGCGGCGGCCGCGGTAAAAAATCGGTCAAGTGAAGGGTTTGTTGTCACCCAATTTATGGAGGTGCATAGCCACCCTCTTACGACGCCAAGAAAGAAGCATTTCTTGAGATCTCATCGTTGAGTGTCAATTGCACAAAAAGTGTTAACGCAACAACTAGCAGCCGTAAATGTGTCAACTAGCCAACAAATAAGTGTTTTAGAGTTGAAAGCTGGGGGTCTTGAAAATATTGGATGTTTATGACGAGATATTTATAATTCTCAAAGGGATATTAGGAAATATGTAGATGGATATGACGCCAACATGTTTAAAGAGCTTTTTGAGACTGAAAAAGAAAAGAATTCAGGTTTTATGTATACAATCGAGGAAGATGATGAGCACAGGTTGACCCATTGTTTTTGGGTTGATGCGACCTCTAGGAAGTCATACCAGTATTTCGGGGACGTGGTGGCATTCGATACTACATACAACACAAACAAATATTGCTTGATGTTTGCACCTTTATTAGGGGTTAACCACCATGAGCAGACAATGCTTTTTGGGTGTGCCTTCTTAAGTGACGAAAAAAGTGAATCTTTTGAGTGGCTTTTCAAGGAATTTTTGAAAGCGATGCCTGGACCACCGCCCAAAATGATCATAACTGATCAAGATCCGGCAATGACAAAAATAATTGCTTGTGCTCTTCCCAATACGTTTCATAGATATTGCATTTGGCACATTGTTAGTAAATTTTCTGAGAAAATAGGTGCATTGGCATACAAAGAACATTATGAAGAGTTCAAGAAATGTATTTGGAATTCCGAGAGCCCTGAAGAGTTTGACGCAACATGGGCATATTTTGTAAGAAAATCGAACTTGTCCACCCATCAATGGTTGCAGTCCATGTACGAAATTCGTGGCAGATGAGTTCCTGCATATACGAGACATATTTTCTCTGCCCACATGACAAGTAGTCAAAGGGCTGATATTTCACATGCATTCTTCAAGAGGTATATGTCTAACAATAATTCAATGTATGAATTTGTGACACGGTTCGAAAGGGCACTTGCACGTCTAAGACATAATGAATTAGATTTGGACCACAAAAATATAAATGAGAAGCCAGTCCTGAAAACCTCATGGTTGACGGAAAAGAAAATGAGTGAATTATACACACTCCATTCATTTAAGAAATTTCAAGAGGAAATATTTCAGATTGGTGCATATGTGCTTACGATACTACATGAGGATAAATGTCGCTGTGTGTGGAAGGTTCATAGGGAAGAAATGGAAGGTTCGAGAGGTCATGAGGTGTCGGTAGACAAGTCATCGAACCATGTGAGTTGTAATTGTCAGATGTTTGAATTCGATGGAATTCCATGTCGGCACTTGTTGGCGTACTTGTCTTTAATGCATATTTTGGAACTCCCTAGCACATACATTTTGCAAAGGTGGACTAATACTGCATAAGCAGGCATAGTTTTTGATGACTTGGACAATCATCAAAAAGAAATATGTGACAGTTTACTTTTGGTAAGGCGACAGGGATTCTTTCAACTTGTTTCTACAGTTATTGATGATACTGTATTAGATGAAGACGGAACTGAAATTGTGCAAGAAGCATTGCTATCTAGTCAAAAGAATATTGCAATCATGAGGGGTTCTCGCCAAGATAGTTCAACGAGTTCTATCCAATTGTCTATTTCTCTCGGAAGCCAACATGGTTTAAAAGAACCATTGAAAGTTGGGGTAAAGGGTTCTGGTAAGCGTTTGAAGGGAGGAAAAGAGAAGGCTGTCAAGAAAAGTAGGAAATGTGATGGTGTGGGTTATTAGGGCAGTTGCATGACAAAAGAAATTGTCCGAAGCTTAAGAACATGTAAGTGTACTTGTCTATTTGTAATTTAAACTTAATTGTTTACACGCATAATATATTTTAATTGTTGTCTTATTTTTTTAGGTCTTCACAGGATGTTAGGTTGTATGATGACGACGATGACTTTACCGATGAATGTCAGTGTTTGTTTAAGTGAAATACGGACTTCAAATAAATAGGTAGTGAAATACGGACTTGAATGCTAATTTTATTTGTGTTTCAAAAACTATATGGGTTTGCGGATATGAAGATGACATTGGCAAGGTACCTGATGCATGATAGGTGATGCATGTTACTTCCTTTTTTGAATGCTAATTTTTTTTTATGATGCATGAACTATAATCAAATCATTACTTCTTTTTTTGTATGATGATCTCATTTAATAGGTCCCATCTCTGGGAATGCCCCGAAGGAGGACATTAGCATGTGATTTTACTGTCTAAAGGTGTTTTTGACGATGTTGTTTGCTATTGGATCTGTTTTCTTGTTGCTGTTGCTGCAGTTATTGCTGTTGGTTCTCATGTTGTTATTGAAGTTGTTCTGGATGTTTCACTCTCTATTCTGGTCTAATTTTGGAACTGTACTATATAACTCTTAGTGTAGGATCAGGTTATGGCTTAGTTTTGGAATTGTTGGGGATGTGAAATGGGGGTGGTTGGATCAGATTGTTAGGGTTTAAATTGTTTCCAAAATTGTATAACTAAGTGATGGATTTCATTTTCCCTTGCCATGGATGAATTTCAAAGAAATGTTGTGTTGTAAGATCTATGCAGATAATGTTCGTGAACATATATTGACCAATTTTTGTGTCAAAGATAAGATCCCTGCAAAGTTAGGTTCATGATATTGAAGGCATAGCCATAAAGCTCCCAAACTTGTCATGTGAAATAATTGAGTAAAATAGTTGATGTTCAGAAAAAAAATTGTCTAGGTCGATGCACCACCTTATGTGCCAAAAACTCATTAGGACACAAAATGACACGGTCCAACTAAATTTCCATACAAATTAGCCATAGGTAAAACGATCTCAAGATAAATTAGCCATACATCCAAGGCCAAGTTAGATACACTAAACCAAATCCCAACAGTAAACAATTTCATAGTCCCAAACATACTACTACTACTACTACTACGACTATTTGAGATCACTGGCTGCTTTTGCCACACATGTACAATACAACACAAAAAACAATAATCCAAAGGTAATTCTAGTTCATTTTCCCCTCATTTTTCATTCTCATTTGTATTGCATCAATCTCCTTCTGCATGGCTTCAATCTTCATCTGCATTGTGATTGTTGTCTTCTGTATTTCTTCACTAATGCTCAAGGATGCTGAACTCTCACATTGTTCAACAGTCCTCACAGCCTTTTTTTTTTGTCTGAACCATCATTGGCACCTAATCAGCCCTTCCTTGCAAAATACACGGCTCATACCAGCAAAAAAAAAAAAAAACCACAATCCTAAGAACCTTCAACCTGGGGTTTTTTGAACACAATCTAAAGAACACAATAAGAACTTAGGGTTTCAACTCCAATGAACAACAATAGAATAACTTGGAGCAATGCATGCAACTCACCTTATAATTTCGAAGAACCTTCGACCTGGGTTCTTTTGTGTTCCAGATTTCCTTGATGGTGTTAGTTCTCCACAATAATGAAAGATCCCAAAATCGGGATGACCACTTCCATTGTTACCCGAACTACTTCCTTCCATTAAATGGGTTGCTTTCTTTATGATTCTCCTCCTATAATGTAAAAATTGCCAAAGAGTTATCTAATTCTAAGGCCACAGCATGTGCAGCAATATCTAAATGTCTTTGCAGTAGAAAAATCAAGTACTGAGAATCTAATCCAAGTCACTTTGATCAAAAGATCAAGTATGGCATCATACTTACACTAGAAAGCTATAGAAGGCCTTTTTGTCGCACTTTTGACTTTGCGCCAACAATTACACAATCATTTATGACAACACAATTAGTAACTTGTTAAACTATGAATAGTCCTCCAGGTTAACCACATAGGGTGCTCTTTGCCATAGTTCATATAATACTAAAAGACTACAGGGGAGGTAGTAACCAATTTCTATTAGGTAAAATCCTGGCTGTTATGTGAGTACAGAAATTTGAAGTAACCCTGCTTAAGTGGAACTTTTTGGAAATGTAGTTTGATGAAGCATGAGCCAACATAGAGGGAGAGTATACCAGAATATGTGAAGCACTTGATCCAGATCTCAGACCAATGCCGTAGGATGAAACATGGGCCCATTTACTTAATTTAAACATCCATCTAAAGAAAATAATTCATCTTAGAATTTGAATCATAGAAACTCATGCATAAATGTGGTAGGAAGAGTTGGATTATGATAATAATAAAAAGTTTCACATTCAAAATTTACCCACCCATATGAAGCCTGTTTATCGGTCAAGAATCCCCCAGTCATAACCTGGTGTCCAGTCCCTTCATCAAAACAAAGGGTCAAATGGATCATATTTTTCAGACAAAGAAAAATCACTCCTTTTTAGTACCCAAAGCCACCATTTTTGAGCTTTTTAGGACAGATGCCATAATAAAAATAAAAACCTAACCCTAACACCATTCCAGAATTAATGCAAAAATTTTAAAATAGGGTTTTTCTAAACCAGAATTTTTGAAACAGAGAGAGACCCAATGTCACAAACCCAAACCCTAATTTCTGAACCAAATCAAAGATTACACAATAAACACATATTCGAAGATGGAAAAGGGTTCAAATCAGTCAAACGACCGAGAGAGATACCTATTTGGTTCAATCATGTTCTTCAGTCGATCTTCTTCTTATTCGTATCTTGTTCTTAATCCAAATCCGAATCCAAATCGAAACCCTAAAAGGCAAAAAACCTAATTTCTGAGAAACTAGAACGATCCAGATTTTTTTTTTCGAGAGATACCTCGGTGGATGCTGGCTTCAATCTTCGTCGTTCATCTTCATTCTTCTTCTTCTCTTCGTTCTTCGTCGTTCGTCCTAAAAGGCAAAAAACCTAATTTCTGAGAAACCAGAACGATCCAGATTTTTTATTATTTTTTTTAATTTTTCGAGAGAGATATACCTCGGTGGATCTTCGTTCTTCTTCGATCATCTTCTGCTCTTCGTTCATTCGTTCATCCTTCTCTTCTCTGGTTTGCCCACTCTCTCTCTCTCTGGTCTGTCTGAAGTGAAGCCGTGAAATGAAAAGAGAAGGGGGCAAGTGTGAGGGTTGAGGGGGAAAAATGTAATTTCCAGTGAGTTTATTGGCTTCTATTTTCCTGGCCGGCTCTCATCTTCATCCCGCACCAAACTCCCATCCGGGATCCCTCAAGGGGTCCAGATTGTGTGTGTGTGTGTGTGT
>BPLS01000163.1:4019935-4047432 GCA_019656275.1 Rhododendron kiyosumense
AGGGTCCGACCAAGCCCCCTACAGTTCCAGCAAAGCAGTTTCATGGTTAGAAACAACAACTAGAGGAGTTAGGCTTCAATTCAAGATGTAAAAGTAAGAAGATGATGATTAGAACAAGGCACAGAAAAGTTCCAGATATCTATGTCCATGCAATCTAACAGAATAGATAATGGTGGAATTTTAGAAAGAGAGGATATACCTGTGGGTTGTTCCCTTTGGTTAAGCTGTACTAGTTTAGAGCGCTTACCCCCCTTTGAAGAATCTGCATCAGAAGAAGAGGAAGAGGATCTCTTCTTAGAGAGTGAAGATTGCTGTTTAATGGCATTGCTTAAAGATAGATCAGTGTCATCTTGAGTAGATTTTAAGGTATGAGAGTCAAAATTCACCAAACTATCATCTCCAAAGAATTCTGGAGCAGAGCAGCGAAACACCTCAGTGACCTTAGGAGGGATGTTGATGGGAGTCAAATCAACTTGGCTTTCATTGATTAGAGGTGCTTGGGTGAAGGAATGGGTTACAAAGGGAAGAGAGGGCTGAGTTGTAGTGGGTGGGGCTTCTTCTGTTAAAGGGATGGTAGGGGTTAATGGTAAAAGTGGAGAAGGGTTTGAAGAGGTTGCATGCAGAGTAGAAGGCTGGCCAAAGTTGAATTGGTGATCTAAAAGGGTGGGTGTTGGTTGAGAAGGGGTGGTGGTGTGGTTAACATTGGTTGGTTGAGTAGGATTGATAAGACTTGGGGAGGGGGGACTAAAGAGGGATATGGCCGACTGCCACCAAGAAGAAGAACCCTATATTGGAGGTGGAACAAGTTCTCCCACAGGTTGGAGGGTGGGGACAGGAAGAGGAGAAGGGTCTCCTTCAGGGGTGTGAAAGACTTCGTCAGAGGAATGACTGTTGGAGATATCAACATTAAAAACAAGATTCTGATCCATCTCCATATCCTGAACTTTTTCTTCGTAAAGCACCCAAATACGAGAAGTTCTATTACAGTCAGTGTTTCTCAAAGCTCTCAAAGATGGAGAGAACATAGGTTTGTTATTTTCAAGGATAAGGGGAAAAGCTGAGCTGAATGGGGACTCATTGTATCGTTGATGAAGACTATCCAGAGCCTCCACCAAACTGCTATTGCATGTATTATTAGAATGCCCAATCCTACCACATTTATAGCATACCCTGAAGATTCTTTCATATCTGAACGGAATCCAGTGGTAATCTCCCTCCAAAAGCTCAATAAAGGCCCCAGGAATAAGAGGTTCATCAATATGAATCCTAACCTTGAATCTGAAGAAATCAAGGCTTCTTGTTCTGACATTGGACCAATCCACTTGGAAACAAACACTTGGGACCCGCATTTTTTTTGCCTCCAATTGACTGCAATTCAAAATGCCAAATTGGCGCCTATATTGAAAAAGAAAGGAAGTCTATTTTTCCAGGTGAGTTGGGAACTTTTTGCAGAAATTTGCAGGGCCAATTTTTAACTTCCATCATAAAAAAAAAATGAAAACTGCATAGTTAGGGGCAAAATTGGAAACAAAAAAATCTGTCAATGCAATCATGAGTCCTAAAATAGTTGGATTCTCGGAGAGGGACTCACAATTCGGAACGGAGGGAGTAAGTTTTTGAGTCGCTCCTTTTTGCTTTGCTACCAGTTTTGAAATATTGGTCGACCGCAAGAAAAAGCTGTACCCAATTGGTTTCGTCTGATTCGAAGATTGGTTCACACAGACACAGTGGAAGAAACCCAGTTGGTTGACGTGGAAGTTTTGCAAAAGGGTCAATCATCGCTGGTAGGAGTGGAAGTATGCCCGAAGTTCCTTTACCAATGGTTGGACAAGAGAATGAGATAACCGAAATTAGGCAGAACATGGCAAATTTGGACATCCAACTCAAACAGTCCATTACCAATGTCGATGCTCAACTCAAGGGGGCCGTCACCGCTATGCAGAAGGACATGCTTATGATGATGGAAAGCATGCAAGAAATCAGTGATTGGTTACTGGCTAAGCCCCCTCCACAACCTGAACATCCTCCTAATGAGGAAACACCGGTTGCAGATACTAATTTGGCTGTTTTTGTGGCCAAGATTAGCAAGCTTGAGGAATCCGTTCAGAAAACTGAAAGGCTCGGGAAGGGGGAGATAGACATGAACAGGTTGTGTTTGTTCTCAAATGCCAAGCTTCCTGAAAAGTTTAAGGGTATGGACTTTGCGAAGTTCGATGGTACCACTGACCCCAAGGCATATCTCCAAGGATATATCTTGGATCTCTGTCAACGCGAGGGATCGACAAGGAAGCCATGTCTCAACTATTCCATGAATCTCTGACCGGCCCAGTGCTGCAATGGTTTCTTACTTTGGAACCATCCAAGAAAATGACTTGGGAGGACATCGGAATGGCCTTTATTGGTTAGTATGATTTCATTGTGGGCCAGAAAATGACCACAAGGGAATTGGAGAACACTAAGATGGGTGACAAAGAAAGTTTTGCTGACTATGTGAAGCATTTGAGAGCTAAGGCTGCTTAGATGCAGAATAAACCAAATGTGAAGGAACAAATTTGAATCATCACGAAGAATTTGCCAAGCGCCTTTGCACCATTTATGGTTCTGTCTCAAGCATCGCCAAACTTCGAGACATTTTATGACTCAGGATTGGCTGTGGAAGAAGCTCTGAGGGATGGCACCTTGGAGGTTTCAAAATCCAAAAGGCCATACTCCGGAAACAGCAATGTTCTTTTCGAAAACACAAACACCTATCAAGCGGGAACCTCTTCTTTTGTTAAACCAATAGAGGTAAACCAAATTGCTGAAAAACCAAGCTACCCTAAACCTCAAACCTGAATCGTTTCTCAATTCAACACCCCAGATCCGCTCTGCTCAAGAAAATTGTTGAGTTCGAGCTTATTAAAGTACTCACACCACCCCAAACTCTCCCACCTAACCTCAACCACAATGTCCATTGTGAGTATCACCAAATGCCTGGTCATACCACAAATAACTGTATTCGCTTTCGTCATGAGATTCAGAACCTCATTGACAATAAGGTCATTGAAGCCCCTCCACCGGATAAGCCAAATACCATCTCGAACCCCTTGTCACCACATAACAACACTTTCCATATCAATCAAATCACTCTCACAAACAACCTAACTCATCAAAACTTTGATCCTACCATTTTCATCATTCCTGATACTGAACCAAAACCTACTGTCGTAATTCCTGAATAGTTCACCATTTGCTTCTTTCAAGAATGGGAGGATAAATGGGGAGACCTGATCTTTGATTAAGAAGAATTTGAAGCCGCTAAATTCCACAATATGCATGGCCAACCGTTTGAGCCTGAATGGATGGTTGATTGGGAAAATGCTTGGGCAGATCCTCTTGATGGGCTTTCTTTGTACATGATATTCAAATACCGAACTGAAAACAATGAAGCCGCTCAAGAAGTTCCTGAATGGGAATTGGATCTGATCCCAAATGCATGTCAACTCTTAGTTATGGATGATCCTCTGGATACATTATCTCTACCCATAATAATCGGTGAGGAATATCAACCTGAAGGAGTCATTTGTGATTGGCCGGAACTTGCACCACTTTGCCCTGATTTCACCCACCTCAGCGACTCTGTCGTTGATAATCTGTATAGCAATTTGAACTTCAACCCTTGGTACTGGGATTCGGAGCTTGAGGAGGAGGTGGCTAGCACTGAGTTTGACTCACTGGATTATATTATGGATGAATTTGAACTAGAGCCAATGGTTACCTTCCCTGATGATACCAATGTCTCCATGTTGCAATCTGGATCCCTCATGAACTTATGAGAAAATGAGCCACAACCAACCTTGTGAGAGGCAGAAGCAAAACCAAACCCGTGGGCAGACTCGGAAGTCATCAATGTGTGGGTTGGAAATGAAGAATGGACTGTGAACCGGGCAGTGATGGAAGCGGAACAATGGAAACTCGAGGATCTCTGGGAGAACCTGGTCATTGCAGATTTAACCGAACTAAAAACAAGGCTTCTATTGACCTATGGAGCAAGGAACAACAGTTTCGCCAAGTGGACCACCTGACAAGGAGTGGTCGTGTCTACCAACCTCTAAACTTTCAAACCGGTGAGTCTTCTCACCCTATAGCTCCACCAACCAAAGAACCCTTCCATCCCTTTGCTCCACCAACCAGAGAACCTTTTCGACCTTAGAAAAGCCCTGTTGCCCCTGAAGATATGTTGAAGCGACAACTTGAACAGACCCAAGCCAAAATGTCTATTTGGGATGTGCTTGTTCAATTCACTCACCACCGTGAGGGGCTTATCCAAACCCTTTCTCGCCTGAAAGTCTCTTTTGATATAACCCCAGATGAGATGGTAGCACTCATCAAATCAATCCCAATCAAACATGCTGTCACCTTCACTGAGCAACACCTGCCGGCCGGACTGACCACAACAAACCTCTTCATGTGACTCTGAAGTGTCAAAGGCAAATGGGTTCCAGTGGTTCTAATCGACAACGGCACTACAATTAATGCTTGCCCACTCCGTGTTGCTTATTGTCTGGGATACAAAAACAAGGACTTCTCTCCATCTGATGTCAAGGTCTGGGCGTATGATAACACCCGCTGGGATATGGTTAGCACTCTCATGCTCCCCATAACATTTGGGTCCTACCAGACTAAGGTGGAGTTTCATGTACTCAATATCCCTGCCTTTTTTAATTTGCTACTTGGAAGGCCTTGGATGCATCGCCCCGACATCATGGCTGTGCCTTTCACCCTCCACCAAAAAGTCCATTTGGGACTTGAGATAGGAATGTTGACCAACCACGAAGACTCTGGAATCCGTTCACCTACCGAAGACAATGCCCCGCTGCTGGAAATTCAACATGGAGAAGAGGACATCACTTTGGTTGGCTTTTCATTGGACACTACTAACTCTGTCTTTTCGGTTAGGGTGGACGATGATTTTGTCATTAGCAATGTTGCTCTAAATATGATGAAGAAAATGTCTTACATGTCAGGACTTGGCCTGCGTAAGAATCTGTAGGGCCCACCAAAGTTCAACATTACTGGAACCTCAATGTGTAAAACTAGCTTAGGGTACAAGCCTTTTAAAGATAAGGGTGTGAAGAAATGGGATAGGCTGGAAGACTATTTTGTGAAGAAGAAGGCCAAGCAGGTCTATCAAGGTCAAGCGGAGCCATTCTGGGATAAAGAAACCAAAACTCAGCTGCCGGGGTTTGAGATATTTGCTATGGCCAGAAGCTGAAGAAGAAGAGATCAAGGCTATGGTTGTGAAAGAAGAACCAACTGACTGGGTTAAAGTGTTCGACATGGGCAGTCTGTCAATCTTGTTTTAAGAAGACAGACTAGTGGGTACAATCACAGAAGCTGAGGTGATGATGCTAGGGAAGGAAGACCCCAAAGACTTTACTTCGTTCATTGTGGATGCTGCTAGAGAATATAAGAACCAGACCTTCATACCAAGTGTGACATGCCTTGGATCTGGTTCTGAGTCTAAGTCATATGAGTCTTCCCTGTCCTCCAAGTTTGTTGTGGAGTCTGAGTTGGTGGTTCTTGGCCTTGCTCCTCATGGTATGTACTTTGAATTCGAGTCCACCCGTGTATTTGGCACCCCCGAGGCCTTCGTGGCAGATGAAATAAATGAAACTGATTCCGCTTACTTCTCTAATTTTGAAATAAATTGTGTCAACCCTGATGATGAAGGGATGGATTTCGATGGGGAAATCCCTAAAGAAATTTGGTCTCTAATCGAAAGGGAAGATGAAAGGCATGTTCAGCCAATAAAAGAATAAGTAATTTCAATAAACTTGAGAGATGAGGCGAATCGCCGAAATGTTCAGATCAGTTCCGCGCTATCTCTGGAAGAGCGTCAAGCCCACATAGATTTACTCAAAGAATTCAAAGATGTTTTTGCATGGTTACATGCTGACATACCTGGAATCGATCCTGAAATTGTGGAACACCGGATTCCTGTCTATCCCGATGCGAAACCTATAAAACAAAAATTAAGGCGAATAAGACCCAATTGGGTGCTTCAAATAAAAGAAGAAGTCACTAAGCAAATTAACGCAAGATTCCTAATGGTAATAGAGTACCCTCTATAGGTTGCAAACATTGTGCCTGTCCCTAAAAAGGGAGGCAAGATTAGAGTCTGCGTTGATTTTAGAGACTTAAAACAAAGCTAGTCCAAAGGATGATTTTCCATTACCATATATCAATGTACTTGTTGACAATATTGCTGGACATGCTTTGCTTTCTTTTATGGATGGTTTTCAGGTTACAATCAAATCCTCATGGCTCTAGAGGATTGAGAAAAAACCACAACTGTTACTGAATGGGGAACATACTGTTACCGGGTCATGCCTTTTGGGTTAAAAATGCGGCATCTACCTATCAGATGGCAGCCACAACCTTGTTGCATGACATGATTCACAAAGAGGTAGAGGTTTATGTCGATGATATGATCGTCAAGGAAAAAGAATGAGAGGGTCACTTACCAGCACTCAGAAAGTTCTTTGAGAGAATTTGAAAGTATAGGATGCATCTCAATCCGACCAAGTGCACATTTGGGGTCACTGTAGGAAAAATGTTGGGGTTCTTGATCACCACTTGTGGCATTGAGGTGGATCCATCGAAAATCAAAGCCATTCTGAAAATGGAGCTACCCCGATCTGAAAAAGATGTAAGGAGTTTCCTTGGGAAAGTGCAATTCATTAATCGATTCATCACCAAGTTTACATCAACTTGTGAGCCGATATTCCTTTTGCTTAAGAAGGGTGTGCCGTTCAATTGGGATGATAGCTGCCAGAAAGCTATCGAGGCAATCCGGACTTACTTGCAGAATTCGCCAGTAAGGACACCGCCTGTATCAAGAAAACCTTTAATCCTATACTTGTTCGTCACCCCGTCTGCGATGGGGTGCATGTTGGCACAACAAGGAGACGATGGGGTTAAAAGAACGGTTTATTACTGAAGCAAAAAGATGGTAGGATGTGAGGAACGCTACACTTCCTTGGAAAAGGCGTGTTGGGCTCTTGTTTGGGCTTCCAAGAAGCTGAGACACAACATGTTGGCTTATCTGGTAAGGTTGACTTCTCAAATGGACCATCTCAAGTATCTGTTTGAGAAACATGCTCTTAATGGAAAGCTAGCACAATGGTTGCTCATGTTGGCCGAATTCGAGCTCAAGTATGTCGTAAGGAAATCAGTAAAAGGAAGGGCCGTTGCAGAATTCTTGGTCGATCACCCAGTCGAGGGAGGCGAAGATACCGAGTTTGAATTTCCCGATGTAGATGTAATGACCATAACTGAGGATGTTTGGAAGTTGTACTTCGATGGGGTTACCAACCAGAGGGGATTTAGAATTGGTGTGTTACTAATCTCAACTGAATGATCACATATTCCACTTGCATTCAAGCTGAATTTTGAGGTCACCAACAATCAAGCAGAACATGAAGCATGAATTGTCGGTATGGAAGCAGCCATAGAAATTGGTGTGGAGAAATTAGAAGTGGTTGGGGACTCCAACCTAGTGATATCACAAGTTAATGGTGATCGGAAAGTTAAAGAGGAAAAGTTAAAGCTGTATCACCAAGATCTCGAGGACTTCATTCCTTACTTCAACAAAGTGACTTTCACTCACGTACCAAGACTCAAAAATCAATTCGCGGATGCTCTTGCAACATTGGCATCCATGGTTGAGATCCCCATCGGTGTAAAATTGGGACCAATTATGATAGAACAAAGAGATTCACTAGTATACAAGCATGTCATGATCATTGATGAACCCGACGACTGTCAGTCTTGATATCATGACATCTGGAATTTCGTGGAGAGAGGAGAATACCTTGTTGAGGCAAGCAAAAATGACCGTGTGGCTCTCCAAAGACTCGCGGCCCAGTAAATCATCTGTGGAGGAAATCTGTATTGGAGGTCACATTGCAGACTGCACAAGTTATGCATTCATGATGCAAAAGCAACAAGGGTGTGGGCACACGCCCCAAAAATTTCATGGGTGCACCCTTTTTAGAGCATGGCGAAACGCTCAATTCAGAGCTGCTACTTGGGTTTGAAGGTTCACCACCCAAGGAACCGAACTTGAAATATTTTGCTACATTATTTGATTTGAAAAAGGTTTGTAGACTGGTCCATCGTCACCTTGATATCTTAGGTTTGGGAGCTAGGGTACGAGAGGGGATGGGTTTTAAAACACCCCTCTCGCCCAATTCGAAGATCGGTCTCCATTCTGGCATTTGTAAAACGTTTGCGATTCTCTCTTATTAATCAATTTTAGGCAGTTAGGGCAGGAGAACAGTTTAAAGGGATTAAAACTGTAACAAGTTTGCAAGAGGTGATAGATGGCATGCTCGCTTATTGAAGCAGTTAGAATAGGATGAAAGCAAACTCCTGTGGGAGTTTAAACAGATTGGAAGGCCGTTGTTTTGGAGTGTCGTGCGCAGGAAGAAACCAACATGCACTGATCAAGTCACTGCATGTAGGCCTGACCTGTGCACGCTACACCATGACATGTGCACGCCAGTAGACTTAAGCCCATAGCTCTTACTTTCAACCTCTGGGCTCTGGAAATGACCAATGACTTGATCGGTGCATGTTGGTTTCTTCCTAACATCGTTGGATTGGGCGGAGTGGATGCCTAACACCTTCTCACTCGGTGCCTTAGCCCTCAAACCTGATTGTGGTGATGCAAGGATCAAGCCTTTCCATAAGAGTCATTCATGGTTCTTGGACCTAAACCAAGTGGCGACTCTGAGTTTTGTCGAATACTTGTTTAATTTTAAGTATTTGATAGTGTTGTGCCGGTTATCATGTTTTCAGTAAAGTCCACCCATATGTGCTCGTTCACACAAGCGCCGGGCGCCCACCCTTCCGAGCGGCTGCGCTCACAGTGGCGACTCTGCCGGGGAATCTAGTAAAGAGGGCTAGACTCCAAAGCGCTATTGGTTCAATCATTTAGGATAGTTCATGTTTTCTTTAGTCTTTTGCATTGATAAGCAGCCCTGGCCGAGGAACGCGGCCACCCCTGTGAGCTACGCACCACCTTGGTATGATAAAAAGGTGTGCAAACCTTAGCTTGCGGGGTACCCTTTTGAGACTGCCCGGCCCCAGCTTCTAGTTTATGTTTGTAGCCATAGAACTAATCCTTTAGGGGCACAACCCTATAAGCCTTTTTGCTTCGCTTCACCTGTGTGTGATGTGCTCTCTCTATGTATGCTCGTATGTTTCTTGCCAGTCTTGTAAGATAGAGGCAGTGACTTGTGCTAGTGTTTTGATAAAAGTTTCTTTAAATTCTCAGATTGGGCCTAAGAGACGAGTTTATATTGAGCGTCTCTAGAGTCGCAGTGATAAATACAGACATTTGAACAGAAATCCTAGCAGTAATCCATCAGTCTCTCAAATCCCTTCACCCAGAAACCCATCACCCCAAGTTTTAACTCCTGAAACCTCATCATCAATGGAAGAAGAATTGTCTCTAAAAGATCTGATGGACATGATGTTTGACCTTAAGGCTACATTCACCAGTGTTCAAGACGATGTAGCTCGTCTGAATGAGCGCATTCCTGAAACCCCTTTAATCGAGAATGGGCCAAAAGAAGAAGTTCCAAAAGAGCAGCTGCAGCCATGGACGAAGCCACCAAGGAGAAGATTGGAAAGATCGATAAGATTGAGCAGGCCTTAAGAAATGCCATGGGCATAGAAGGTTATATGTTGGATATGAAAGGGCTGTGCGTGTTCCCTATTGCTAAGTTGCCTGAAATTGAGAAGTTTGATGGCACCGGTGATCCTACTATGCATTTGGGCATCTTTGTGAGTTCGCTGGTACTTTTGGGTATGAACAAGGAACAGATGGGGCAATTGTTCCCAAGAACCCTTTCAGGCATGGCTCTGAGATGGCTGATGAAGTTAGATAGGTCTAAGACTCGTACTTGGGAAGATATTGGGAATGCATTTGTGGCCCAATACTCTTACAATCAGCAATTGGCTATTACCACCTGTGATTTGGAAACCACTCGTCAAGGTGAGAAAGAGACGTTGTCCGAGTTCATAAAGCGTTGGAGGAATAAGGCGAATAAGATGCCTGATAAGCCCTCAAAGCAGGACTAAGTCAGGATGGTCATGAAGAATCTTCAGACTTATCTGAAGAAGCATCTGATTTCACAGCCCATTCGTACATTCAAAGACCTTTTTGATGCTGGCATACAAGTAGAGGATGCCATCCATGCAGGAGATCTCGAAAAGGGAGAAACTAGTATTGTTAGACCTAAGAAGTTTGGTGATAATGGGGTTAATCCCGCTGCTGGTACCAAGGCTGCTGAAGTCCATGCTCTAGATTCACAGGTTTGGCAGAATCTAAGAGTGATGAAATAGATGAGAGTGTTCACCTCCATGGAAAGCATGACTGTAGACACCTCCTAAACGGGGCGTCGCCATACAGATATCCTATTTCCTCAATTCCACTTCAAAAACCAGAATCGTGGATATTCTCATAGCTAGGAACATGTCCACACGATAGCGGTCATCATCGAAATAAAGTCACCACCTAATTTATAAAAATTAGAAAAAATAGGTAGAGATTCTGGTTACGGGAGCCAAGAGTACAATAAGGAGAAGGTGTTAGGCACCCCACTTTGCCTAGTCGTGAGACTGGCCCATAATCATTCAACATACAATTAGTTGTTTGCTTTATTTAATTCAGTAAGCCGATTTTAACCTTTAAACAGTTAATATGGTGAACCAGGACGGTAAGTAAAGCATGCATCAAAACAAATGGAAAACGATTAGTTGTCCTAGGAAATGGATTCCACGGCCGGTGAATGGATGTCACGGCCGTGGAATCCCACTAGATCGATATACCGGTCGTTCGAATGATGTCTCTGCCGATGTTCTTCCTCAAACCAGAATACGAACAGTTAAACAGAAATCAAAATAAACTATAATTAACAATACAGAAAAAGGAGATGGATTAAACCATAGGCCCTTGGGCCTCACCACTTTGATCCCTCAGTACACAATTGCTTTGAATTGAGGGTGATTGATTGACATTCTTCTCGAAACCCTAGGGTTAGGGTTTGAACTTCAAGATTTGATCGTCGGATTGTGGCTACCTATGAAGGATTATGGCTTTTGCAGAGAGAGTAGGGGCGATGATTTCTGCAGAGTTTCGTGGCTAGAGATGGTGAATTGAACTTGTTAATTTGAACCCTAAGTGCCTCTTTATATAGGCATGGGGTGACGTCACTCTAACCAATCACAATGCACGAATTAAATAGGAAGTATATAATCCCAAGGTCTCTTCTCAAATTATCTTTTGTAGCCTTAAAGAATCGGAGAATGGCTGCTAGGGTTATGCGCTCGGATCAAACGAAGACAGAACATTCCAAAATTCTGGAAAAAAACGATCTGGCGACACTCACAGAGAGATTTCCAACACAAGATTCCACAGGTGAAAGAAAGAAGAGGTGGCCGTGAGATCAATCAAACGGCCAGCAAATGCTTTTGACTAAGATATTGTATTCCTATCTGAACGGCTATTTGGCTCTGAATTGGGTCCTCTAAGTGTGGCTAAAAGTACTCACCAAAGTCCATAGGTTTTCAAAAAGTCAATTAATAATCACATTATCCATTCATCATCGGGATGGTCCCCAAGGTAGGACTTCAAATAATCGTTAGGCCAAATTGGGGTGTCTATATATGTCCCTCTTTGATTGAACTTGGACAAGCCGCGAGGTGTATCAAGTAAAAATCAAAGCTATAAAACAACTCAATTTGGTCAAACAATAATTCTAAGAGTTTTCGAAAAAGGTTTTTAGTTATGGTCAGGCCGGGAGGCTGCCTACGTATTCTTCAATGGAAATTCATACCAATCATAGTTTGGGGCAGTAAAGAAAAATAAAAGTGCCGAGGGTTAGGGATAAAGACGTACCTTCGGGCTTTTAAAAGACGTAGTGGAACGTACCTGAGCTATGCTATGATTTTTGTGGAAAGTAGTTGAAGGAGCGCGGGGCTGCTGGGGAAATTTTGGGAAGATAGTTCGATTGGGTAGCCTATCCTTGCGAATGAGCTTGATGGAATTGATGTAATTTGGTGGAATCCAAACCATCTTCTGGCGACGATCGGATGCCGATTTGAGATATGGTGGCACGGGGCCAGTAAGTGAAGGGCGGAGCTTGAAGTGATAGAACCGAGACGTGGAGCTGGTTATAGTCATAGGGCAAGAGCCTAAAGGTCAGAGCACGGATCTTGAATCCATCTTCCATCTTTTCACGGCACAGAGCCCGAATAAGTTTTTCATCTTCCACAATCTTTGGCACAAGGCTGAAGTAGATTTTCCATCTTCCATTGTTTTTGGTGTGGAGCCAAAAAGATCGAGGCATGGAGCCGATCAATAAAACCAAGGCACGGAGCCGGTTGTATGCAAGGATGGCCTGTTTCATGAGTGAGAGAGATGCAAAACATAGCATGTATATGACATGAGTAGATATGATGATGCAGACTCGATGATGATCTTAGATGTGAGTGCTTATGTGCATGGGCCCATGCGTGCGTATGCTTTAAGTGTAGAGCTTATTTCAAGTTCTAGACTTGAGCATTCAGAGCGCGAAGCTCGAGCATTCGAAAGGTAGAGTCTAAGCATTCAAAGTATAGGCTTTGAGTTTCTAGTACATAGTGGTTGGGCATTCAAGGCACGGAGCCCGAGCATTTAAAGTATGAACTTTAAGCATTCAAACATGGAGTTTGAGCATCCAGTACGCAATGGTTAGGCATTCAAGCACAGAGCTTGAGCATTCAAGTGCAGAACTTGAGCATCCAGTGTACAATGGTTGGGCATTCGAAGAGCTTCGAGCATTCAAAGTGTAGAACTTTGAGCATTCAAGCACGGAGCTTGAGAACAAATGATATCTTGTTGGTTATTCCATCTTCCACTATTGTGGCACGAAGCCAGGTTCTTTGAGGTTCTTCCATCGTCTACTATTAAGGCACCAAGCTCGTTGAGAATAAAAGCATGGAGCTTTAGAGTGATTGAGAATGTGAGCGTGGGGTTGCTGAGTGACTTGAAGTAGTCAGTGCGAAGCTTGTTTGATGAGCAAGCAAGGAGCTGATGAGTGATTGTGGGCTTAAAGCTGCTGAGGTAGTGAGATCATGGGCATGAAGCTGCTGAGTGATTATGATAGTGAGCATGAAGCTGCTGAGATAAGTGAGCATGGAGCTACTGGATGAGCAAGCATGGATCTTAGTTATAGCATGGGACGTGACGGCCGTCGTATTTCCAGAGTATAGCAATTGGGGCATGGAGCCTAAATACTTTGGGTTTTGAGAACTCGGAGTTCATGATTCTTGAAGATTGAGTGATGGGCAATTGTAACATTGCTGCTTCTGAGAGATCTCAAAAAGACCCAAAGTGGGTTCACTACCGGTGCTTAAGATTCCATATGCTCGAGGATGCCCCTAAGGCTCATTTTAACCATCCTCCACTAGTGGTTCTATTGGTCGTGGACCTAAAACTTCATAATTGCTTGATTACTGCTGTGGGAAATGGATCTGCGGGCCAGCGGATCGATTTAGCGGCCGAGTAATTGAAGAACTAGCTGTGGAATTACCTAATTCCAGAGCTCTATTTAAAGATCCAGATTAGCATTTCTTTTCATAACTTTTCACCTTTTCCTTGCTTCCATTTTTCCTCCGGCACTGGTCACCACCACCTCTTCCACCCTTGTCCTTCTCCGTCTTTGACTTCTTCTATCTATGTCGAGCCCGGGCCCGGGCCATGGGCGACGTATGGGTGCGGCTGGTACGTGCGGAGGGAAGTCACGATGATCCCAGTTTTGTCTTGAAGTTTGATTAAAGACTCCCCCGTGGGGGCCTTGCTTCCATGACTTGAAACTCCTGGGATGGTGCTTGCACACGGTATGATGGTTTTTCTAGGCCATGTGGTGATCATGTTGAGCCATATGATGATTCTTTTTGCACCATGGTGCTTCTCTAGTATACACCACCCCGGGGGTATTCACCTCTTTTGCTTTTTTGCTTCGGTGGTTGAACCACCTGGAGCTTTCCCTTTATCTTTTCTTTTCCTTTCTACATAGGCTAGTCCAACAGGAAAAATACATGAATAGTTTGTTTAGGAAATGTGGGATGATCCACCTTGTGATATCTGATTGTGCATGTTGCTTCATTCGTAATCTGGCAAGCTGAACAGAACCTGTAGACACCCCAATTTGGACTTTCCAGATTAGTTTACTTTCGGTCTTCGATTCCCCGATGATGAAACGGATCAAGAACATCCCGGAAATGTCGGGTGGTCGAGCTTTGAATGTTTGACACTCTTTTGAACCTAACCTAGCTAGAGAAAGCCTACCTGCATGCGTTGGTCCGAAACCAGCATGCGCTGGTCCAAGTGCCACGTGTTGGACATCGGTCAGAGATTATGCAAGAGTGGTTACACATGAACAACAAATTTCAATCATTTTTTTAGTTTCCGAATTGCATGCAATGCATAGAATTTTTAGATCTCGAAGCTTTCCAATGTAGTGAATTAACAAGCTAAAGCCAACAACCTTACAGGCGAATCCAGCCCATCCAATCCCCACACAAACAACTAAGATGTAATGGGAACAACTAAAGCAATGTCTAAAAAAACTCCCAAAAATCACTCTAGAAGCAACAACTAAAAGCAAGGTAAATGGGTCAATAAAGAATGTCGGGGAGAAAAAAAGAAACAAAATCCACGACAAAACCACTAGAACACTTACACTTAAATTACCAGATATCGCACAATTCTAGATATGCAATAAAAAGAATATTGCATAACCCAAAAAATGAAGAAGTCACCATGGAAGTCATAATAGAACAACAAGCATAGTAAACTAACTACTAGGTGAAGCGCACATGCCAGCTAGCACGCGAGGCCTGTGAATTTTGTGCCCGTGATGTAGTAGGTTTCATGGGGAAGTTTTTAGGCATGTACATTGAGGTAAACATAAGCCTGCTTAACTCACAAACTTAGCTACCTATTTCATTTAATAACCAGTTATTACATCCAAAAACACAAAAAGACCCTGTGAATAAGGATAGATAGCAGTAGCGTTTCTTTAAGCCAAGAAGGTAGATTGTTGATTATCGGCTAGAAGAAAAGGGCCCAAAAGGAAGAAAGCACTCCTTTAGAGCCTCGTTTTCCAACTCAAACTCATAAGCCGAGACTCTCGTTCTTCGGACCAACCTATGACCAAACAAAAATGAGTTCGTCAATCTTTTTCACATACACCCGTTAACTCCTCGGGCCTCTTTCTAACCAACACCTCTTTGTATCCATTATCCATTGCTGAGAATGCTCTATCGAAATCTCCAATATGCTTTATGTCTAACGATTTTTGTGAGGACAACCAACAAACTAGACAGGTAGACTGTTTTTTAGCCACAGATCAATGGAAGAGAGATGAAAACAGTGGCAAAATTTAAGCATGAGTCTAAGTACTTCATTCTCTTGGTATTCCCCTAAAAAGTTGGGCACCTGCAAGGCATAACTAAATTAACTTTTATCAAAAAAAAAAAAAAAACCCAACTCTTTATTGTAAAAGCATGAAAGGGGCATCGACTAATTACAAATAACTCTTTACCTACCCTGAAAAAGTATGTAGAAAAGTATTGATAATGAACCTGGTCTACACAATTTATTCTTTGGATATCTTCTCCGGCTTTCTAAGCCAAAAAGCATGAAGATGGAAAAAACCTCATACTGAAAGCAAAAACCCAAATATCATGAAAATGAAGGTCCTAAAGAATCAGCTTTCCTTAGCCTTACCGTTCAAAAAAAAAAAAAACCTTTCCTCAGCCTTAAAGTTATTTGGCCCATAAATCAAAATTTTCGAGATGGAAAAAGCCATAAATTGTGGCACTTGCATCAAATACCTCCATTAGATTTCGATTAGCATTCAATAGAATGAAAAGGCAATCAAAGCAAGTAAATATTTGGAAGCTCTCTTCAGTTATGAATGGAAAAAGTGACACAAGCCCACGTTCAACTAATAGCATTTGGCAACAATATAGGGGATACACTTACTGTGCATCTTTCATATAACTGAAAGCTTCATGGTTGAACTTCATTGTTTGAATTGCAGCAACTAATGGTTTAACGCCGCTATTCTGATGCTCTAGCTATCAATAAAGGATATTGGAGAGTTAAATATAAAGTTCCAAAACTTCAACTTCTAGCGCAATAACTTCTCAAGATAAAGGGGAACAAAGATGCAAATTAGGCAAAATTCTAGTCCATGAAGCATAAAGCCACCACAAAGTGCTACCTAGGGTGCAATTAAAAGGCTTTTGAGGAAGTTTTTCAGTCATGACCTAGGCCAAATAATCCACTGGTAGGATACTCCTCCGCTCTCACTTACAATTCGTGTTGCCCACTCTTGCTTTCAATTCTAACTCTTAAGAAATTTAGTAGTATGGGTCCTATGGGTTGTTATTGAAAGGCGTTTTCACGCTCTCACTCACTTTCGTTCATGCGCCCGCTTTATGTGACTTAGGTCATAACAAAACTTGGCAGTGAAGAACCGATAGCCAGAAGATGGTGAAAGCATATTATCTTTTTGTGGCAATGTTTCCTTTATGCATAGTGCAAAAAAAATGCACAATCATTATTCAAATCAACTCTGAACCATGGATTCCATGAACAATAACTCAAAGCATATAAAAGGGAAAATAAACTAATGATATTTTGTAAACAGGATTCCTACATAATAGTCCAAGTTCCATTACTTCCACTTTGTTCAAATGCCAAGTTTCATTGAAAAAATGATTATTGATTGCTATAGTTTTCACTATTGTATATAAGTTGAATTCTTTATCCTACAATGTCCTTGGTTGTTGGTTTATGGTTCTCTATTAGCATCTAACAAAGTAATATCATCTCATTTCCTTCATTATGAGCATCTTATTGGCGAATGTAAAACCATAAGGTATTTCATTGCTTAACCAGTCATTAGATGATGTTCATTAATGAATAGAAGTTTCCACTCTATTCCTACATAGATTTAACAAAAGATATTACATTGCCAAGGGACAAGAATTTCAGGATCGATTTGAAGAAAAAAGAAGATGTAAATATGATCACACACCAAAATAAAGAGCATATGTTTGGGTTGATGATTTTCCTACACCTTGCCACCTGGTTGCCAAAACCATCGATGGTTAGTACAGTCGGTAAAAAAAAGGAAGAAAATAGTCAAATAGTTTGAAACCAAACTTGCATTGCAGCGGTTGTTCCTCTGACATAATTTGCTTATAAGATACAAGATCCTATTGGTTGGGTGCCACTAAGCTAGTGTCAAACTCCTTGATACAGATGGTAAGAGATAGACGAAATCTTTAGTTTCCATATATTCAGGTTCTAATTCCACCTATCAGTATCTAAAGAAGTATAAGGATAATAGAAACTTTTCTATAAAGTGATTTGGCAAAGAACATGCCATAACAGTAATCGAAGCTTAGTTAAACTACACTACCTTATCCAGCCTGGAGAAAGATTATGACCGCACAAATCGTCGACCTTCTTGGCCACTTTTTATTTCCTTCTCCGCTTTGTTGATGCTGGTAGAATAATGTCCCAAATCCCTATAAAAATTGTTGCAATTAAGCACTTAAAGTGAAGAAATTTCCAACCAAAGAACCATAGAACCTACTTGCCCTCAAGACAAATAGGAACTCACAGGCAGCAACAATGATATCTAAAAGCAGCAAGGACATGCCGACAGAACTATAGCATACGAAATATGAACCAGAGCATCTAACCACTCCAAAATTTGACCTCAAGACAAATAAGAGCATCCACAATGTAATAATCAAAACAAAAAGATTGCTAAAATTAGCAATGTTTGCTCAAAAAAGTGCTCATATTATAAAAACCAAACTTAGCAACTCATCAAATTTTGGCCTTTAAATAATCAAAACTAGCAATTTTTTGCCAAATAACCAAATTTCATGGTCCCATATCTTCTCAATCAAGTACAACCATTATGAAAAAGTGAAACTCACTCTCCACTTTTGCAAGTGGTTGTGCATTTAACAATATTGATCACTTTATAAATTTTAACAAATGCTCTCTACTTTCACTTATTTTACTAAAATGCTATTTAATGTAGACCATTAGATTGAGAAGAAAAAAATTGACTATTAGATTTGAATTTTTGCCAACTCATTTTGATTATGGGCTAAAAATAAACAATGTGGGACTTGACATTGCTAACTTTAACATCTAAATGAACAATCAAAATCTGATGCGGCAAGTTTTGATTATTCACTTTTGATTATTACATTATGGATGCTCTAAGACCTCACAATCTCAAGTTTCTAAAAGCAGCAATGCAACCAATTTTACTAATTTATGGACACAATGATATCTAAAAGCAGCAAGGACATACCCACGGTGCTATAGCATACAAACGAATTTATGAACCAGTGCATCTAATTACCCCATAATCTGACCTCTCAGATCCCATTTTAGATTGTCACCGAAATCCAAGATATCTGCAAAGTCATGCTTAAAGTAATCATGAGCTTTATAAATCAAATGATTAGTTCCTCAATGCTTTGCTCAGCCAGCAATTGTCACATCACCTCCAGCAGTAATGACATCGTAATAGCCTCCGTTAGCTGTTAACATTCAAAAGACTTGGATGTTTTTTTAAAAAATCAAAGGATAAAAGGAACACGGATCACCATAATACTACTGCATCAAAACAAAAAAGCAAGAATCAACATGGAGTTATTAATCTGCACATGAACTATAGAACTTGCAAACAAAATAAGCATTAACACTACACATCGGCAAACATGAACTTTATGAAATTCTTAGATAAACTAATCAAATCAAAAGTCTCATGCAAACTTATTCTATTTCCACAGTAGACATAAATCAACTATAACACTGTTGACAGGGAACAGGTCGCATAAAAAGCATTGACAAGAGGTAAGCATAACAACAGCAAATGATAGGAACTATATTACTGCCCTAAGGTCAAGGAAAACTCCCAAAGTTTCTTAAATCACAAACTGCACCACACGGCATGCGTCATTGAAATATTGCAAAATCATGAATAGCAAGCACCTACAACTTCAAGATCACCAAGAAAAACGAAGAAATACACCCTCCATAGAAATTGTGGAAACTAAGAACACCCTAACCAAATCACAAAACACACAATCCATAAAACCATTCCCAAGAAAAATACAGATGCAAAAATATCACCCAAACGCACAAAAGGCAAAAAAAACTATGGACTCTATACCAATGATTTACAATGAACAACTACCACAAGCGGCATAGGATACCTAATAAAACAATCATATCAAACAACATGAAAAACGGACCACTCGTAAAACCTATCAAAGAAAGAAGAGCCCAACCTGGCAGAAAGAGCATCAGCCTTTGATCTAAGCACGGGAAATCAACCCACCAATCCGATTAAGTTCACGGCGTAGCATCTGATCGAGAAGAACAGTGGCAAATACCACTTGACAACCAAGTGCTCTAGAAACCTCATTTCTCAGTTAAAGCATAAGAAATTGACGGTGCATATGCCTGCATGGGAAGGCGCGCACACTGCCACATGAAACAAGCACAGCGCAGAATCCGAAAAGACCTAATTGCCCACCACAACAATCCACTCACACGCATCTACATGAAAAGATGAAATTACCCGGAGGGTATAAGCAGAGGCCGGCCAATTAAGGGGATTAATTGAAAAAATCGGCCAAAATTTGGCAAGCCATGAAATTGGCTTTAATGTTTTTTTTACTTTAAAGCTTATGAAATCTAAGCTAGAAACAGATGAAACACAGGAGCATGTAATAAGGGACACAAAATAAAACAATCCAACCTTAAAAAGGTTTGAACGCAAAATCTTTTTCTTTGCCGTCTCCATACCCAGTAACCTAGCGGCATTTTTACCCAAACCTTCTCTCTAGAAACAGAGAAAGCCCTACAAAGAAAGGAGGGAGAGAGGGATCAAAGAGCAAGAAAATATGGATAATCATACTTATAATGACCCAAGCAATCATGTTCTGACCATTAAAATCAACTACGGAGAGGAACACAGACCGATTAATATCCTTTTTGATGTAGCAGCAATCTGGTATTGAACACCTACTTGCATATTAAGGATTTAATCAACAAGCCAATAAAAAAATTAATTAACAAATCAGTTACATACTTTGTGCCATTAAAACCCTACATGAACCATCATTGCGTATGTGCATATGGGTGTTGTATTAGAGCATCTCCAACCCTGAACGAAAATTGAGCTCAAAATCGGAATTTTTTTTTAAGTCAAAACTCTCTTTTTGGTGTTCTAGTCCTTACTCAAACTCAACTCAAATTTGAGTTCTACTAAAATCCAACATAAAATAACCAAAATTTGATGTTGACTCAAACCCAAACTCAAATTCCAAACAGTGGCGGTACCTGGTGGTTAGCGGTGGCGATTCTGGCTATTGGCGCCAGAGCCCACGCGAACAGCTTGTTTGCCAACAAACCCATAGATGAGTGTGGGCAGCCATGGCGTGGTGAAGCTTTTGGATATCTCACATCCTCTATAATCTGTACGCGTGTGAAGGGAGAGAGAGGGGACAGAGGAGAGAAGGATCTGGAAAGGCAAACCAGGGGTGAGGGCTCTAGAAACATCTGTTCTCCTTCTTAAAACATTTTTAAGAAATAGTGGTGCACAAGCTACAAGAGGAACCATGCACAATGCAATCACAGCATAATGTTAGAGTTGGGAAGACAAAAAGACAAAATTACTCTTAGAATTATTAGGAGAGGTCGGCCAATTGAGGGGCTCAATTGGAAATTCGGCCAAAAAATGGGCAGGCCATTCAATTGGCCTTAAGCCTTTTTTACTTTATAGTATAGAAAAAAACAATGGACTTAAAACAACAAACGCTTGACAGAATAACATCCATGTGAGGAAACAAAAGACAAAATGTTGACAACAAGCTATAATATCAGATTGTCAAATTTTAAAAGTTGAAGTGACTTAATCGGCAAATAGCCACAAATATAAAAAGTAAACCAAGAGTCAGAAAAAAAATACCTTGAACCACCACATCACAATAGATGGCTAAGTACTAAATCACAACAAAAGTACTGAAGTATGTGCATAAAGTAATCCCGCTCTTGTGCGGGCTGTGTGAATTCCAAAGTAATATGTTCATTGATAACGGATTTTCATTCCTTTCACTTTAATTTAATGGTACATATTTATTTATACATGTAGAGGGTATTAAATTGATGAGTCATACGATGAAGTTGTGGGAAAGAGTTATTGAGTATCGCTTGAGGATGATGACTACGGTGTCAGAGAAACAGTTTGGGTTCATGGAAGATCAACCATGGAAGCTATCTACCTATTGAAGAGATTGGTAGAAAAACATAGAGCAAAGAAGAATGATCTCCATATGGTTTTCATAGACTTAGAAAAGGCTTATGATAGGGTGCCTAGAGACATCATATGGTGGGTTTTGGAGAGAAATGGAGTGACCAAAGGGTATATCGATGTGATTAGAGACATGTATAAAGGTGTCGTCACTACAATTAGATCACCAGTAGGGGAAACGAGTGAATTTTCAATCACTGTAAGATTGCATCAAGGGTCAGCCTTGAGCTCGTACCTCTTTACCTTAGTTATGGATGAATTGACTAGACAATTTCAGGAGGATATCCCATGGTGTATGATGTTTGCATATGACATTGTCCTCATAGATGAAACCGCTACATGTGTTAATACGAAACTAAAAATTTAGAGGAAAGCATTAGAGTCAAAGGGTTTTTAGATAAGTAGAAGTAAAACTAAGTATATGGTGTGCAAGTTTAGTGGTAGCGACAGTGCGTATGAAGAGTAAGTGATGATCCAAGACCAGGAGATATCAAATACTGACCATTTTAGGTATTTAGGCTCAATTATTAGTAGAGCTAGAGAGATTGTCGATGATGTGACCCATAGGATCCATGTGGGGTGGCTCAAGTGGAGGAGCGGTGTACTGTGTGACAAGAGGGTACCCACAAAATTGAAGAAAAAATTCTATGGAACTGCCATAAGACCAGCGATACTTTACGGGACAAAATGTTGGCCTATTAAGAAACAACAGGGGAGCAAGATGACTATAGCAGAAATGAGAAAGTTGAGGTGGATGTGTGGTAAGACTAAACGAGACAGAATTAGAAATGAAACGGTTCGTGAGATGGTAGGTGTAGCACCCATAGAGGAGAAGTTGAGAGAAAATAGACTAAGGTGGTTTGGACATGTCTATCGTAGACCAAGAGATGCAGTAGTTAAGAGAGCAGATACGATAGCTTTGGATAGCAATGTTATAGGAAGGGGTAGACCTAAATTGACATTAGATGCTGTTGTGCGCAAAAATATGAGCATAAAGGGTTTGTGTGAACAAGTGGCTCTGTCACAATGGAAGAAAAAGATTCATGTAACCGACCCCAAGTAATTGGGACATAAGGCTCGGTTGGTTTGGTTATACTTTGCAAATATATGCCTTCTAGCTTGCCATCCCAATAAATGCTAACAAATTTTAAATTCGAAACTTTGGCAGGACATAGATTTTTCCAAACGATCCTAGTAACCGCTTTCTCTCACATTGCAAGTTGCTTGCAGACAAATTCCACATGAGAATGTCATTCATGTTTCACATGATTAGCACTTTCGAGCAAAATGAGCATATCCCTGAACATTACCTTTTCTCCATTCAAATCATATAAGGTATAATCGATTCGAACCGATACTAAGAATCGCAAATGGAGCAGAATCATAGAAGGAATCGATGAATCGATATGGGAATCGGTGAATCGTCCGTATTGTACAAATAGGGCACGATTCTTCTATGAATAGGGAAGGAGGGATCAGAAAGCGGTTAAGGCACAAGATCATATATGTGATTGAAACCAATAAACCCTGTTACGCCTCATGATTGTTCACAGATGACTGATTGGAACCCAGAATTAGTGTTGTTTGTTTGCTTCAGTCACGACCAATGGAAATAGTAGACCTTATCAAATATACTCGAATCCTGATTTCTTCAACCTGCACATACAAAAAGCAGAGAAATGTCACTAAAGTGTTCATAACTTTGGAGGAAGGCAAACCAACTTCTTTTTTGTGAACAAGAAGCTCTTCTAATGAAGAGGACCTGATTTCAATTCACCCATAAGTCCTTCCCATTGCTCTTTCCAAAACCTGATTTCAATTCTAACATCACCTCAGAAGATGTAGAGTGGGCAAACATTAAAAAAAATTAGCAGTAAGAAACTTATCCATGATCAAAATAAAAGTGCAGAGAATGATATTCGGAGTATAAATTTCGGTAAGTCATATCACAAGCATAACAACCAATAAGAAACCAAAAAGAAAGAGTCACTACAAAATGCAATGTCTATTTAAACCAAGCCCTATAATGACCTCATGCCAGTAGACATCCTCAAACCACTAAAAGGAAGCTTACCCATAATCAAAACAAAAAGTGCAGAGAATGATTACTCAGAGATTGTAACTTTTGTTGTGTCATATCACGAACGTAACGACAAATAAGAAACCAAAAAGATAGTCTCTACAAAATGCAACGTCTATTAAAAGGAAACCCTATGATGACCTCGTACCAATAGACATCCACAAATTATTCATCGAATTCCTCACAAAATAAATAGCAACATAAATGAAGGAGACCAATTTTAGTTCATTCTACTATCACATGGTCATTTTCCTTGGGCATAACTATCCGAGTAATGCTGGAGTACCTTACCAATAACTTGACATCTACAACCGGAAGCCAATCCTTGATGGCTTGGCAAATGCAATTCTTGCCACATGGTTCAAGGATTATACCACTAAAGTTCAGGCATTAGAAATGTTGGGATTCCACCCAAGTGGGGTGGTGTACGCGAAGCACAGGATAACTCCCCACCTTATTTCCTTACGCGTATTAGGGTTTTCTTTTTGCCTATATATTGATGTATATGAGAGCAGAAAGGTGTGTGATTGAAACCATGTGAGGGAGAGGGTGAGATAGAGCGTGGTGAGCCAGTTGTGGCTCTCCCATAGAGGTTTTTTCATCTTGTATAAGGGAGTTTTCCTCGTATCTTTGTGTTGTTGAGTGACCCCGAATCCTAACAACTGGTATCAGAGCACAGGAGAGCAATGGGGGGTCACCGAAAAAACATACGACCTCCATTGACTCATGGTTTGTGCGCCTCATAGAGACGATCGCCACGGTGTGTGGGCGGTCGGGTTTGTCATCGGAAGAAGTCTCATAGGCATTTCAAAAGGTAGCGGGCGACGGCGAGAAGGCTGTCCGTGTTAGGGTTCGAATCAGGAGTGCTCTTACAAAGATTTTGAGCACAGGGTTGTGTTTGTCTCGCAAAGATGATCACAGATCTGGGTAGCCTATCGTCGGAAGATGTCGGAGTAAGCCACACGCTCCGGTCAAAGGTGGTGCAGGAAGACCGAGGGCTGTTTTGAGAAAGCCCAATTTCGACGTTGCTCGCATACGAGATTTGAGTATGGGGTTGTGTTCGTCTCGTCGAGACGATCGCAGAGATATGTAGAACATTGCCGGAGGTGGCCGGAGTATCCCATATGCACCAATCAAAGTTCATCGTTGACCGCACGTGAGATCTAGTCTCAAGAGTGTGACACACACGCTGAGCGTGCGCCACGCGTGTGCTGAAGCATAGGTAGCGCCACATCAGCTGCCAACGAGGACGCCACATCAGTGCCACGTGGCGCCACATCATTTGCCACGTCATCAGAGGGGACCCACTTCGGGTGCCACGTCAGTGGGTCAATGCTGACATGGATGGTCAACGGTTAAAGTTTGACCGGTCAACTAGTCAACAGTCTATGGGTCCAGAATGGTTATTCGTGATTTCGGAGCTGTTTGAAGTTCGTTTTTTGCGAGTGAGTAGTTTATTTCGACTATCTCGATGTTCTGGATCCAACTTTGTGCTCCATTTCTGATTAGAGGCACCTAAGGTGGGGCTATTGCTTAGTTTAGCAAGAATCAAGCGTTTGGAGGCGGTTTGGGTTGCGTGGAGGCTTATTGCAACAGACTAATCTGTTCCGGACGGCCTTGGGAGGTCGTGATTAGTCACAGGAGACCTAGTGAGCAAGGATACATTCTTCGAGTGTTGTATCCCAAATTGGGTTTGCTGGACAAGCTCGTCGGGTAATGACACAGGCGCTTACTAGGGGCGACATATCGGAGATCAAGGATTGTAGGGAAAAACCTGGAGTGGAATGAGGATGGACCAAGTGGCAGGAACAGACCCGGGATAAAATGACAAAGAGTGGCAGGAGGCTCGGGAAAGTGGTGGACTATAGACAGAGCAGACTTGCAGAGATCACAGGTTCAGCAAGGAGACACTCGATCAATTGGTATACACACTTCCGATGTGGGGGTGGTGAGACTTCTAATGGCTAGCAATGACACAGGCGCTCACTAGAGCGATGGTTTGAGGAGATGATTGACAGTGCTTGGGGGCAGTCTGGTTCAATCGGGTTTTGTGTCCTGTGACTAGGCACGGGCATTTGTGGATTGGCGGACACGAATTACGGCATCCCAGGGTGTGATGCAGGCGGTCAAGTAGTGGAGGATCACGAATAGAAATGGACTCTGTAGCGGACATCCCAAGTTGGAGATGGGAGGCATCCGGGTTTGGATGTGAGCACTCTGTTGAGGGGGTGCTAAATATTGGCGGAGATGTCGATATTGCAGCCGGACAGCGCTGCAAATTCAGCTACGGAGATCTAGTCCTACAGGGAGACACTCGGTCAGGCGTGTACTTCGTGAGGGGGTGTTGAGACGTTGACTTTGGTAGTGATGATAACAGGCGCTTGCTAGAGTAGCTGAACGGTTTGATGATTACCCCACTTGGTTGGAAGGGGATGATTGTTGGGATTCCACCTAAGTGGGGTGGTGGGCGTGATGCATAGGATAACTCTCCACCTAATTTCCTTACGCGTATTAGAGTTTTCTTTTTGTCTATATATTGATGTATATGAGAGCAGAGAGGTGTGTGACTGAAACCATGTGAGGGAGAGGGTGAGGTTGAGTGCGATGAGCCGGTGTGGCTCACCGGAGCGGTGGAGAGCCGGTTGTGGCTCTCCCGAAAAGGTTTTTTCATCTTGTATTATTATGTAAATAATATTAAAGGAGTTTTTCCTCATTTCGTTGTGTTGTTGAGTAACCCCGGATCCTAACAAGAAATGCCATCACTCTTAAAATAGTTTGTCTTTGAAAAATTTCCCAAGCAGAAAATACCATGTATTCCTAGAGTTTTCCTTCTGTATTTGGCAATGTCTCTATTGTATATCCTCTTCACCATATATAGACATTAACTTGTTTCATTCTAACTACTAGTCTGCTCGTGCTTCATACGTTTCCGCAAGCTCATTGGTTGAATTGGTATCGGTAAGTGTTTTTATTTTTGTAGTGATGATAGTAGAGAAATAACAAGAGGTCAGTTTCACGTGTTCCAATTTAATGTATTCTCTATTTTGGCACACCTTTTGTGTTTTACAACTCTGGTCCTCTCTTTTTATCGGCAAAAAAGATTTTATTAAAACTCGACAAAGGGTACATCGAGGCAGCTAATTCTAGATACAATGAAATCTTGAATCAAAGAGAAGGGCCAAAAAAATAAAATAAATATATATATATATACACACACACACACAGGGTGATTCCAGGGACTCTTAAAAAAAACCTCTAAACCGCGCCCCCCCACCCCCCAGAGTTTCAGATTGAATTTTGATGATCCGAGCCGCTCGATGTGATCAGAACGTGATTTTAAAGGTACCCGCGAGAAATCAACAAAAAAAATGATCGGGAAAGACTTGATCTAAACAATTTTTTATTGAACGATTTAGTAAAAAACTGCTCGGATCAAGCCCTTCCCGATCATTTTTTTTTGCTGATTTCTAGCGAGTACCCTTAAAATCACGTTCTGCAGACTTTGAGCAGCTCGGATCGTTGAAATTGGCTCAGGAAAGGGGAGTCCCGCACGGTAAGGCCGTAAGGGATCCCTTATGGGATCCGGACTCTGTGTGTGTGTGTGTGTGTATATATATCCAATAAGAGATTGAAAGAAGCATTATCCCGATAAAGCATTTTCTGTCCAATAGTTGTAGGGATCATATTTCACCACAAGTGTCACACCCCATTCCGAAATGGCACCTCATCAGCCTATCCTGATATGACGCGCGACAACAACCCAACTACAATTAGCCACAAGCAATGCCAAGAATAACTAAAAACTGAAATTCAACAGCCACATTTTATTTACACCTCAAAATAATTGTCATTTACAAACTACAGCGGAAGTCTGTCAAGTAATAAACTTTACATAACCAACTATTGCCCAAAACTAAACTAAGCAAAAATCAACTACGGGCCGGGAGACAAAACTCCCA
>BPLS01000163.1:4062731-4084970 GCA_019656275.1 Rhododendron kiyosumense
CCAAAAATTTATAATCAACACGATATATCAAAATAGATTTCAACAAATGCAAAAGGTTTATAATATGTATTCTTCCAAAAGTTCCTGGACGTAAAGGGGGAAAAATTTCCTTAATAAGTACTTCCATGTATGAGGGTCCGAACGGAGGTCCGTTATGTTGATTTCCACGCGACTCTGTTTTGATGGTTGAGATTTATTTGCTCATTTTTCGGAATGAGATATTTCCAAGGGTGATATTCGATTGTATTATTTCTCTCAAGTCTACACATCCCTACCTTTACTCCCGATTTTGTTCATGACAATGGCGTGGCCCACGAGAGTAGCTGCAAAAAAAAAAAACCGTCAGCTGACAATTTTGCATTTGCCCCCAAAACAAACCATTTTTGTTCCCCCAAAACCAGACCCATCTGAAAAACGAAGAGAGAGATTATGTTCCTTCAGACAACCACGGGCGACACCCAACATATCGTCTACCACCACCACCGGCAACACCCAACATATCGTCTCCCACCACCACCACCGGTGACTCCCCCTTCGGCCTCTCCAGTTATGGAGAACGAACGGCGACCCTTAAACCACACCATCTGAAAAATCTCCCAAACGCGGTCAAGAGTACTCAATGCAGTCACCACTGGCGATTTCACCCAAACGCAGTCTACACCAGTGACTCCCACTAGCGTCACCCTCCCCACCGGAAGTGAAAATCTCCTAGGCCCAGCAACAACGCCACCACCGGCGCCATTACCAACCACCAAGGTCTCGTTCTCTCTCTGGGTTGTCGATAACCCCTACAATTTCAGTCGGTTCTAGCCTTTAATTTCACTGTAACTTGTTGAAACCAAAAAAAATTAGGACTTGTGAAATTAATTTAATCGAACCTGTACTTTTTGCTTAAATTTTTTAGTGAAGAATTTTCTCCTACATCCTCATGTGTTTCCTGTGCCTAAATGTATTTTGGTTGATGTTTTGGTGATATGACTATTAAGCACTGTTATAGACTCCTGTTTAAGGCTATTAGTTATAATGATGCAGAATTTAGCATTGTTAGACCTTCTGGCTATGGCGCTTATAGTATACTAAGCTTCCAAAATTTAGATACTCTCTTGTTCTTCTTCTGGAATTTGTTGGTGAGCTGTTAATAGGTTGACGGTAATACTGAAATTAGGAAATTTGTTTAATTGAAATTATGGATGCCTATTGGTGAAAAAATTGATTTTGTTGTGAAAATGCTGCATGACTTGGCTCTCATTTTTCTGTCTCATGAAGTCATTATTGTAGTGATGTCCTATCTCGTGATAATACTTATCGACCTTAGTTAATTGTTGAACATGTAGGTGATGTTTCCGTTGCCATATTGTGTTTCATGTTAAACTTGATTGTTTTTTGCCAGAGTTACCCATGCTACATGGGGCAATTTATGTTGCCAAACATGATGCCCCATAATATGTGACCAACTATGGCACAAGGCAGAGCCATCCTCCCAAATATGGCACAAGGTGGAGCCATCCTCCCAACTATGGCACAAGGCAGAACCGGAGTAGGTTTTGACCAATTTTTTAACAACTTCCCAAGTTCACAAAGCAACATGCCAAGTTTATTCAATAGTGAAGTTTGGAGAGGACAATCAAGTATCATGAGTAGTTAAGTTTGGGGAGCAGGGTTTCTCTTTTATAGAAATGTTGAATGCAAGGGATAACGGCAAAGAGTAGAAGAAAACTTGTTGATGTAGGGAGTTTCTGGTATTTTGTTAGAAACTAATTTATGGTAAATGTATGCATTTCAGTTTTTGCATCATGTAAGAATCTGTACTTGTTTTTTTTTTTTTTTTAAACATGTTGTATGAAATGGAATATCTGGTATGCAATGGAACTATTGATCCGTATTGCAAACGTGTCGGATACGGTTCCGTGCCCTAGATTTTGAAAATAAGTTTAGCTGGTTTTTAGTTTAATGTTGGTTTCTAGTTTTAAGCTTAATGCTACTGTTTAATGCTGGTTTCTAGAAGCACATGAAAGTATGGTACAGGCCTTAGACATTAGTTTGCTTGAGTGAAATGTTGCATTGCATGGAACATGCATTAGACATGTAAATTTTGATGGAAGTGGTTTATTTTTGTTTAATGGAAATGGACATAGACTTGGTAGAATGTAAAAACAAATTCCAAAGGTAGGTTCTGGAAAAATTTCGGCAGAGTCTCCCCTATTTTTTATCCTAGCCCGACGTCTCTGTCTCAATCAGTACAGTAAGAACAACAACAAGAATCTCATCAAGTTACTCACAAGTTCACGCTGGGCCTTTCTCATTCTAAATCACCATTCACAAGCCAAAATCCATTGCTAAGTTATCCATTCACAACAAAAACCATAAAACCATATAGTCCCACGTAGGGTCATTCTCATGCTAATTATCATTCACCTCCAAATAAATAAGAGTACATTCTTCCCTCTAATGGTTTAAACCTCATTGCAAAATAAAAATAGACTACATTCCAGTATTTCAATTGTAGGACAAATAGGCCTACAAATTACATCTCCATTTTAGTCCATTTGCTATCAAATTATTCTGCTCTTTCTTCGTCACAAAATCATTTAGCATCTTTACTGCTTTGTTTGAGTTGTAAAAACCTTCTTCTCTTTCCATCTTATAGCATTCCATGCCGTCGAGCAGCTCCCACATCTATTTTTTGGCGTGCAGACCATTCAAATGGATCTCCGATTCTCCGCAATGCTGAGCACAACTTAGGACTAAATTGCAAGAACCATAGCCTCGGTTCTTCACCACTTGTAGTATGTTATCCCTTTCTTGGTTCACACCTTCAGTTAGTTTTCCTCCTACAAGTAGCAAAAGTTACAAAGGTCAAGCTTAAATTAAGAAGAGAATTCAGAAGAACTAAATCATATACATTTGGACTAAGACATAGTTCAATCATATCTAAAACAGATTTCGTAAAGTGTTTATGGGGCTTTATATGGATCTCACCACCGTAAAGCATCTTTTGAATGCCTCAACAATTATTTCATCAATCTGTAAATACTTGCTTCAATAACTTGACCTATAATTAGAACTTCTCCATTTCAAAAGTGCATCTGTAAGAGTAAGAGAACTAAATTGTTTCAAATTTATCTAAGAGAATGTAGCACGTACGCGGTAAAACTCTAGACCACACAATTGAGAATCGGTATGCATCTAGTCCCATATCCTTCATAATTGCCACATCTTCCTGAGAGGTGAGGTGATGTTAAAGAGAACCGGTATGCATCTTTTGAAACCAAGGTAATTAAATGCATACCAGAATGAAGCGTGAGGTTGTGTACCTTACGCTCCATACCGGCACTTGCTAATATACTAACAGTCAAAGTTCTCAAATGGGAAATTTTGCTTTGATTGTACCTTATAGCGATGATAAGAATCGACAGCCAAATTTCCATTATTGCCATCCTTTATCTTATCTGCCAGTTTAAATAACCATTATGAAAATTGAATGCAAAAGAATTAGCCAAAAATCAGTCAGCACTCTAAATCCACAAAAGTTTGACCAAGCAATTTCCTATGTATAACAGTCTAAATCGATTTAATCATCTAAATCATAAAAAGGCATCAAACTAAGTATACAGAGACATCAGTGGATTAGAGGCCGACGAGGATATGTGGAAAAAGGTATGGCATATGAAAGCTCTCACAAAAATTAAAATGTTTATGTGGCAGTGTTTACATGGTATTATTCCAGTAACTAGTGCTCTGGTGCATTGACAGATACAAATAGATCCTATTTGTACTCTTTGTGGTTTGGCAGAGGAAACACCCTCCCATATGCTTTTTCATTGTGACAGAGCGTCAAAAGTTTGGGTGTTATCTCCATTTCGTTTGCGTCCGGAGATAACATGCAATGCACAGATTCAAGACATGTGGAAAAGTTTTGGGGATATGCCTAATGGGGAGGTAAAGAAGGAAGCTCTTGGTTTATTTGCTACAATTGGTTGGCATGTGTGGATAGCGCGGAACAATTGGACCTTCAAGCAGAACTGGAATTTGGAAACAAAAATTATCCGTGCATTGGAGGACTTTGATAATTTTTTGCAGGCCACTAAGAAGAATCAAGTTTCTACTTGTGCCGAGAATTGTGGAGTTGTTGAGCCATGGAGACCGCCAGTACATGGAATGATTAAGATAAATGTTGATGGTGCTTTTGATCCCAGTTCTCGTAACGGGGGTGTGGGAGTGGTATTTAGGAATGTTTTAGGAGATGTTCTGGGTTCTATGGCTGTTCCTATTCTAGGAAGAGCTTCAACAGAAATGGTGGAAGCAGAAGGATTTCGCATTGCATTGGCCAGTCCCATTTGTTCGCTTGGAAGCTCATACTCTGTTGAAGGGGATGCCCAAACTGTGATCAACATGTTAGAGGGGAAGAGACAAATTATAGCATGCCTGGAGGTCATAATTAGAGATACTTTGTCTTTTGGTAGTCGCTTTAATTCTTGCTCCTTTAATTTTGTTCCTCGTAATTGTAATAGGGTGGCTAATGTTTTAGTCAAATATGCCCTATCTTTAGAGGCCCCTATAACTTGGCTTCAGGATTTTCCAACCTGGGTTCATAGGGAAGCCTCCCTCGATGTTTCTTTGATGCAGCAATAAGAATAACCACCTATTACCGATTGGAAAAAGAAAAAAAAAAGTATACAGGGACATTTGTAATTGCACTGTGTCATTTTTACTCTATCTCACAACAATATTTCATGGGAACCAACAATATTGAACGCCACCATTCAGTTCGACAAGCACTGTTCAAAAGCCAAAACCCAACTGAATACAATGATGATAACCAAACCAAAAATTTGCATATAGGAAGCAGGAATTTTATACTTAGGGTTCAAACAAAAATATCCTCAATGTCACATGCCCTAATTTTTTCGTGGTTTCAATTATAGTGAACTTGAAGGCTAGAATCGACTGAAATTGTAGGGGTCATCGACAACCAATAGACAGGGAGAGAGAGAGAGAGAGAACAAGACCTTGGTGGTCGGTAATGGCGCCGTTGGTGGCATCGTTGTTGGGCCAGGAGATTTTCCCTGCTGGAGGTGGTCGCCGAAAGTGGAGAGTGAGACTGGTGGTGGTCGCCGAAAGTGGAGGGTGAGGCTGGTGGGAGTCGCCGGTGGTTGTGGGTGTCACCGGTGGTCCTCCTCCTCTCTCTCTCCGTTCGTTTTCCAAATGGTGGTTTGTGGAAAATGCCGAAATTACATATTTTTTAATTTTAGTAAATTTATTATTTTTAAGCTTAAAAATTGCAAATAAATGCTTTTAAGAGAGGAAAGTTGAATTTAAAAATAAAGGGTAATCAAATACTCTCTCCGTCTTATTTTCTTTAGACTTTTTCGTCATTCTCGTCCCTAGAACAATCTAATTAACAAAGCAATCAAACAACCCTATTATAATGTATATGTGCATATCAAGCTTCCATTAGTCCAGTTCATGAACAGATTCGAAGTCACCGTAAACTAATTCGAAATCAAGCACATCGGATTATGTAGTGAATTAGAAATACACGTGTGTATGTAGTGAGAAAGTAGGACTATAGGAGAGATATTTGACGGAAGATGGCGAACGCCAATGGAAGACAAAGAAGGCAAACGGCAACGGAAAACGGAGAAGACGAACGGTGAAGTCGACGATGTGTATCAGTCGTTTGTTTTCATGTACGTTCCGTTTTAGGGTTATGGAGTACCGAAAAAAATATATATGAGCGCACGTGCCTACGGCATCAAGAAATATACATTCAAAACCATTTGTCTTAAGCTATGGTTGTAAATTTTAATGAATTCAAAATTGTTTGGAAACTTGCTACACATAACTAATTTCTAGCCGTCCATTGCTATAATAAATGGCCAGAATTTGCTCAAACTCTTCACCGAAAAAATAAAACCTTTCCTTGAAAGAGTTTTTTTTTTTTAAATTTAGACCATCCAAATACATTTTGGACGATTAAAATTATGCACACAACCAACACAATGGTTTTTTTTTCTTCTTTTTCGAATCAACACAACGGTTGTGCGCGTATTATTTTTGGTTTTCTAATCTATTGTCTTGATAAAACAAGAAATATAGAGCTCGTTTGGATGGAGTATTGAGAAATATAAGGCCGAAATAATACTCCCTCCTCCTCCATTTCAACTACAAAAAATATAGAGATTCGACAAGCTTTGTTTGATATGGATCCTAGTCAGGGCCGGCTCATAAGTTTTGGAGGCCGAAAGCGAACCTCTTAAATGGGCCCACCCTATATTTTTCATGCAAAAGTGATCTACAAAGGGTCATAAGAAAAAAAACCAATACAAAAGATTTACCATTACAAAATAGAAGCATATAATTATCCCAAAAAAAATGCAAACTATTACGATACCTCAAAATCCATCATTTGAAAATTATTCTTCTCGCACTTTTTGCTGCAAACGCACTGATTAAGTCTCCATAGTCAAGCTGTTTCACCAACTCCTTCTCGATAGACAACATAGCCAATCCATTTAATCTTTCTTGAGACATGGTTGACCGAAGATAATTTTTGATTAATTTCAACTTTGAAAAGCTTCTTTCCCCCGATGCAACTGTAACCGGTATAGTCAACAATATTCTGTATGCAATCCATGCATTCGGGAAACAACCATCCAATGTCTTCAAGTAATTCAACACATTAATTGGCTTTCTTTTATCTTTTGGCAAAACATTCTTCAAAACTTTTAATTCTGAAAATAAATCTCTCCCATCAATATCAGAAAACTCACCACTTTTCAAGAGATCCTCAAGATTGGCACAAGCGGACATCAACGCTTCATCCTCAACAAAATCCAAATGGTTCAAATCAAATAAAAATCCAAAAGCTTTCTCATATACTTGAAATTGTTCGAATCTGTTCTCGAGTGAAGAAAGTGCTTGGTCTACAATATATAGGAAGTAATTGACTCGAAAGGACTCCTCAGCGGAATGTGTCACCTCTTCACTATTACTCTCATCAAATTGCTTCTTTCTACAAATGAGGCGCTTCTCTTCAAATATCGGTTCAATTTTCATTTCACATGCAATTTCTTTAGCTTCAATCATGGCCTTTGCGAACCCTTCCTCTCTATAATTTTTCATAAAAGCAACAAGTCCATTCAACTGATCTATAGCAATATCTATACGCATGTCTTCCTTTTGAAAAATTTTGCTAACGGAATTAACTGCAAACAACAAATTGTGCCAAATAACCATGCCAAGTAAGAACTCAAAATTTGCAATTCCATGTTCTGCTAAAGACTCAGCATCACTCTTTGATTTGGGATCATCATTAGCCTTGGCCAATTCAACTAAAGCATTCCTTATTTGTGCAGCTTGGTATCTTATTGCTTTAATACTTTCAACACGAGCTTCCCAACGTGTTTGTGATAATGACTTAACTGTAATACTCACCTTATCTTTTAACACTTTCCACCTCTTTGGCGAAGACGAAAACAAGCAGTATATTCGTTGTACAACTCCAAAAAATGAAGTGGCTCGAGAACAAGAGTTGGCCATATCACAAAGTGCAAGATTAAGACTATGACAACCACATGGCGTGTAGAATGCCCTTGGGTTTATTTCGAGTAATCTTTGTTGGACACCTTTGTGCTTCCCTTTCATGTTAGAGCCATTGTCATATCCTTGTCCTCTTATATCGTCAACATCAAGTTGAAGGGTGACCAGTACTTCTTTAAGTGCATTAAAAAGCCCCAACCCCGTTGTATCATCAACCCTTAAAAACTCTACAAAGAGCTCTTCCACCTTAATTGGACTTGTCGAAGCATCCACACACCAGATTACGAGAGACATTTGTTCTTCATGACTTAAATCCGGAGTACAATCTAATATAACAGAAAAGTACTTTGCTTCTTTGACTTTTGCAATGATTGTGCTTTTGACATCCCCTGCTAGCATTTGAATGATCTCATTTTGGATATTGTGACCAAGATAATGGTGATAAATCTCACTGCTCTTAATTCGCCGTAGATGCTCTTGCATTACTGCATCAAATTCTGCAATCATTTCAATTGAACTTAAAAAATTTCCATTCCTCTCCTGATAAATCTTCTCATTATCTCCACGAAATGCTAAATTGTCTTTAGCAAGTCTTTTCACTACAGCAAGTATCCTTAGCAACACCGCTCTCCAGTGTTCTTTCTCTTTGGTGATTTGTTCTTGTGCGCTGTTGTCAATTGTTTTATTCTTATCCAATCTTTTCTCCAATTCAATCCATTTGCTCATGCAAATAATGCGATCATTACTAGTCTCATGACTTTTAATCCTCTTACCAACATTTCTCCAATCTTTAAATCCTTCCGTAGCCAATTGACTAATGTTTTGCTCTTAAATAACTTACAACAAAAGCAAAATATTTTGTCCACAACTTTCGAGTATACGAGCCATCTTCTATCTTGTTTCTCCCCATTTGGCAAAAGCCGAGTGTAATGTGTGGAGGCAAAATGCCTATTAGCACCATCTCTAGGATAATCAACGTGTTCATCTCTTTTTAAAGGGCCTCTCTCTACCATTAAGTCTTTAAAATTCTGATCAACCTTGTTCTAGTTACTTGGATTATAGCTATCTAAAAGCACACCTTCCTTAGTAAGATCATTACGATTTTCATTACTCACATTTGCATTATCATTTTCATTCAAATCATGAATAACTTCCTCATTCACGAAATTTTCATCTTCTTTTTCCGGCGAATCTTCATGTTCCACATCCTCATCATCTTCAACTATAACAGAAGGTCTTGAACTCTCTGTTTGATTCTTGGAATGAAAAAACTTATTAATGTCGCCTTCTTGTGATTTAATTAGTTTTTCTATTCTTTGCTTCTTCTTTCTTTTCTCAGACCTAGAAGGATACGTTCTACGAGGCATATCAAAATAATAGTCGGAACAATCTGCAAATCATTAGGTCATAAAATAATAAATAATTTATTACCAATGCTCAGAACTCTAAAAGACATCACTAATTATATTATAAAAAAAAAACCCTAATCAAGGCTTCAAGCCTCCAATTAAACACCCATGAATTAAAATCATACAATTCAAACCCCACATAATATTATTATATTCATCACCATAAATAGAAAACCCTAAAAATTTTACCAATTAGGTCAACTGGTTAAGATAATAAAAAACTTACTTGGTAGAGGCGGAGAGTTGGAGATAGTAAAAGAGAGGCCTCAAGAAATTCCGTGTGCAAGTATTTTCCGTCCATAGTTGTTGACAATGACTCGTTGGTTGTTGTCTTCCCTCGCCTTCAACTCCTCAAGCATGAAGCGTTTGTGGTTCCTTCCTCCCGTAGTTACTCCTTCTGATTCGGCTGTATCTTCTTCTTTTTCTTTTTTGATCTTTTTTGATTGGCTATAGCCTATATCTTCCAAGTTCCTGACTTCCTACCGACCCCTAAGTTATTTGTTTTTTTTTTTTTTTAATACATTAGTGTTTCTATTGAATAATTCCACACTTTGGGCCTAATTTGTGGCTCCTAAATTTTAATTGGGCCTATTTTGTGGCTCCTAAATTTCAATTGGACCTATTTTGTGTAAAGAAGTCTAGTGCAATTTTTTTTGGGACCATATATACATATATATATATATATAGGAATCCTAAAAATTTGGGGGCCCTCGTTTTTAATTTTTTTCGGGGGCCCGAAGCGGTCGCTTCCTTGGCTTTGGCTATAAGCCGGCCCTGATCCTAGTAAAGCACCGGGAGCAGATGGCATGACGGCTGGTTTCTACCAAAAGCATTGGGAAATAGTCGGGGAGGATGTCACCATGGCGGTCCAGTCGTTTTTCCAATCAGGTCACATGTTGAAAAGTTTTAATCACTCGCAGATTGTACTCATTCCTAAAGTCAAAACACCGATCCAGGTATCGCAATTTAGACCTATTTCGTTGTGTAATGTATTCTACAAAATCATAGCAAAAGCCTTGTCTAACAGATTACGCCGTATTCTGCCTAATTTGATTAGTAAGAATCAGAGTGCTTTTATTCAGAATAGACAGATTAGTGATAATATTCTAGTTGCCCACGAAGTAGTCCATTACTTGAAACAGAAAAAATGGGAAAAGTTGGGTGCATGGCCTTAAAGTTGGATGTGGCCAAGGCTTACGATAGAGTGGAATGGCACTATCTTGAGGCTGTCATGAGACGTATGGGGTTTCATTCGCAATGGGTGAAGTGGATTATGAGCTGTGTGACTTCGGTTTCATACTCCGTAACTATAAATGGCCAGCAACATGGTTATGTCAAGCCTCAGAGGGGGTTACGACAAGGAGATCCATTATCCCCGTACCTATTTCTCCTATGTGCGGAGGGGTTTTCAGGCTTGCTTAAACAGAGGGAGAGGCAAGGGCAACTAAAGGGCATTCAAATTTGCAGGGGAGGGCCGTACATTTCTCATCTTCTTTTCACAGATGACTCTCTTGTCTTCTGTAAGGCTACTAAGGAGGAAAGTGGGGCTGTGAAGGAAGTTTTGGATACATATAGACAGGCTTCGAGTCAATTAATCAACAACTCAAAATCTTCTATTCTTTTTAGCTCCAATACTGGAGCTGGTCAACGGCAGGAGTGTAAAGCCATCTTGGGGTTCTGCCATAGCACTGAGGAAAGGAAATATTTGGGCTTACCCTACATCATTGGAAGGTCGAAGAAAGATGCTCTCTTGTTTCTTAAAGATAGCACTATGGGGAAGATTAAAAGTTGGGATGGATCTTTCACTAACCATGCGGATAGAGAGGTATTAGCTAAACATGTCTTGTTAGCTTTACCAATCTATGCCATGGCATGTGTAAAGCTCCCACTCGGTCTTTGCAAGTTGTTGAACTCAATGATTGCAAAATTCTTTTGGAGTGGGACTGAGGAGACGAGGAAAATTCATTGGATGAGTTAGGAGAAATTGACACAAGTAAAGGGCATGGGAGGTTTGGGTTTCAGAGATATTGAGGCTTTTAACCTAGCGATGCTTGCAAAGCAAGGGTGGCGGCTGATGACTGGAGATGATTCAATTTTTTATCGGGTTTTTAAGGCGAAATATTTCCCTCAAACATCTTTTTTGGAGGCTACTCCGAAGCAATCTTCTTCATGGGCATGGCAAAGTATTTTAGCAAGCAAAGATGTGATTAGCAAGGGATGGCAGTGGAGAATTGGGACAGGACATAAGGCCAAGATTTGGGAGGAACCATGGCTAGGGGACCCGAATTATCCTAAAGTCCTCACTCCGAAACCTCACGGCAGCAACTGGACCTATGTTGAAGAGCTTATTAACTACAACCTTATGGCATGGAAAGAGTCAGTCATTAAGGAGGTGTTTAATAGTCGAGATGTGGAGCAAATATTGAGCATTCCTTTGAGTAAGACAGGGATGGTAGATAAATGCATTTGGAGGGGTACAACAACGGGGTCTTTTACTGTTAAATCAGCCTAAGTTATTGCAAAGAAAATTGTTCAGACAAGAAGGATAGCCCATAGTAGTGGCCAGATCAGTGGATTAAAGGCCGACGAGGATATGTGGAAGAGGGTTTGGCATATGAAAGCTCCCACAAAAATTAAGATGTTTATGTGGCGGTGTTTGCATGGTATTATTCCAGCGGCTAATGCACTGATACAGCGACAAATACAAGTAGATCCAATTTGTACTTTGTGTGGATTGGCTGAGGAAACACCCTCCCATATGCTCTTTAATTGTGACAGAGCGTCTAAAGTTTGGGTATTATCTCCATTTCGCTTGCGTCCGGAGATAACATTCAATGCACAGATTAAAGACATGTGGAAGCGTATAGGGGATATGCCTAATGGGGAGGTGAAGCGGGAAGCTCTGGGTTTATTTGCTACAATTGGTTGGAATGTGTGGATAGCAAGGAACAATTGGACCTTTAAACAGAACTGGAAATTGGAAACAAAAATTATCCAAGAAGCGTTGGAGGACTTTGATAATTTTTTGCAGGCCACTAAAAAGGATCAACATTCTATTCGTGATGAGAATGGTGGAGATGCTATGGTATGGAGACCGCCAACAAATGGAACGATTAAGATTAATGTTGATGGTGCTTTTGATTCGGGTTCTCATAATGGGGGTGTGGGAGTGGTTTTTAGGAATTATTCAGGAGATGTTCTAGGTGCTATGGCTGTTCCTACTCCAGGGAGAGCATCAGCAGAAATGGTGGAAGCTGAAGGATTTCGTATTGCATTGACCAGTCCCATATGTTCGTTTGAACGCCTATATTCTGTTGAAGGGGACGCGCAAACTGTGATCAATATGTTGCAGGGAGAGAGACAGGTTACAGCATGCCTGGAGGTCATAATTAGAGATACGATGTCTTTTGGTAGTCGTTTTAATTCTTGTTCCTTTAATTTTGTTCCTCGCAATTGTAATAGGGTGGCTAATGTTTTAGCTAAATATGCCCTATCTCTAGAGACTCCTATAACTTGGCTTCAGGATTTTCCAAGCTGGGTTCATAGGGAAGCCTCCCTTGATATTTCTTTGATGCAGCTATAATAATAACCTATTACCGATTGGAAAAAAAAAAAAACTACAAAACAATTTTATCCTCCATCCAAATCAGGATAAGGCCGAAATAATACTCCCTCCTCCTCCATTTCATCTACAAAATACTCTTATCCCCCCATTTTATCCATCATCCAAACCAAGTATACTATTTTATCCCTAATTTTTAATACCTCATCCAAACCAATTACAATACTATTTAATCCTCATTCATAAATATCACGTCAATGTAGGTAAGCTCTTATTAACCAATACCCCATACTATTCTATTCCCCTTCAAAAATAATACCTCCAATTCTTATCCTGCATCCCAATGAGCCCATAGTATATTCCACAAAAGCCAAAACTTACTCATGTTCATATTTAGTTTCACGCGTTTTGGAAACATTGACATGGTAGGAATCCTAGCGGGAGGTGGTGGCTGAAAACGGGGATAGCGGTGGCCGTGGTCGTAACCCCTTTTCTTTTATATTTGAGGAAAATTTTTTGTGGAGAATAAAGGGGTGTTCGGATAAATAAGCCAAAGTGATTTATTTTTTGTCCTTATTCAAATTTTTTTCGTATCACGTGGCTTATTGTCAATTTTTTGGGGATTATTGCATCCTCACGACGAGAGGAATCTAAAAAGTAAAAAAAATTTACTGAAATCCAAATTTTTTGAATAAAGACGAAAAAGTTGACTTATTGGCTTATTTTCGTCTTTATTTGGCTCATTTTTGGCGGAAAAGCCAATGACTTATTTAGAAGAACACCACCTAAATAAGGTTAATTGGACAAACATACAAGGCAAAAGCACCTGTGATGACAGGTTGAGCTCCCCTCCATACCTAAATCATCTATTTAACTCCAAACCCTTGTTAGCCCTATTACTGACGACTTATTTGTACGGATGATTCCCAAAATATTTTCGAAATGTCAATTTGGTTTCCAATATATAAATCGTGTCTATTACATCCTCAACATTTTTAATGCGCGTTTGTTTGGGCTGAATTAGCTCAATCAAATGGCAAATGATTGTGTGCGGACGTGCCAGAAAATTAATAACTTCAAGGAAGAAATTATTCTTTTCAAATTGATTTGAAACAACTAATTTAAATCAGGCAATTGCGTTATCCGTTCGATTACCTCAACTAAGAGGATTTTTCCTTAAGGTATTAACCAAATAAAAGATTGACGCGCTTCGAATCAGAAAAGATGATTGAACACAAACAAACCTGAATTTAATCAAAGGTAAATTTGTACACAAACACTCTTAAGACTCTCTCAAGAATAATGCAGAAATATAAGCACACTGAATTTAATCAAAAGTGGACTTACAAACGACTATTCTTTGGTAAGAAAAAACTTACAAGAAAATAAGAGAACTTGAATTTAATCAAAAAGTAATTTTACATGCAAATAAGCCTTCAACTTACAAAAAGACCCTATTCTAAACTAAAAACTAATCTAAGATAAATCTCTGAGCAATCATTTTTTATGAATTGTCAGATGATATGAATTTTTGTGTGTGTCCTCTCTCTTTGCTTTATTCTTCTATTTATAGACGCTGAGTCTGCCTTCGATCTCCACGTCTTCGATTGATGCCAATGTTGCCACATAATACGGTTGAAAGGGGTCTTCGAACGGTTATATTGATATTTCCAGAATTCTTTCTTCCCCTGCATGCTTCGATAATGGTGTTCGTAGCCATTTCCTGGATCGTGGTCTCCCTATTTTCGAGCAACGTGAATTAATGCAACACGTCTGGTTTCTCAAATGATTCCCTGCAATTGCATCCAATTTCAGTTATAAACCAAGGCAGAGAGGACACCGTTTGATAATCATAATGCTTTAATCAACGGCTGAATCCAATCACTTTTCAACCCATCACGTAATTGTTACCCAAACGATATCGGTTCAAACTAAAACGACACTGTTTATCATTAAAACAGCGTCCTCCTTAATTCCCGTAATCCTCTGCAATTGGCACTCAATTGGGACATGTTTTGTACGGACAACGCATCATTCGGTGCCACGTGTAATTTTTTCATTGGGTGGCACTTTTTAGGATGTAAACAGCGTTTAAATGATCCCCGAAACTAACTCTGTCCAAATTAGCCCTCAAAGACAAGGGTATTTGAGGAACTTCACTAAAATATTTTCAATTTTTTTTATCCGCAAACAAATGGGAAATTTTATTCACACCCCTCCTCTCTCTAGCTCACCACCCTCACTCCGAACCCATCTCCATATCCCCCAAATCACCAATGACCAAACCCACATTTACCCACCTCCCATCACCGATTCAACGCGGAGAAGAAGCATCCAAAATCATTCTCTCCGTTTGCTCCGACAAGTAACCCATGGCCACAACCATCAACACCACCATCGCACGGCGTCAAATCGAACGCGAATGAATCGACTGAAGAAGCAAAGATCAGACCTTGAGTTGCTGGAGGAAAAGTGGGCTTGGAACCCGTAGTTGAACCTCAACCTTCAATCGAGCAAGCTTACGGCGCCGTTTTCGCAGCCGACGATGATCTTCCCCTTGCCGCTAGAGCAGCAAGTGACGTTGTCGGGGATCGAGCATTTTCCGGCGGATTTCTCGTCGAAGAACTCGAATTTCCTCCACTGGTACATCCCTACTGTATCAATCAAGGTATTCAAATCGTGCAAGTGTAAACAAAAACAGAAGTCATCCTCTTCTTTCTAACAGAATAAAAGTTCAGCTTAATGTAATTACCAAATAGCAAAATAAAATAGAAATTGTGAAAGGTAAAATGAAACTGGTTGTAGGAAAAGAGAGAATAAGAGAGAATAGTTGGGTGAAAAAACAGTGGTGTGTTGTTAAATTAACCTCCCATAGCCGCATTGTGGTGGTGAATAACAAGGGAATTAGGCGTCAACCCTAGGAAAGCCAACACTGCTCACATAGTCACAGTAGAGAAATTGAGAAAGAGAGAGGGCTAGGGTTTTGAGGTTGAAGATGAAGTTTTGTGGGGCTGATGGTTGTTTGAAGAGAAAGTTCCACAAATACCCCTGTTAAGAGGAAGTTCCACAAATACCCTTGTTTTTAACGGCTAATTTGGACAGAGTTAGCTCCGAGGACAATTTAAACGCACATTGCAAAACATTGGGGATGCAATAGACACGATTTGTATATTGAGGACCAAATTGACATTTCAAAAATACTTTGGGGACCATCCGTACAAATAAGCCCATGATGTTTTTTTTTTATTTACAAAATGGAGTGCGAATTAAACCATGCACTTTAAATGAGGTGTTTCATGTATCTATTCATATCCAGTTGAACTGATTTTCTGAAGGGATATTGTTCCCAGCGAGATTTACAATATGAGCAGTTTGAATTATTGCTTTGAGACCAAGATAGGGCCAAAAAGTAGGAGTTTGGAGAGGTATGAAGTGTAACTGAATTATGCATGTTAGCAAGATTTTTCTTCTTGCAATGAAGAAGTCATCTTCGTCATATAAAAAAGTAGTGCAAGATGAAGACAAAAAGAAACACAAGGAGATGACTGTGTGTAAGGGCTCTTTGTTGTGCTTGTTAATTGAGTAACTTGTTCTACTGGAGTACTCTGCTAGATCAGCTCGGCAACCAGTGGACTAAGGTGGTGGACCAAGATGAGCATTCATTCTCTGGTTGGCTGTACAACACAGATTGAGGACTAAAGATCCACTAACACAGGATAAGGGATCCCATCACCATCTGTTTTTTTTGTTGCCCTCTCTCCAAAAGTGAGTGGAATGCAGGAGCTCAAATGTATGGCGTCCTAGTAATTTGATGCGTCTGCTGGATTGGTTTATCCAGAATGTGAAAGAGGGATGGATTCAAAAGTTGAATTATGTAGAGTTGCTTGGCTGCAGCTGTCTATCTTATTTGGATGGAGAGAAATTGCAGGTTATCCCAACAGAAAGCCCTAAATGATAACCAAATTGCTTTGGCATATTCACTAAGAGATATTGAGCTCTCTGAAAGGGATGAAACCATTGATGGTAAACAAAGTTTTGTGTCCCAGTTGGGGACTTACAGAAAGACACATTCTTCAACAACCACCTTTGCCTCCTGTTAAAAGATAAAAGAATAGTTTGCTTTATTCTTTCACCTTTTAACAGAGGGGGTGGTAGCCTAATGGCTCATGGCTTACTCCCACAAGGTTTGGGTGGTCAAGAGGTCACTGTGGGTTTGAGTCATCCAAACAACATTCTCTCAAACTTAGTCCTCCTACAAAGCCCGGATGTGGTCCACTAGCCCTAGGTGTGTCGGTAGTTGCTATGGCTCTTTGGTCCCTTCTGGGGCCCACCGGGCTGGAGCCCCTATGATCACGCCCAGGAGATGGTTATTATGCCCGGTCACCCCCTCGTCCACCCCTTTTACATAGTGGAAAAAATAATAATAATAAACTATGCCCTATGTTCCTTGTTTTTGAGTTGTTTGTATTCTCTCGTTGGTGTGTGAGCAAGCAGGCTTTGCTCCTTGGTTTTTCTTGAATGGTTTGATGCTCTACTGTTCCTTTTCTTTTTGAATTTTTAGCTCTCCTAAGGTGAATAGTTTGCACAGCCTGAATTTGATTCTGGGGCTATTGGTTTTGTTTGGTTTGAGCTTGAATAAAAGAACGCACTTGTGATCTATTGCATTATCCATGGTGTCTTTGCTTTTGCAAGCTACGGGACAAAATCGGCATAACCTTGCACCTCAGGCAAGTCTCAAATCAGAAGCATAATAAAAAAGGGATCTTGCTATATAATTGGAGAATGAGTCAGATATGGAAGTGTCTCTAGCCTTCTTCCTTTTTCTAAGTGAAAATTGGGACATGGTTAGAATTTTATTGTAGAATGTATCCAAGTAGATGGACCCCACGAGCTAGTCCTACTCATTCGGAAACCGAACTAGGGTTTCGTATCAACCCACTTTTTGCTTGTTTTGTCAACATGATGGATAGGGATTTCGTGATGTCTTTGATCATTTCGTTGGCGATTGGAAAGCCACACTCTTTCATAGAATCCACTGATGTGATGGAATCCTCAAGATCTTCTGTATGTAAAGTTAGCTCGCGAGACTTCTCCGTGACACTGTTTTTGCGGTTGGGCACTTCATTTTGGGTGTGCTGCTGCTGAATGTAGAAAAGCCCTATGGAAGGCTCATGGCAGCGTAATTTATCATCTCTGCCAAGCTTTCAGTTATCTCCACAAAACCATCGGCTGCGGAGAATTCATGCGTGTTGTTTAAGGCGAATGGCCCGTCATCACTGATTTTTACAAAGATTATTAGGAGGAAACCCAATTTCATTGGCAGAAAGAAGGGAAAGAAAGCAAAATAGTTCATGTCCGAAGGACTTAATTTTATGTCCGATGTCCTAAACAATGCCCAAGTAAATGGGGGAAAAAAATTATAATCACAGGACCACATCAACAAATATAGCAGGAAGCAGTGATTCTACTTTCATAATCTCTTGACTTAACACCTTGCTTGCGTCACCAATTAGCACACTGATCAAAGCAAACCGTTTGAAACGAATAAGCTATGTCTGTGGGGTTTCATCCTGAATTAAGCCCTTGAAGAGTCAAGGTAGTTAGAATGTTATAGAGATGTATGGGTACACAAGAAGGTAACAGTCGAATTTGTGGAGACTTTTAACTGATGATTAAGACTGAAGACTACACCATATGTATTGTTTGGGAGCAAAAATTGATGGATAATAAGAATCAAAATGATTTGTTTTGATCATCTTAATTGCGGTAAACAAAATTGAATTTGTACAAATTGAAGATGGATGGCAGGAGTGCAAGAGAGAGATCTTAGGGAACGTTGGTCGAAGTTGTGAGAGTCACGGTGATCTGGAATCTTTTTTGAGAAACATTCAAGGGAAAAAAGAAGGAAGAGGAGAAGATTCATATTGATGATATTCTCGAGCTTAAAGTCATTTCTTCCATCATCCTTATATCTTCAACAATCTCTGCCGCTTTCAAGTTTTCCTTGTCCTTTATATGCTCTACAAGTATGACACACATATGGTCCAACAAGCCAATCCTATCTAATTCATGAAAATATATACTATACGCTTCTCTGTAAGTAAGTAAAACCAAATTCAGAATCAAAAATTTCAACCAAAATACTATAAACCTTAAAAAAAAAAAATTACATATGATATTTGAGGGCTTAGAGATGCCCAAATGCAACAACAAAAACCTGATCTTTGGTGCATAATTCAATTTGCTTATCAAGACTATGAATAAGAGACAAGGAAGGGGGTAGATATATTAGAGAGTCTGAAACCCTAGTGCAACAACAAATGTGATCCTTGGTGGATAATTCAATTTGCTTATCAAGAGTATGAATAAGAGACAGAACTGACATGGTTGGCAGAGAGAGAGAGAGAGAGAGAGAGAGAATGGGGTGATCGGACCATGTCTCTTATTCGTAGTATTGACAAGCAAATTGAATTATCCACCAAGGGTGCTATTTGTTTTCCTCGAAACTAAACACTCAAAAATGTGGAAAAGTTAACTTTCTCATCATATCCCATATCCTTTCTTGACATCTGAAAGGGGCCTTAAGGCTTCTTTGTAATTTCGTTTGGACTTTATTCCTTGTCAAAAAAGGGATTAGAGCTACAAATTAATTACAATTAGTTTCACTATATGGTCGTAATGGCTGAAAACAACTCAAGCATCCAAACAGAGCATCGAGCTTCCCACAAAAATCTGGTGTAAATATGCTAAAATAGCGGCTAGAATGTATTTTGAGTACGACAGGAATGTTTGGGAGATTTTTGCAGAATGTATTTTGAAATTGTAGTAGTGTTTGGTAGATGATTGTCGAAAATGAATTATGGGTTGGATTTTTACCATGATTGTCGAAAAGCTCCTGGTGGCCAGAAATGGAAACGTGTTTACTGTGGGTGATGGATTGGGTAAATGTCAAATAAAGGAGTGGGTACTCTTGGCCTCTTTTTACGCTTTGCTCTCTAAACACAAAAACTGCAAACTCATTCTACCATAATGTGTTTTGAAAAGAGATAGCCAACACCCAAAATGGAAAAAGGAGATAATGAAAAGTTGAAATAGAGGGAACCAAACACCCCCTAAATAGACCAAATGTTCTGGTACAAGAATAGCTAGGGTGTCAAACTATTACCTATTTGTCAAAACTTTTACACTAGCTACATCAACGACAATCAGATTACCACCTATCCTCTGGCTGTTATACTGAGGAGGAACATCCTTGAAGGCTATATTAGGCAATTCAAAAGCCTGAGAAATCAAACAATTGGCTAGAGAATTGAGTATCAACTGAATCTGTAGGCATAATGGTAAAAATGGGTATCCATTATTTTAACCATAACGATCTAATTATTCCCGCCTGCAAATCAAACTGCACAAAAAGGTAGTGTTGTTGATTCTCTAATCATAAAGTCCATCATCTTGCCAAATATCAACTAAAAAATCTACCATCTCCTGCAAATTCCGAAGACCAACTTCACATCAGTGTCTACAAATATGATCTGCTTGTCCAAAATATATGGGAAGCGAATACATTAAGGATCTACTGTGTGGGTATGTGTATTGGAGGTCCTTACAGATAGGGGAATGGCCTCAGAAAAAGGCTCATCATTGCATAACAAATCTTCATACGTGGTCGACCAGCTGTAGAAGAAATTTTCGCAAATGTTGTTCACATATGAGTGAATGAGCCAAAACGAACATTTGGAAAGAAAAACGTAACAGCGGCAGAAAATATAAAATTAATCACAAACTAAACGACAGACTAGTGTAGCTAGTTGAACACTTTCCAGAGCATGTTTGGATGTGTAATTTTTCTTGTAAATGGTGATGAAGTAGATGGCGAATACAATTAACAGGTTCCACTAATACCAGAGGAGCAATGACAAAATCATGCAACTTACAATTAATTACTTAGCCAAAATAATGTACCTGATTATTGGATCCTTTGGCATTCTTTTGAACTTTTGACTTTGATCTCCAATCCATTGTCTTCTGTTTTGCTGCCAAGCAATTTCAGCTAAATAATACATTCAGCCATGTTACTCATCCTTAACACCAAAGATACCAGCAACAGAGAGTACTAAAACTACGTGAAAACAGCAGCATGTAAAAGAACACCATCCATAACACGTCTTTATGATGTCAAAGAAAGTACCACATGTCTCCAATGTTTTCATAAGGAACTTGTTGTCAAGAACTGGAGAAACCAATCCCCCATGTATTCTTAATGACAAAATTTTTATTAAGGCCAAAAAAGCCACAAAAAAAAAAAAAACACAATGCCGGGCTCCAATATGTGAGAGAGGACCGTAGTTGCAAATGTATCAAATGTAATATTTCCAGTCATCTTAATTTTATACCTAACATCTTTTATTGATCAGATACTCCTTGGCTCGTACTATTAGTCTGTATCTTACTCACTGTGCAAATGCCACAGACCTACAATCAAGAGAGTTGATGAAATTTCTTTAGTGAAATTTTCTTCTCATGGCTGTCTATTTTGGATGCACATCTGTCACTGACTTGTGTCATATACCTCTTGAATTTCCATTGAACGACATTACTGATAAATGCAACTGCACTTCTGTCGCTGCTTTCTTGTCATATATATATCTGAAGTTTCCATATAAAGAAACCCTTGCTAAATGCAACTGACCATCACCAAACACTCTTTGGTGCTCTCATATCAGTTCTTCATGAAGCACGGATACGGATACGTGGATACGTGATTTTTTCAAAAAGTAGGATATGATACATTGGGGATACGTTGAATATATAAATAAATAAATCCCCTAAAATCATATTATACTATATAAAAAAAAAAAACCTAAATCAGACGAGAGAGAGAAAGAGAGACGAGAGATATATATTTCCGTATAGGTATATATAGGCATGCAGTCCCCTTCCAATGAGTGATCCCTTATTGAGTTAAGGACCTCCCCTTTTCCGATCGAATTTTGATGATCCGAACCGCCGCTCAATGTGATCATAACGTGATATTAAAGGTCTCCATGAGAAACCAGCAAAAAAATATGACTGGGAAGGGCTTGATCCAAACAGTTTTTCATAAAAATGCATTTTTAGCATTTATACAAAAAGCTGCTCGGATCAAGCCCTTTCCGGTCATATTTTTTGCCGATTTCTCGTATGGACCCTTAAAATCACGTTTTAAATATATTGAACAATACAGATCATCAAAATATGATCGGGAACAATGTTAAACTCACGAGGACCTTAAATCAGCAAGTTAAGTTAAGGGATCCCTTAATGGAAGCTCCCTGTATATGCCTTTATATATATAGTCCCCTTCTTATAAGGACCACCTTAACCTAATAAAATAAGGACCTCTCTTTCCCGATCGAATTTCGATGATCTGAGCCGCTCAATATGTTCAGAACGTGATTTTAAGGGTACCCGCGAGAAATTAGCAAAAAAAAAGACTGGAAAGGGCTTTATCCGAGCAATTTTTGTTTGTTTTTTATCAAACGGTTCAAATAAAAACTGCTCGGAAGAAGCCCTTTTTGGTCCTTTTTTTTCCGATTCCCCGCTAGTACCCTTAAAATCACATTCTGAACACATTGAGCGGCTTGGATCATCAAAATTCGAACGGAAAATGAGAGAAATGGGCAAGTCCTTATTTTAACTAAAATAAGGACCTCCTCATTTGAAAATGACTGTATATATATATATATA
>BPLS01000163.1:4085370-4095626 GCA_019656275.1 Rhododendron kiyosumense
GGATAATGATTGAAAAAAGAAGTAGGATAATGATTAGAAACAAAATTAAAACTAAAACTAAAAAGAAGTACGAACAAAGCCAATAGTCGTCTTTTTTTCTGCCTTTTGCTGCTCTGTTTTTGACTTGTCTAGGACTCTAGGTGGGGGAAATAAATGTAAAGCCCTAATTGCAGTTTTAATTCATATATTTTAAGTAATAATATTTTTACTCCCGCGCGTATCCAAAACGTATCTGAAATGTATCGGGGTACCAAAAATTAAATCTAAAAATAGGATACTCTAAAAAATGTATCGAATACGTATCCGAAACCAGGGGCGGAGGTGTGTAGGGACCCAGGGGGCCCGGCTTCCTGAGTGTCTGAATTTTAAAATTTTTATTGTATATATACTTGATAATTATTTGTGTATGGTTACTTATAATCTTAATAATTTTGCTTCGATTTGATAAAAAATTGGTTATTTTACACTCTCATTTCTCAATTTCTTTCATAAATAAAAAATAAGCACACGTGACAGTTGAAATATCCAAAAGAATTAATTCAATGTATAAATATAATGAACTAAAAAGCAAAAATCTTATGAAATAATAATTATACGTTCCGATAAAAAATATGTCCGTTAAGCCGGCGGAATGTATCCGAGTGTATCTATATCCGATATGCATACGGTATGAAATACGAAGGCTAAAATAGAGTATCCGTACTTCATAATTCATGAAACCCAAAATCTGAAAGAAATTTGATCACATACTTATCCAAATCAGTCCAACAAGAACAGATTTCGAAATATACTAGAAGAGAAAACTATAGCTTTGAGAACATCAAGCCATCATTATCAAAAAAAAAACATCAAGCCATCCTCTATGGCATCCACTACTCAACTAAACTAAGCCTTTTCCCGACTAGGGGGATAATAAAAATATTGAACCATTCCACCCATCATTCTTTCAGTAACATCACAAGAAAACTTGTGTTTCTTTATTGTCCCAAACCAAATAGATTTTAGCTTCACTTGTTCCCTAGCATTACACTCAAATATTTTTTTTTTGCATTCATGAAAAAGCCATCTGGCACTTACAACAATTTCCATCCGAATACATCGATAAAAAACTACAACCAAGCTCATAACCAACGAATACACATGAAACACAAAGAGACAAGCTAATGTCTAGATCCTAAGCACGACCCTAACGCTCTCTTCACACCGTCAACATGGATCGGTACAAGTGGGGTTAGAAATCTAGACACTAAGCCGCCTCGGGATGGTGGAGGTCCATATCAAAGTTAACAACAGAGCGCCGATGGAAATCAATCCGAGAAACCAACCCCAGGCGAAACAGAAAACGGAGGACTGCTATCATACTGTCAAAATGCTGGCGAGCTTTGTCCGTGGGAACAAAAGCCAGCGCTTTAACTCAATTTGACTCTGTCACTCTTTATAAGAGTGCTTACTAGACTTAATTGTAAATCCCCAAACCATCTTAATAGATTTTCGCTCGTCTATCTCCCAATTCATGCATTCCTAACCCTTTCTCTCTGAGTCCTACCACTCAACCATCACATACTATGAAAATTTATCTTTCTAAATTTTGTTCTTGATGGCTTTCAGTGGTGGACTGCCCCTTCTAAATGCCTTAGGTTGTAGTCCCCTCAATTTTTTTGTTGAACGGAATCATTGGTAAATGATGTGACTTTCACCAAACGGATCAATTGGGTTGTCGGTAAAATACAGTTGCATCTCGGAGAGAAAAAGATTAGGAGAGAGAATCAGGTGTCGGGATTGCTTAGATAAGAGTTGAACTCAAACAACCTTAGCCAACTCTTTTGTTCTCCTTTAATTTATGTGTGAGAATCTGTACGAAGAAAAACAAAGTGCCCACAATTGTAAAGCCCAGGAGATCCAAAACTTCCATTCACTCAAACCAGAAGCATTGCTCTAAGCCCCACAATTGTAGCATAACTTCATAAGATCTATGTTTCATTTTAGTTGGGATTTAATGAGCTATCTATCAAAACAAAGAAAAACTTCCATCCCGGATCTCTAAGTAGAAGGCTTACCATGATTGACGAATACAGACGAGGTTGCAATGTCAGCTGTACTCTTGTTAACATCATTGTCCTCCAATGTTTTCTTACTGGAGAGGGAATTTCCAGTACTGGCTTCCATTGCTACAGAAATGAAAGAACATTCCCTTCTGCTATGACATAATACTTGTTGACAAATGTTTCTCAGCTGTCTCAAAGTTGTGTTAGAAGGAATGACAACTTGGAATGCAGCAGCTGCTCTGCATAAAAAGAGTTCCAGCAATAAAAAAGGAAAAATAACAGGAAAGAAAACTAGACAATAATATGAGCTCTTTCAATATTTCAAAGGGCATTAGAGGAATGATGTTTTTCTATCAAGCATACTTGGTAAAATACACAACCCAGTCGCATTGGTACTGTTATTATTAATTCATTTCACACATTATCGATGAACCATTAACACAACTACAGTGGGATTATTAACCTCAATTGTCCAATCATGTTTGGGATGCTTGTAAGTTAAAGAGTTCATATATCTCAAAGTAGAATGGTACTCCTTTACCATCTGTTTCAATATCATAATGTACTATCTTTGAGAACCACTAATAAACTAACCAAATAACCCCTTTTCCATTATTTACACAATGATAACACGTAGATTCATTCATTTAATCTTGAAGCGCTCATACGTGATTTCTGTGCTTCTAGGAAGCTAATATTCTTGCCATTGCATTGCCCCTTGTAATAAGAACAACTCAGATTCATGGCAAATACATATTCTCTGATGCCCCTTAGTTATCAACCAATTGGGATTCATGGAGTGAGTTTTGTGGGTTGATATAGGGTGGGTAAAGCCTATTAGCTAGGCTCCATACTAAAGAAACCTGCTTATAATGCCCAAACACTTAATCCTGATACAAACCTTTCAATTTTGCTGTCAGTCTATGAAACACAATGTAAGTTCTTTAAAGTGTCCAAAACATCTCTTTTCCTATGTCGTCTTTAAATGCTAGAAAGAACATCAGAAGTGAAAGTTCGAGTAACTTAAAATTTCGATCAATGTTGGTTCAGTTGACAAGCGAAGTACTTATTTAGTTTAACTTAAACTCGAAACTAACAGTATTCCACAAAGGGATGAGAGAGACCCAACTTATTTACATTATCTTATGTCAACACAAAATTGAACGAAACCAAAATCTTGACACATAACCTAAATTTGTAAAACAAAAATCCCTAGATTCATCTTGTCACACGGTCTTGGGTAGAATTCAACCCAAAAGGCTAGCTATTGAAGTGAGGGTGCTCTCACGCTTATATTCTTCAAATTACTTTGGAACCCAAGTGATGTGGGACTTCCCTTCGCACCCTCCCTCACGCCCAGCATGCTCACTCGGCAGCACTTGCCACGTGCAGGTTAGGGACACACATCCTCTCCATCCTTGGCATACCCGGGTCTAATACCATGTTACACGGTCTCGGATAGAACTCAACCCCAAAAGCCAGCTATTGAAGTAAGGGTGCCTTCACGCTTATATTCTTCATATTACTTTGGAACCCAAACAATGTGGGACTTCGCTTCACACATCTCCACTCCCTCAATCGAACCCACATCAAATAATTACAATAATTTTTTAGTCAAATCAACAGGGTCTACCTTCTTTACTCGAGTTTTCCAAGACTACTTTGTGACTTTTGAACTTACTAGTTATCACTGTGCCATTAACGAAGCTTACTCAATTTATGCATAAACATAAGTTTCCCCATAAAAGTGTTTCTTATCAAATAAAACTTTTATGCAGTTTCTTACTCAAACTGACTTAAAGAAAATTTCCCATAAAACTTTCAGTAAAGTGATGGAAATGGCCTAACGTCCTCCACAACCATCCATTTCACAACCTAAAAAGACAGAAATGACGAAGACATTAGTAGTACGAATATTGAGATTTCAAATTTTTCTTGATGACATTTTCCATTTGGGGCCAAGCGAGATTAAGCGGGCGTATAAATCTACAAGTAATATTCTTTTAGGGGAAATTGTGGTGAATAGGATGACACGGATTTGTTAGGACATTCTCTTATTTTTGGAGATGTAGAGTTTAGTGTTCTTCAGAAAGAAGCCAGAGCACGATACCGGTACCAACGGGTCACTCTTTTTCTCTCCATTTTTCATATTTTTGTCATTATGAAAATATACCTTGTTTGGGCTAATGAATTAGGTGTTCAACTATCAATTACTTGAATTGATGGTTGTTAAAATAATATAAGGGTGAGTGTTCAACTAAAGCCTAAAATAAAATTACTAATAATAAAGTTTTAAAAAATAAAATTGTAGGGTGTTCACTTGACCACTCAACTCTAAGGGTGGAGCCGCCTCTAGTGACCAATCCTTGGGTAAAAACAAGTCCTAAACTTCATAAAACTCAATCACATTCCTCCAAGATTCCATATAAATCCAAACATCTATAGCACAACACTAATTTGTCTGTTCAGATGCACTGAGTTCGACAATTCTTAACCCCAGTTCACAATACATAGTCAAACATTGACTTAATTCGAAATTCACATATTGATTTAACTAGAATCTTTTGCAACATTACCAGAAATAAAAAAACCCAAAAGATAATCACATGGACGATACGAAGCATTTCTAGATTTTCCAACAAAATCCTCTTATACAGAAGATTCTAGCTAAAACCGTAACTGCTTTTTCAGAGCAGGCAATACATTGGACTCTACTGAGACTCAGAAGACTTCAGAGAAGCAACAGACAGATAGAGAACATACCTTGTGGAGGCTTTGGTGAGATCCAAAAAGAAGAGAGGGGTGCAGGAAATTTTGAGGAGTATTTGTTGTTGAATGAAGTTAGAATGTCGTTTTCTGTGTGTTACTTGGTTGTTGGCATCCTGTTTAGTTTTTCCTCCCTCTCTCTCTCTAAATCTTCTCCCGAGCTGACGTGGATGGGGTAGGCATTTTTGAGCGGATAAAGTTATACAGTATATTTTGGTGTGATTGCTAGAATACCCCGACCAACTCGAACCGAGTGGAAACTGGGAATAATTTGCAGAGCGGTGCTACAGTTTCCAACCCAAAAAGGTTTCCGATCGGATCCCGACGCCCCGTCGGGCACACTCTGGCCACCGGATGGCCGATCCGAGCCGTCCAAAAATTCTATAAAAAAAACAAGTAGTCCTTTGCTAGAATCAACGGTATCCGATATGTGTAGGTGATCGATCCAAACACTTCATGTTTTTGTATATATATGTAAAAATACATTGAGTGTTTGGATCGAACACCTACACACATCGGATGTCATTGATTCTTGTGTAGGGCCATTCGTTTTTTTTTTAAATTTTTGGACGGCTCGGATCGGCCGTCCGGTGGCCGGAGTGGATCCAGTGGGGCGTCGGGATCCCTTTGGTTGGGAACCGTAGACTTTCTGTAATTTGCAAGGGTTTGTTCGGGGGTGTTTCGCTTTCTTTTTAAACATTTTTTTTAAAAAGAAGGTAATTTCAAACTCAAATATAATAAAAATAAAAAATAATTTTAATTGTTTTTACACAATTTAAAAGATCTCAATATAAATTTATCAAATAAGATTAATATTGGTAGAAAAATTATTTGCGTAAATACATGATTTTTGAATTTGAAATTATCTTCATTTTCTAAAAGTTATTTTAAAAAAAAACTGGAACGGCGCCGTCATTTAAAGGTCCATCATTCTGGTAAATGTGTATAAGGCTGCAAATGAGCCGAGCTGTTCACAAGTGGCTCAGCTCGAAAATGTCTTGTTCAAGGTTAACTTGTTGGCCATATGAACGAGCTCGAGCCTTGTTTCACAACTCGTTTCAGAAACGAGCCAAGCCCAAGTTACTACCAACTTAGCTCGGATGAGCTCGCTAGCTGGACTATGTGTGTGCTTATTACGAGAGCATCTCCATTCCTTGCGCAAATTTGAACTCAAACTCAAATTTGAGTAAAAAATACCACTCTACTTCTTACTCAAACTCATACCAAATTTGAGTTTTACTCTAAATTTTCCCCAAATTTGGTTTGAACCAAATTCTCACTCAAATTTTTAAAGGCTATTTTCTTCTCTTCAAATTTACAATTATGCCATTAATAAAACATTTACTCAAATTTATGCATAGATTTGCATTTGCCCATTGGATTGCTTCATACCAAATCAAGTTTTTACCCAAATTTTTACTCAACTTTGGATAAAAAACTGAGTAAGGAGTGGATATGCTCTGAGCTCGTTTGGAGCTAATGGATTATTCATTTTACATTTTTACATTTTTGATGTTTGGGAGCCAAATTATAAACCATATTTTAGAGGGACAAATTGAGAATTAGTTCGGAAGAAGATTTCGCATTCTCATTTCGGATTTTGTTTTCTCTTACGTCTGGAAAGACCAAAATACCCTTGCTTAATTTTTATGATGATTCTAGATATTCCCTCATGGTATATGAAGTCCTCGTCGTTATTATGTAGAAAATTTAATATCCATCGTTTATTGTTTATATTTTCTATCACCATCACAAAATAATCTTACCTTCAAATTTATTAATGTAATATTTTAAGACGTTTTGGTTTCAAAGAGAAAGGAGACTTTCAAATGTGGGACACAAGTATATGTGAAAAGGAAGGACCAAATGATATTTTAATCAATAATATCTAAAAATAAATGTGAATTTATACTAGTAAAAATATAATTATTATCAAGGGCGTGATAGTAAAAAACTGACTCACAGTGTATTTTACCGATTATCCTTTCAAACACTATTATGTTGCAAAATCTATTCTGCATATATTTTCAAACACTCTACAGATTCATAATCTATTCTAACCATAATTCAAATGTCTATTATGCATAATCCAAAACGTAAAATGAAAAAAAAAAATTAGGCTCCCAAACTGGCCCTATATATATTTGGTAAACTTTGACCTTATTTACCGGTAAAGAAGGTTTTGGAACAATTTCCAAACCCCAAGTATCACCATTTGGGCGCCAACACGGCTGGATCATGAAGCCTTGGGAAGAGGGTTGGTGAGCCTCTGGTCTTTCGATGTGGGACAACACAAAAGAATGTGCATATGAGAGGTTCCCCAACTCGAAATAATGTACAACTGGCCGGTGTAGAGAGAATCCCATATAATAAGTATAGCACTCCGGCTCTCTTCACTTTGCATTCACCTCTTGAGCGTGAGCAGTGAACTCTTCGTGAGATGAGCTCAAGCCTATTTTTTATGGCTTGTGTCAAGTTCAAGCAAATCATTTTTTTTGGCGAGTCAAACCAAAGTTTTTCAAAGCTTGACTCAGCTCGTTGTAGCCTACGTGGAAATGATGGAATCGATGACATTAATCGTGGTTCTAAAACTACCCATCTTATGTTGTCATCTATGACATGAATTATATTTTTCATCCATGGGAAGCGCTTCGGTGTCTTCCTCCGTTTTGAAGACACCGTAATAATTGGCATGACAAAACCAGTACAAGCATAACGAAAACCATTAAATGTATAACCAATGCATAACAAAAAAACTTGGTACCCATAGAACCGGTCACTGGTGGGAATATTGTTATGATTCTAGAGGTTACTGTTATGCTCTTATGTGATATTGTTATGCTTCTTTTATTTTTGCTTTTTGTTATGCCTTTTCTGGTTTTTGTTATGCCTATCATTAGTTCGTGTAATGTTTTTCAATGGTTTTCGTTATGCCCATGTTGTTATGACTCAACAGTTATGCCATTAATGGTTTAGTTATGCCTATTTTAGGTTAATGTTATACTCGTTTAGGAAATGTTATACCTATGTTATGCCATTAAATTCACTTGTTATGCCCTTTTGGATTACTTGTTATGCCATTTAGTGGTTTTGTCAAACCAAATTTGTTGACCTGTTGGGTGACTGGTTTGACCGGTCATTTTTGGTCAAAATTACATGCGTGGCACAATCTCAACCGTTGGATCGGAGTTACGGTGTCTCCAAAAGGGAAGGGGAAACCGAAGTATTTCCCTTCATGGATGTTATATTTTACATACATATGTTTCCATTCATGACATTGGCATGAGTCATGTTTTCATCTTATATTTGATTGAAGAACTCATTTTATCATACCTATTTTTTTGGCACCCTATCCATTTTCAGCCTCCCCAATGGTGAACCATTTGTCCTGCCAAAAATGGACGGAGCCATTTCTTCAGCCAATTTTGGCTAAGGAAAATGGCCCAAGTCATTTGTGCCATGTCAACTCTTCCCCTCTAATTCTGTGAAAACAAATACTGTTGTAACGACCCGGATTTTCGACCCAATTTTTTTAATATAAATTTATATTATTAAATTCCTAATTTAATAATTAATTAGATTGAATAATTAAAATATATTATTATGTGTATAATCGATATTATTTATACTTTAGATATACATCTCTTATCTTTCCTATCTAAATCTTAACTAGAACTCTATTCAAACCAAGTCTCCACTTCCCTATCAAACTCTATCACTTTCATCTTTATCCTTCAAATTACACGTGTCCACATACATTCTCACCTTATACATAAACGCGTCCACATACATTCTCACCCTACACATACACAAGTCCACATACATTAGAATAAAAGAAAACCCCACCAAATGTGGCACTTATCCCATATCCCTCTTATCATTATCAGTATCCTTCTCCTTCACTCTCCTGTTCCATTCCATCACTTGCACACTTATCCTCTCACCTTCTCACTACCTTATTCTCTCTCATTATACATACCCACATAAATCTGATAATTGAACACCAGTATATTATTTCACTCACAATTTTATTGTTGAGTCTAGAATAGAGAGAGGGAGATAGAGAGACACAGATTTTTACATAACACCACCCCGTACATCATATTCTGGTTCCTAATCAATCACTACATCACCAAGCATCCCCAAATCACCTTCCAATCATTCGAGTCAGCCCCGAGTCCTTTGCCGTTGGCGCCGTCTTTTTCATTTTACCGAAATCGTTCGCAAACTAGTACCCGCTTTTTCGGCCGGATTTAAGGTAGATTAATCTCTATCCTATTCTCTCCTAAGTATATTTAATCCCTGTATATTGATTTTAATGAGTTCTTATGAAGGAAATCGTACCCATGCGTCGAAACCATGAAATCTGAAAATCCTCTGTTTTCCGACGAGTTACTGTTCATAGACGTTAGAACTTTTAAAAATTTATACTAATATTACACTATGCCCCTTCATGTTGCACTCATATACGAATCTAACCTTGCTCATCATCATCATCATCATTATTATTTTTATTATTATTTTCTTCATTTCGTTTCATGCTATTAGTGGGTTAACTCGTATTGTATAGAACTATGAGTCAAATATATTGCATAATTATGTGCTCGCTGTTAAGATTAATGTTTACAGTAGTTGAGAATGTTAATGGCTATACTTGTTGTAGGTAAAGTAATGGATATACTTTTAATAGTTATGTAAAGTGATAAAATAAGAGTTAGGTTTTATATATAATATAAGAAAAGAAATAGGTATAAACTTATAATAAAAAAAATAGAAACGAAAGATTTACACTAACATAACATCTGGAAGACCGTTGTATTTTTATACGATAATCGATTATATATATATATTTTTTAAAAGTATCAATTGAATATTAGAGTTTTACAAATGTAAATTAATTAACTGCACCTTTAGATTTTGATACCGTAAGTTGCCGTAGTGGATCAACTTTATGATTCAATAATTGTACTTTAGTTTTTAAGAAGTTATCCCAGTACGTTATTAAATCTAAGCCTACGAAATTGTTAATGACACCTTTGAAATTAATAAAAACTCTAATTAATTTACTTGTTCAACGAACCTTAAGGGCATCAGCTCAATTATAAAATATTATGTGTTTACGTAATCGCACAATATTATTTGATATGTACTTTTATCTCATTGAAATGTATCATGCTATGAATTGAGCAGTTATTGATTGTATCATGTTCGACGTGCTAGAATGGACTTAGGTTCACCGGGGTGGTTACGAGTAGAGAATCATGTAGACGATGATAAGTAAATGGAAAATGGTAAAGTGTTGAAAGTGTGAGTATTGTGTGGATTGTGAATTGAGCCATGGCGATGGCAAGGGTGACCTATGGGGCCCTGTGTTGAAATGGGTGACCTGCGGGGCCCAGTGATGAGATATGTTGTGACGCTAATGTATGATACGTCATGGGAAGT
>BPLS01000163.1:4104325-4126204 GCA_019656275.1 Rhododendron kiyosumense
GAGTGAGAGAGAGAGAGAGAGAGAGAGAGAGAGAGAGAGAGAGAGAGAGAGAGAATGGAGGATCCCTATTGGAGATACGGTGCTTCTGCAGACAGAGGTTCTAATTCTTTTGCCCTAACCCTAACTCTTTCTTCGTTTCTCTTATCTCCCGCACGAATTTTTAATACTTGGAAATATTCCAATGTCACGTCTCATTCAGACAAAGCTTAAAAACGACTCTATATTCTGGTTCATCGTTTGTTCGGGTTTATAGGCACGTTTGAACTCGGACCTGGAAATCTTTACTTTATTCCAGTGGTGCATATAGTGTTACGTGGACAGGAAGTGGTGATATTTTGAAGAACTTGTAGAAATTTTTACTTAGGTTACTTTTGAAGGCTTGGGGGACTGCGGCTCCCGCTGGCCATCACCTCTGTCCGCCCTGCGATTGCATATGCGACTGAAATTTGTTTTTGTGATGAATGTGTGACTTTAATCATAACCAATTCAGTACTTAAAATTGAACATATTGAATGATAAGTGATTAAGTTTGATCTAACTATTTGCTTATGTTTTTCTTTTGTGTTTCGTGGCAAAGGCGAATGAGAGTTATATTTCTGTCCATTTAGTGTACAGATGTGTTCACCCCTTCCCTTTTTGCCTTTTGTTTTGATTATAGCTTACCACTATTGAGGGAGGTGTCGATAGTGGTGCGGCTGTCGACTTTGCCGGGGAGGAGGTTGTCGGGTGTGATTAGGGTTTCGTCGGCGAGGTTGGATTTGGCTAGTAAGAAGAAGATGGCGAGCATAGCTGCCGTGATTCGAAGGTTTCGTAACCAATAATGGAAAGTGTAGAATAAAGGATTCGTTTATTGGGTATATCCCGAAATAGTGGTGGAGGATTTCCAAGTTTAGATTTTGGTCCCAAACTTGTTTGCCTATATAGGAGCAAAAAAGTAGGTAATAGAGTACAATAAGGGCAATGTTTGGTTTATTTAAATTTAGGGACGGAAACATAACCTTCCAATGTGCCCAGGATGAAAACACAAGTCCCTATGTGAGGAAGGACCAATATTTAAGTACCCCTTGTTATTATGGTCAAGAAGTGTTAGCAGCCTATTGAATATGTGCCACGTAACCTGATGAACAGCATGTTTTTCAGCTATCCTGATATTCTTATTGTAGCGATTTTATTTTTTTATCATTGTGATAAATAAAATTTTATTGGCCGTTCAAAAAAAAAAAAAAGAGATCATTTGAGAGCATTAGATTAGCTATGGCTTTTATGTATTTCCTTAATTTGAAAGTATTATCAATCTGTTTGAGAAACGAAGTATTACTTTTCCCCCTTGTACAGCCTTTTTCAGGCTTAGTTGCTGATTTAAATCGGGGGTTGATTTAGTCCCAGTAGTTTAATTGTGTTTTTTTTTTGCAGCATCAGGAGTTGGCTCGATCTTTTTTCCTTCTGAATTTTGCTTGAGATTTTCTGTGTGTTTTGTGCACACTTTCTGCCAAAAGAGTGTTTCTATAAGGCTTGGCTGACCTCAATTTTTGCTTCTGGTTTTGGTTTACGTTTTCTGTTTCCTACATATTTTGTTAACTATATAGATGCTCTAAAGTTAGATATTGCTGTTGTGCCCATTTGTTTCCTTGATATTTATTTTCAAGTTTACCATCTTAGAGGGATAACGTTGTTTCTTGCTCATTATCTTCCTAGACATACTAGTAGTGCTTTATGTTTCGTTGGATGGATGTTCGTGTATTTCATCTTACTAATTTGTTTTGCTTTCTCTTGTTCTTGCATGTGGCAGACCTACAGTGAACTTCAACATTGCTTTCTGACAGTTGGCTTGGTATACCCTGAGGATTTGTTCATGTTCCTTCTGAATGTGGGTATCATCTCTGAGCGTGAACATTTTCAAGGCTCAGCACTTTGTGTGGTTTACTACTTTACTATCTTTAAGCGATTCTTGTTATTTCCTTGAATAGAAACAGGAAGGACAGAAAACACACGTGGTGTACCATTAGCCTTCATATAAAATTATTGTATACTTTTATGTTTGCCACCATCTCACCCCATTCCCGGATCTGAGCTCTTTTTCATTATCAGAAATTCAGGTTGAAAGAGGAACCTGACCTTTGGTGCACTTTGTATCTTAAAGCATCTACTTCCCAGGTTTCTGTCCTCTCGCCATTTGTTTGCTATTTATCTCCTTAGATGTACTATATCAACTAACTTTGTTTACTTTGTGGAGGTTGTCTGAAGCTTGGCATTGTAAAAGGCCTTCACTTGTTGAACCTGTAAAGTTGTTGGTAGATGAACAAAATTTGGCTGTCCGAACAAAATTTGGCTGTCCGTAAAGCTCTTTCAGAGGTATGCTACGATCTTTCAAGTCGTTGCATATGGAATGGCACTTGATAAAGACTTGGTTATTAATTTCTGATATGTTCTCTTATTGCTTTTGTGTAGTTGATTGTTGTCATGGCTTCGCATTGTTACTTGGTCAATCCATTCGGAGTTGTTTGTTGAATATCTTGTGCGCCACTATGCTATATCAGATAAGGATAGGAATTGTAATACCCAGTCCCTTGAATGAATTAAGTTTTCTTTAATATTATGGAACCCTTGGTCAAATATTTGCTGTCTTTTAATGAAGCTATATTGTGAATAACCTTTTGGTTTGATTTAGTCAAATAATGAAATGAATAGACATGGAAGTGCACGTGAACTTTTTGATGTGCGTGTGTGCTGGTGGCTCGACTGGCATGTGTGTAGATACAAGTTTCATGTAATTTATTTCACTTCTCTTCACTGCTATTGTTTGCTGTTTTCTGATGTTTTATGTGTTCCTTGATCTTTTCACGTGCTTACCTGATTTGTATTAATCTGATGTGGAAAAAGGCTCTGAATTTTGTCTCAACATGCTTGGTCAGGTTGCATTTTCTGGGTAAACTCTTGTCAGTGGAGAGAGCTAATAATACAACCGAGAATAATACACATCAACAAGCTGCTGGTCAATCAGTGAAGCACTCATCATCTATGACAAATGATGCTATTGTGACCAGATATCTTAATGCAGGATTAAAATTAGGGTCCTTTCCCACTAGTGAACCTATTGCTGAAAGATTTGGTGTTGGCTACCCCTTTCCTCCTCACCTTGAGTATGTCTATCGTATACACTTTTTTATTTCCTAATTGTCGATCCTGCATGTGTAAGTTAGCATGGAAAACTTCATTCAATTTGATATAGCCACATAGGCCCAATGGGCGATGAGCCAAAAAAAGTCGATAAACCACACCCGTAAGTATTAATTTAAGTCTGAGCGCGGGTGGTGTACATCCCAATACCATTGCATCTTTAGTCAAACTTTGTAGTTGGTATGGACGACCAATACAGAGTTGACCATATTTGTGTGTGAACTTTTGGTTCTTGAGTTATAGACGTAGTAGTGATGTACAAAAGAGGGGAGATATCTCGCACTCACCCTTGTACCCCTTATTACTTCTAAAACCTATTTAACTGCTTACACAACTTCACTGCCGATGGTTATTTATATTCTTTTGCCGCTGTTAAGTATGGCACCCTATTACAAATGACATGGAATTCATTGGGTTTTTGTATCTGCTCATGACTTATTCCTAGGCATATGGTTTGTTTTAACTTGACTACAAAAAGGCTTAATGGCAGCAGATTTGGTGGAAACATGTTGTTTATTTGCATTTCCCTAGAGAAAATCTGTAAGCCAATAGATGTGGTCAAAACATGTCTTTATTTGCATTTCCCCAGAGAAAAGATGTGAGCCAACAGATTGGGTTGAAACCTGTGGTTTGTTACCTTTTCTCTGGAGGAAAACAGTGAGCCATCAGATATGCCCCCTGTTAAAGGAGTGGCATAAACCATTAACAAGTATGTATAGACATATAGTTGACTAAGGAGTCATTTTAAAGCTGGAGTGTTATTACTCTCAACCTTTTAACACGTTGTGCTCTCTCTCTCTCGGAGTCGTTAAAATGTTCTGACAGGAATGGACAATAAGAATAGGTTATTTCTTCCCGTGTTTTCTTGTTTCTTTTTCTTTCTTTTCTCTTCTGCCAACGAGCCCTAGTTAGGTGAAAAGGGAAAAAATACCCATGTATGGTGGAGGTTGAAGATTTAGTCAGATTATGGATCATAGGAAGTTGGGAAAGTGTTAATACCAGGTATCTTGTGGAGACTGAGGGTATTGAGACGATGTTGAGTGCGTACCTCTTCTCTGCAGTATAGTAAGTAGGTGACTTCACTTTACCAACATTGAAAATGCTCTTATTGCCAGGCCTCGATTCTATACACAGGTCACGACTCATGCTGCAGAGCCTAATTTTGTTTTCAAAAGTTCTATTAGACTCCTAATTTTTCATTTATTGATCTCAATAAATTATATCCCGAGTGTATCGAGTTATATTTGCTGAAGACTACCCAATTGCAGGTATTGCACTTGATGAACAAGATGAATATTCCTGCTCCATTTCGTATTGCACTTCCTACTCCACCTCTACCGCCTTTTGCAGGAGTCCCTGCTCTGCCTTCGTCTCCATTTCGTATAAACGGGAATATACAACAGTTTTTTTTGCTCCTTTCCCTTTTGAGATGATATAATATTTGTTCCCTAATTCTTACCTCCTGATACCCCCTTCTTTGATTTATTAATGAACAGAACACACTGGACATAGATCCTATTCATAGGCACGATATTCTGCTGACATCAAATTAAAATGGTCATGGCTGCCAAATAATGGAAATTCCGTATTCTATATTGATGAGTTATTTTTCATTCAAGGTTGTTAAGTGTTTCCTATTTTATGTACTTTTCAGGTCTTAGGCTCCCAATGTGGCATTGAGCAAGAAGTGAGTCTCCTAGAGAATTTATATTTTAAGAATCAAAATAAATCAAATGGGAATTTATTTTTTAATTCTCTTGGCCAACTTTCTCTTCTTAGGTCCAACAAAATTGCATTAGCTGTGGAGTTTGCATGGGGAAATACTTTTGCTGGAAATGCAAGTTCTTTGACGATGATGTAAGTTTCATTGTGTTACCCATTGTTTATTCCTCAAAAAATTGATAAATTTACTTGATTAAAGAAGGTTATGCATATTAGGTTTCAAAGAACCAATACCATTTTGATGCTGATGGATGTGGAATCTGCAGGTGAAATTCTCTGCACCAATTATCTTTTTTCTTTTATTCTTTCTGTTCACATACATGGACTATTTCTCTGTTTATACTCCATTTCCACAAGGGGCCTATAAAGGAACATAGATCCAAGGAATGGCTTACACTTTCGCGAGCTCCGGACGAAAATGCCCCTGGGTTTGGAAACTACCTGGCTGAATTTACTTCTTATGGGTTTTTGGCGCATTGGTGATTTCACACTCAAAAGTGGTGGGCCATAGACCCTATTCAGGTTATTTTTGAATTACTTTAACGGGTTTTCAGACTTTCGAAGTTTTCCATCGGTCCACCACCATCTCTGCGACAGACGAATAGGCAGGAGTCTCAATCCAGACAATGGCCGATCTGATTGCGAGAGGAGAAGATACTTCGCCAAGGCTGGATAATCCTCCAATTCCTCAACCCAACCCACCCTCGGCCACCACCCATGATCTCCCCACCAGAAAACCCGCTTTCTCTGCCCACTGATCCAACCCAACCCAACGACGACGGCGGCCTCGAAGACTTCATCCAGCAGTTGGTTCAGACCGATTGGCCGGGCCTACCTCCTGTGAGTCCTTTTCCCCTTTCCTTTTGGGTTATTGATCGGGGTGGTTTGGATTTGTGTATGAAGGGTTGAGTTTTGTTCAATTGATTGATGTATGCATATGTTCTTGCGTGGGTTGGGTTTCATCGTCTTCAAACAGAAAGTGCAAAAACTCTGTTTAATCATACACCAACGCACAATAATTACGCGTCTTTTGTGTTGCAAATTGAACCATCAGTTTTAAAAATTATGTTTGGCATCCATTTAATAAAACTTCACACGAGTAGGTAATGTATTTATCGATATCCAATCAAAATTGTTTAGCAATTGGGGAATAATTTTGCAAAAGTAAACTATAGAGGTTTTTTTTTTTTATCTGAAACTATAGAGTATTGAGTGGCCTAAAAGGACAGGTTACTCAATAGTACGGACTATTATTTTGTCCAACAACTGACATTTTGTTCTATCTTAGCATGAAGTTTCAAGCCATTTACAGTAATTTCCTCACTGGAAGTGAGGTGAAATTAGAAGTCTTGGAAATCAATCATTACTAGAGCTATGGCATAAAACAACTGGATTTTAAGATACTTTTGAATTGACTTATACTATTTGTATTGATGATTTGTGATTCGATCGGTTTTAATCAGAAGAGAGCGGTTAGAATACTTACAGGTTGAGGACAAATCGAGGTTACTTTTGCTATTTATGATATCAGAAGAAAAGCATATTGCAACACTCTGGGGAATGATTACAGTGGTCAATGGTAGTCGATATTCAATGCAAATAAATGATCTTTTGGACCTGTGATTTTGTTTTCCATCTCAGGAATCATTGTTAAATCTGCACTAATACCATGGAAGACTTTGGTGTGCATCACCAGACATGTATATTCAACTGTTATTCTATCTAGGAGCACGGAACTTGGGTTCCAAAAGGCAAGATGATTCAACGTTTTCTAGGTTTCAGGTGACATGCTCCAATTTGTTATTTATGAACTAGAGTCTATGAAGCACGGATACTCTATTTTGGCCTCCATATCACGTATCGTATCTGTATCGGATACCGATACTCTCAAATGCTCTCCAGATGCATATCCGATACACTTTTTAAAGGCATCTTGCTTTAAGAATGTTTTTCCCCGATATCCCGATACGCGCGTATACATTCCTGATATGTATCCGATTAGTTTTTAAAAAGTATCTTGCTTTTAGAATTATTTAAGGGTATCCCTATACGCGCAGATACATGTTGGCTACGCTAGGATGTGCTTTGGATACATGTGAGAGTAAATATGTTATTACTTAAAATATATGGGTTAAAATTATAACCAGGACTGTATTGTAATTGTAAATTTGCTGCCCCCCCCCGAAACACGCCGATGATATCCTCTCTCTTGAGACAACCTTGTAGGCCTCTCGCCTCTCTCTCTCTCTCGCGCGTGCACACGCGTTGTGTGTAAGTAAATATATATATGTATAACTGTATAGATACGGTTGTATATAACTATGGGTAAATATATCTCTCTTGGCATGTGAAATGGTGAACTTGTGTAGTGGAAAACTTTGAGCATTAGTGAAATTTTTTGAGGAATCTGTGGGCTTAGTGAAGTTGATGTTCTTTTGCAGGCAAGAAAGGGTGTCCTTAGAATTTTGAGAGATATTATGGAGGAGAGGAGAAATTCCTTGATGAAGAATTATGACATGCTGGACTACGTGCTAAAGGAAGAGGATCCAAGATACCAACTCAATTATGAGGAAATTCTCGATCAAGTAGTTATGATTCTCTATTCGGGTTTCGAAACCGTTTCGACTACTTCAATGATGGTCATCAAGTATCTTCATGATCATCCATCCGCTCTTCAAGAAATCAGAGTGAGCAACAGTCTATACTTTGTCAAAAATTGATCATATGTGATGTAAACTGGTAGGGTCAATAACTCTGTTACGATGCAATTGTCTGTAGGATGAGCATTTCACAATAAGAGGAAGGAAAAGGCCAGAAGAGCCACTTGATTGGAACGATTACAAGTTGATGATTTTTACACGTGCGGTAAGCAAATTGACAAACCTACTCGATATGGCCAGAAATCCTGTTGCTGAGAATCTGTCCTCTCCTAACGTACTCTAAAGTCTAAACTAAACTAAACATGGAGAATCTCCAGGTACCAAATGCCAAGACATCATCATGCGGTTGCAACTTGCCAATGTATTGGTAGAGGGGGACAAAGATTTGAAGAATAAAGGATCTTGCACCTATCAGTACCAATTCCCCTCCTAATATACTTATTGAAACTGTATATGTTTCTCAATGCAAGTGATATTTGAAACATCAAGATTGGCCACAGTTGTCAGCGGAGTTTTGAGGAAGACAACCGATGGAATGGAATTGAACGGTATGCTGCGAAACTCTTAGTTTGAACTAGGGCAGAATTTTATTTCGCTGTTTGTTCATTGGGGTTTTTCCTGGAGACAAAAGAGTGACAGATTTGCAATTTCATGTTTACTCTTACTCGGGATATTTTATTCCAAGAGAATGGAGAATCTACGTTTATACAGGGGAGATCAACTACGATCCTTTTTTATATCCAGAGCCTCAAAAATTTAATCCATGGAGATGGCTGGTAAGCTACCGAGAAAATTTGTAATCATTCTCTATTTTTTTACGAGATATAAAGGTTTTTGCTTGTGTTTTCTGTTCGCTCATGAGTCTAAAACTTGAGGGATATGGTTCTTAAATGCAACCTGCCAGGAAAAGAGCTTGGAATCTCACAACTACTGCTTCTTGTTTGGAGGGGGAAGCAGGCTTTGTCTGGGAAAGGAGTTGGGAATAGTTACAATTGCGATATTCCTTCACTACTCCGTCGCTAGATACACGTACTCAAATTTTATATTCCTCATCCAATTCCGAGTCCTGGGTTGGCAGCAACTATGTTGCACAGACTCTTCTATACGTTTAAAGTACTCATGTCAGATACTCTCTACACTTGCACAAGGGTGCAGGATTCATGTCTGGAAAAGTATCTAGACGTTCACTTAAAAACCATGTGCAACAGTTCAAGTTTACTGTTGCGAAATTGTGTGTAGAAAGCTAAAGCATAATTAATGAAATGCTATAGGACATCAAGCAAATGTCATAATACATCTATGCTGGAGAGAGACTTTTGCTTACCATGGGCTTTAGTTCAAGCCTATTTTTTGATTGATGTGCTTAATTTCAGATCACTATATTGGCAGAAAATTCTACATAGAGGAAACATGGCCAATTATAGTCCCATAACAGAAAATTCATGCAAAATGATGAGAATTTTCAATATATTTTTCTGAAACTGTGAACCGCAGTATCAAAATTTTCAATTCCCAACTGAACGTATTAGGCCCCATCATGCTGGGCATGAAATATCCATATAGAAGTTTTGAAAGATAGCTGCTATGCTTGTATGTTATTGTCAGCTGTCAAAGGTTGAGAATTGCTAATTTAATCTGTTGTTGAAGCCCAAAGACTGTCAATTTGGTTTTCCTTTTGGAAAAATCGGTATGATTTGACATTGAGACGTGGCTGATGTCATGGTGTTTTGGTATCTATCAGTTGTGCTGGTTCTGTTTCAAGATTCATTAAAAGAACTAGAGGAGCAGAGGGTAGCAAATTTGGATCATATATTTGGCTCCGAACCCATTAGGATAATTACACCTTCAACTGATTCTGAAGTTGCACTTGCTTTTCAAGTTTTGGAAGGATGTTCACAACTACACAAGGCAATTCAGGTATACATATACATAGGTTAAACTCTCGTTTGTCCAATCACAAAAAATATGCGTACATATATGTACGTATGTGTATGCAGATTCTTAGGTTGCCTTCTTTGCTGTCTCAATTGTTTTACAATCATTTATCAATTCAGAGATTGTAGGAAAAATGTCGTACTAGGCACATCTCTTGTTTACAATTGGGTCGGCTTCCCTTATCTTTCTTCCTCCTTCCCTCTTCCCTCCCCTTCAAAAAGAAAATGTTTGAACATACTGTTTATCGAGTGTGAGAGAAGTAGATTGCTCAAGTACTCCATGGAAAGGAAGGCTTCTAATTCTGCACTGGTTGGCAGGGTGTTTAATTCCTGTCAGATGGTGCAAACAAGAAACCAGAAGCCATCAATTCAAAATTCAATGTATAAACCCAACATTGCTTGGCCCCAATTTGGCTATGTGAACATATTTTGGTTCTTCTCCAGAAATCACATTTAGTAAGAGCTACGACATAGTTATCAAAGCCTGTTGAAAGTTGATCCCCCTAACACTGGATACTTGTTCGATATGAGTAAGATTTTAGGGATGCATCTGGTACTGGTAGCCACGATGCAAAGTTGTTCAGTGGACATCATTGTGAATCATGTAAACATGGCAAATAATCTTCTTTTGTGTGAGTTTCTCCATTCAACTGATTTTGTCATGCAGCTTTTGCTTGCCGCCTGCTTCTACCCATTTCCAACAAAAAATATTTCTTACTTTTTGGATGGCTACTTATTGTAGACATCTGCTACTAATTTGGAAATTAATCTTCAAACTTTAAGTTCTTTTCCTTAGTTTTAACACTTTGCTGTTAAAATTTCTTCTCGTGTCAAGTTAGGAATGTCAAATTTGAGAATAACTTATCCACTCGAGGAGTACTTGAGCAAGGCACATGTCTGGATGCTTTAATCTCAATAATGCTCATTTCATCTGCCAACCAAATGGTAGACATTGTCCCATCTATCTGTTTAAAGTTTCAGATATCACTTAATGATACAGTCATACAAGTTCTGAGAATTAGTTCTGAATAAAGTTCGTAAGCTACGGTCTTACTTTTCAGAATATAAGGTCTTAAGATTCAGCGTAGAGCTATTATTTATGAGACTAACTTGTAAAAGTGCCATTGACATGTAACTATGTAAGTAGTCCTTCAGATATTTGGATTCAGAAATGTGAAAATGAATATACATATTTATTTTGCTATCTACAATGCCTGCATATTAATTCTTCTGCTACCTACGTATCTAATATTTTGGTTATAATATATAGGATTTTGAGGCGTGCAATGGCATTGAGGAAGTCGTTATACAGCCTATACTCATTAAAGACAAACAAGGAGAAGAGAATTTGAGGTATTTTCTGCCCAGGCTTTGGTTTTTCCCCATTGTATTGACTGTTAACTTGCATATACCCCATGATTCCTGCCTTTTTTATGGTATATGCAGCATGGCAAAGTGGTATATACCACATTATTCCTGCCTTCTTTTTGGTATATGAACATTGTCATGGGGCCAACTATTCTATATTGGTCATGCAGCATGGCAACTCTAATATATTCTGCAATCCAACACCAGGAAACCAAACCAAGCCTTATGTCCTAATCAATTAGGGTTGGCTACATGAATCATTTTTCTCCATTGAGCTCTGTCAAGGGCCGCTTGACACCAGGAAAACAAAAGAATATTCTCAAAGCTCAAATGACACCAGGAAAACAAAAGAATATTCTCAAAGCTCAAAAATAAAAATTAAGAAAGAAAGGAAAAACACAAGTATGAATGTGTGTCTCTGTCTTAAGAATAATAGAAGTCAGTTGAATGCAAAGATTAAAAAACCAGCTTTCTTTCAGCATTCTATCAGAACACACCTTGGATTAGACGGTAGCTCAAAACCAGGTGTTTTGTAGTTTTGTAAAGAGATCACTTGTTAATTTTGCAGAATCCACCCCAGATCCTAAGATGTTCGAAAGATACAGTTGTGTAGTATCCTAAAATATGAGTTTTGGTGTTGGCTTTGGTTTTGGTTTGGCATATGAGTAATAGAACTATTGCATGAATTGCGATGGACAGAGAAGTTTGAGAACTCTAAAATTGAACTCTAATCCACGTGAGGTAGAGAAGGCCACGTGGATGTTAACTGTAAGTATATCTCATTCATCTCAAGACTGATGTATGCAGCGATGTGTGTATGCAATGTGTTCGGTTTAGAATTGATGTTGTAAATATGATGGATTGATGGTCATTATGGTTCTGTTCTGATTACAGATTATGAATTTCAAAGATTGTAGTTGTGAAGAGAGTTTAGGGCTAAATCGGGTTCGCCTCTGTGATATTCTAGGTAACGTGTGCCTATTCACTAGAGTCCATTCAGTTTATACTTCCTTAGTGTTCCTTATGTATTTTTCAAGCCAAAAAAGCTATGGGTACATATGAGTTTGTACATACCATGTACATAATGGGTTTTGTGGGGCCAACCTCGGGTCCCACATAGATGATTCAAACCGCACATTATTTTTAAAATATTTTTTTATTTGTCACAACCCTAGCCCGCCCCTAAAGGCTCTAGTCACAACAAAGCGCCAGTGATCACATCACTAAGGCCATATTAAAGTTAAACACCTCATTAGCAAATGACTAAAGGGACTCAATTAACGACAAACGGAAGCAAATTCCATTTTATTACATATTCCAAAACCAAAAGTCTTTACAAGGATCTCTACATTGCAAACCACCCAGAGCTGTGCATATTTACATGTCAAAAGTGTTCACCAAGAGCAACTCCCTATCTACATAGCACGTCTAAAAGAAGGCTATACGCCACCACTCTACGTCCCGTTGCCTGAAACGTGGGAAAATTCATAAGCCAAAACTCGTATGAATGATTAATACGCAATTCACATGCTTTCCATGGACAATGATAAAACCATTTAAAAACGAATCACATCTCATAGCCACATAGCATAGTAATGCACATCCTCTATTCATTTCATGTCTACTAGGCGTCTCCGGTAGTGGATAAGTTAAGACGTCTTTCGTTATCCAAAATAATAGCCATGTCTTGCTAGCCTCTTAGCACGTGTCCCCTAGCAAGCTGGGACGTGGGAGGATGCCATTAATAGATATAAAACATGTCCACCTTTCATTGATATTCCATAGAGTTCATATCAAAGTATAAAACATCATTGAAGTGTAAAGCTTATAACAAACCATGTGTTTTGGGTATTAATCACTCACCTCATAGCCACGTGTCACCCGAACCTCCTAAGACAATTAGGCAACAAAACATGATTAGAGGATGTCAAGCAAGTCTGTTTTTAATAAACATAAGATCCTAGGATAAAATTATGAAGTTACATGGCTAGCATTAAACGAACATAATCTGCAGCTCTAACTTCAACGTAAAATCTGACTTTGCAAGGGAATAACTAAGACACAATTTTCATGCATTTTTTTAGGTCTATGAGTCTAGTTTCAAAATTAGAAATCGGATCACAATTTCATCGCTCGAGCTCAAAATTATAGCCGTTTCCCCAACACGTTTCTGTGCAGTCAGCACAGTCCGAAACTGCGCTCTGCGAGGTTACAAATTTCTACAGAATTTAATGCTTTAAATCTGATCCCGAAATTTTTACCATAGATAAAAGGCTCATAGAGGAACTCGCAATAAAAATCTCATAATTTTTGGAGCTTTCGAACTACCTTAACAAATTTCCCCAAAATCAGGTCAGACTTAGAGTTTTCAATTCTGCAGATTTTTTAGAAAAAACGCAGCTTGTTCCTCTTTCGATTTCTGACGCCAAAACCTTTCAATACACTTCAAACTCATACCAAAACTTCACTAATTATGCTCAAACTCAGATATATTAAAGAGCTACTTCAAGAACATCAAATCTGTGCATCAAAACAAGTTTTAAACATCCAATCTAAGGGGTTTCAAGTTAGGTTCTTGAATTCTTTAAGAATTCAACCCTAAAACTCAAATTCAACTTAAATCAAACATCTAGAGCATGAATTCAGTCCCTAAGATAAAATTCAACTTAAATCAAACATCTAGAGCATGAATTCAGTCCTTAAGATATGAAATTTAACATACAAATCATGGAATCAAGTAAAAGAAACATGTATTACCAAGTTAAATCTTCAATTCCAAGCCAAGCAAGGTTTTTCCCCAATTTTTTCCTTTCTCTTCTTCTTCTTTTCCACCGTTTCTCTCTCTCTCTCTCTCTCTCTCTCTCTACGTGGAAGATAGAGGTGGAACAAGAATAATGTAGAACGTTTTCTTTTGTTTCTCAGGCTAGGTGGATAAATACTTGTGTGTGGCCTAGTCCATACACTTCCATGTACTCTAATTCTATTTAACAAGTATGACAATCGTAATACTCACCTAATTAACCCGAAACACAACACATAATTAAACTCCAAGCATAATTAAAGGCCAGGGGTATTACACCCTCCCCCACTTATAGAAGTTTGTCCTCAAATTTAAGTTACCTTGTACTGGAAAGAGATATGGATACTTCTTTTGCATGTCCTCCTCCGTTTCCCATGTCGCTTCGCCCCCACGTTGATTAGTCAACCACACTTTTACTAACGGTATCACCTTGTTCTTCTGGTCAATGATTTTTTCCGGTTTTACCACGTAGCTCAAATTTTCCTGAAGTTTGATAGGAGTCGTTACAAGTAATTCCTCATCGAAATTAGGCAAATACCGTCGCAACATAGATACATGGAAGAAGTCATGAACATAGGATAGCTCCGGTGGCAAGGCTAAACAGTAACTTACTTCCCCAATTTTCTCTAAAACCTCAAACGGCCCAATATTCATTGGCGATGCTTTCAAAAACACGAAGTCCCCGACTTCAAACTTCAACGGTCTCCTCTTCGAATCTGCGTAACTTTTTTGCCGACTTTGCGCCGCTTTCAATCTTTCTTGAATTACTCGAGTCCTCTCGGTAGTTTCATCAGCTGTAGCTGGTCCTTCTAGTCTCCTCTCCCCCACTTCAGTCCAACATATCGGCGATTGACATTTCCTCCCGTATAGTGCCTCGTACGGTGCCACACCTATACTCGCATGATAACTATTGTTATATGCAAATTCTACTAGAGACAAATGTTTCTCCCAGCTCCCTTGAAATTCTAAAACACAAGCCCGTAACATATCCTCCAAAACCTGTATCACCCTTTCGGACTGACCGTCGGTTTGTGGATGAAATGCTGTGCTAAACTTTAATTCCGTGCCCATTGCCTTTTGCAAACTCCTCCAGAAATTAGAAGTGAATCTCAAATCCCTGCTTGACACAATAGACACTAGCGTACCATGTGATCGTATAATTTCCTTAATATGCAGTTCAGCCAACTGCTCCAAACTAAATGAAACATTTACCGGCAAAAAGTGAGCAGATTATGTTAAGCGATCCACAATTACCCATATCGCATCCGTGTCCATTGCCTTTTGCAAACTCCTCCAGAAATTAGAAGGGAATCTCAAATCCCTGCCTGACACAATAGACACTGGCACCATGTAATCGTATAATTTCCTTAATATGCAGTTTAGCCAACTGCTCCAAACTAAATGAAACATTTACTGGCAAAAAGTGAGCAGATTATGTTAAGCGATCCACAATTACCCATATCGCATTATTACCTTTCTGAGTACGCAGCAGTCCCACAACAAAATTCATTGTGATGTGCTCCCACTTCCATTCCGGTATTGGCAATGATTGAAGCAATCCTGCTGGATTCTTATGCTCTGCTTTCACCTGTTGACAAGTAAAGCATTGAGGAACATATTCGGCCACCCCTCTTTTCATACCTGGCCACCAATACACCTCCCTAAGGTCTCGGTACATTTTGGTGCTTCCAGAATGCACTGCAAATCTGGATTTGTGAGCCTCCTCCAAGATATGTCTTTGGATTTTTGGTATATCAGGTACACAAACCCTGTTTCGAAATCTCAACACACCATCTCTAAACGAGAAATCCTCCTTAGGTTTAGTTTCCCATGCCTCGATAATATTCTTCAAAAATTCATCATCCGGTTGTCTTTGCCTAACAGTTTCATATAACACAGCTTGAACAGTAAAGGCAGCCAATATAGCATCAGTGCCATAAATAGAATCTCTAGTTCCAACTTTTCCATTTCTCTAATCAATTCTCGCTGAGAGGTAAGTAAATAAAACAACTCACCAGAAGATTTTCGGCTCAAAGCATCTGCGACCACATTTGCTTTGCCTAGATGATATTGAATCGTCAAATCATAGTCCTTCATCCACTCAAGCCACCTTTTCTACCTCAAGTTCAACTCCTTTTGCGTGAAGAGATATTTCAAGCTCTTATGGTCCGTATAAATCTCAAATGACGCCTCATACAAATAGTGTCGCCACAATTCAAAGCAAAGATCACTGCTGTTAACTCTAGATCATGCGTGGGATAATTCTTTTCATGCAATTTTAGTTGACGTGAAGCATACGCGATTACCTTTCCATGCTGCATCAGAACACAGCCTAAACCTCAATGTGAAGCATCGCTGAAAATCACAAATCCCTCTGTCCCCGATGGTAAGGTTAGAAGATGCAGAACACAGCCCAAACCTCGATGTAAAGCATCGCTGAAAATCACAAATCCCTCTGTCCTCGATGGTAAGGTTAGAATTGGCACTATCACCAACCGTACTTTCAACTCTAAGAAACAGTTCTCTCTTTCCTTAGTCCATACAAACAGTACTTCCTTTCATGGCAATTCAGTCAGTGGACTTGCAATCTTGGAGAAGTCTTTGACAAACTTCCGATACTATTCAGCTAACCCCAGAAAACTGTGGACTTCTGTTGCAGTAGTCGGCCTCTGCCAATTTATTATCGTCTCAATTTTCTGTGGATCAACTGTAATACCATCTCCACTAATCACGTGCCCAAGAAATGCAACACTAGATAGCCAGAACTCACATTTCTTTAGTTTGCCGAATAACTTCTTCTCCCGTAGTGTTTGTAGAACCATCCTCAAGTGCTCGGCATGCTGTTTCGGAGTCTTAGAGTACACAAGTTTATCATCAATGAATACAACAACAAATTCATCAAGATAGTACTTGAATACTCTATTCATTAAATCCATCAAGGCTGCAGGTGCATTAGTAACTCCGCAAGGCATAACCAAAAATTCCTAATGTTCATACCGCGTTCTGAATGTTGTTTTCTCAAGATCCTCTGCCTTTACCTTTAACTGATGGTAGCCCGATCGAAGATCAATTTTAGAAAACACCCTCGCTCCTTGTAGTTGATCGAACAAATCATCAATCCTCGGAAGTGGATACCTGTTCTTGATAGTCACTTTATTCAACTCCCAATAATCAATGCAAAGCCTCATTGTACCGTCTTTCTTCTTCACAAATTAAACTGGTGCTCCCCAAGGCAAGATGCTTGGTTTAATGAACCCCTTGTCAAGTAGTTCCTGCAATTGAACTTTCAATTCCTTCAACTCCAATGGTGCCATTCGATATGGAGTCTTAGAAATCGGCTGAGTTCCCGAAATAAGGTCAATAACAAACTCTATCTCCTTGTCAACCAATGAACCAGGCAAATCTTCTGGAAATACATCAGGAAACTCATTCACAACAGGAATATCTTGCAAGGTAGTTACTCCAGATTCAATAGTAAGAAGTGAACACAGATAACCCTAACACCCTTTATTTATCAATCTACGAGCATGCATGGTAGATATCAAATAAGGCGGTGAAACCACTGCATTTCCCTCAAAAGTAATATTCCCTTTATCTGGTATTTGAATCATAACCCTTTTGGCAATACAATCTACCGTAGCAAAATTGGAAGATAACCAATCCATTCCTAAGATAGCATCAAAATGACCCATGCTCAAAGGAATTAAATCTACTAGCAAATGTACACTTCCAATTAATATATCACACGCCTTATAGACTGTAGAACATATAACACCACTACCCATAGGTTGTGACACATGCAATTTGTGGTCAAGTATTCAAGTGGTCTAGTCAACTTAGCAGCAAATTGCATAGAACCAAAAGAATAACTAGACCCACAAATTTGTAGTGTACTTGACACCACCAAATTTGCATGTTGAGAGTCTCCCTGAACCAAAGCAAAGACTTTGCCGTGTTTCTTCCCCATATCCAGTTTCGTACCCGAGCTCTGTGCTGAACTAGTGGTAGCAGTTGGTGTTCTCACATTTGGCTTCGCCATGGTCGGCAATGTTCTAAATGGCACTTGGCGCTGGTAGGGCGGAGACCCACCTCCAAGCGCCAAGCCACCTAGGCGGTGCCAAGCAATTCGGCGTTTTTTTTTTTAATAAACCATTATCCAATCAAATTATATTCTATGTATCCATAATGCAAAGTTTAATGCTCAAACTTCAAAGTACAAACCCAAATGAAATTAAGTAGTAGCAACTAGCAAATAAGTTGAATAAGACAATAAGTAGAAATAAACAAAATCGGAGATCCCTAATGCCAAATTCAAAGTTCATCTCTTTCCTCTATCTCTTTCACTTCGTTTCATCGTCTCCTCCCGCCTCTGAAGCTTTGGAGTGTGGAGTGTTGAATGGGGGGATGTAAATATAATTGTAATACATATAGATATGATTTTGTAAAATTACATAATAAGCCCTTTTAGTTTTTGTACTTTTAATCATAGCCCTTTTATGTTAATAGTATACAATTTAGGCCTTCAAAGATGCTGCCGTGCCTGCTAAGGTCCGCTAAGGCCGGCGGCTGCCAAACACCGCCAAATCTCTCTGGGCGCCAAATCAAACGCCAAGGGGTATTGGCGTGGCGATGAGGTACCTCCAAGCGCTTAGGTGGCCTCGGCGGCCGCCATTTAGAACACTGATGGCCGGACAATCTTTCATCAAGTGCCCTATTTGCCCACACCTAAAGCATACCCCTGTATCCCTGTAGCACTGACCTCTATGCACTCTTCCACATTTAGGACATGGTCGAGAGCCACCACTATTGCTATTGCTGCTTCCACCTTGACTCCACCTCGATGTACCCGTGTTTTGTCTTTTAAAAGAACCCCTGACTCCCTGATTCCTGGCTGGCACGAAAGTAGTCTGCCTTTTCTGCCCCTCTGCCTTAGCTTTGCTTTTAACCCGATCTTCTTCAGACAACAAAGCCACATTCAGTATATCTGCATGAGTTTGCAACCTAAGAAGTTTGATCGGCTTACGTAGCCCATCCTTTAGCCCTTCCTCAAACCTCCTTGCCCTATGAGCATCTGTATCAACCATGTGTGGTGCAAACCGACTCAAATCCGTGAAGATTCTATCATATTCGAACATTGACATACTAGGACCCTACTTCCAGTTGATCCATTCGTTGACCTTAGCATGTTTGAGTGTTTGTGGAAAATACTTTTCATAAAATACTTCCTTGAACCCTGTCCAGGTCATATTTGGCTCCCTCTCCCTCGAAAAATAGGAGGCTTTATCTTTTGAAAGTCCTTGATACTCATTTCTGCCACAGGTTGCGCAATAACTACTGCATGTGGTGGTGGCGGTTGACTCTGCACTTAGTTGTTCATCACACCCAACAGCCCCTTTGGTAACCGTTCCATTTTTTCCATTCTATCCACTGGCTCATCCCTATGCTCCATTTGCTATTCAAGAGACAGAAAATCCACATTATATAGCAGTTAAGTAGATTATACATGTCTAGTCATATAGCAACACATCAAAAAATCACGTAGCAAAGCATTTGATATAACCTACTTAGCACACATAGATTCAATTTCCTAAGCTCTGAGGGTACTTGTGTCATTGCTAACTGTGCATCTCATTGTCCTAGCATGTTGCTTTGATACCAAAAACTTTGTCAGGACCCTAGCCCGCCCCTAAAGGCTCTAGTCAGAACAAAGCGCCAGTGTCAGAACAAAGCGCCAGTGATCACATCACTAAGGCCACATTAAAGTTAAGCACCTCATTAGCAAAAGACTAAAGGGACTCAATTAATGACAAGCGGAAGTAAATTCCATTTTATTACATATGCCAATACCAAAAGTCTTTACAAAGATCTCTACATTGCAAACCACCAAGAGCTGTGCATATTTACATGTCAAAAGTGTTCACCAAGAGTAACTCCCTATCTACAAGTCCATAGCACGTCCAAAAGAAGGCTATACGCCACCACTCTACGTCCCGTTGCCTGAAAGGTGGGAAAATTCATAAGCCAAACCTCGTATGAATGATTAATACGCAATTCACATGCTTTCCATAAGGACTACCTTATTTTAATAAAATGCGGACCTCCCTTTTCCGATCAAATTTCGATGATCTGAGCCGCTCAATGTGTTCAGAACGTGATTTTAAGGGTACCCGCGAGAAATCAGTAAAAAAAAAGATCGGAGAGGGCTTCATCCGAGCAGTTTTTGTTTATTTTTTATCAAATGATTCAAATAAAAACTGCTCAAATCAAACCCTTTTCAGTCATTTTTTTTTGCCGATTTCTCGCGGGTACCCTTAAAATCACATTCTGAACACATTGAGCGGCTCGGATCATCGAAATCTAATCGGAAAAGGCAAGAAATGAGAGGTCCTCATTTTAAGGTCCTTACTTACTTTTATATATATATATATATACACATACACACAGTCAGGTTCCGGTGAGGAATCCCACATTTTATTAAAATGCAGGACTCCCCTTCCCGATTGAATTTCGATGATTCGAGCCACTCAAAGTGATCAGAACGTGATTTTAAGGGTCCCCGCAAGAAATCGGCAAAAAAAATGATCGGGAAGGGCTTCATTTGAGCAGTTTTCATTGAACGGTTCAAAAAAAACTGCTTAGATGAAGCCCTTCCTGGTCTTTTGTTTTGCTGATTTTACGCGGAGACCCTTAAAATCACGTTCTGCACACATTACACGGTTTGGATTTTTAAAATTTGATCGGAAAATGAAAGTCCCACATTTTAACAAAATGAGGGATCTCTCACTTGAAAATCCCTCTACAAAATTAAACCAAGACCATAGGTCCCTAACTCTGTCTCATTTACTCCAACTTACACCTCTCTGACTATCTCATCTTTCCACCTCGTCGACTCCCGCCTGACCTCCACCCCATCTCCGACCACCTGATAATTTTACAATTTGACCTATTGTGTGAAGGAAAGGTGCCTTAAAGCCATTAAAATTTCGTCAGAAATGCTGCTGGTACAACAGTTTCAGTACAGACAGCGCGTACAACGCGCATTTGGGTCCGTCTTGGGTCTAACAAAGATAATCGAAACCACTCATTTTGTTCAATATATTTTTGCTTAAGGTCTCTGTAAAAAATCAGCTCCATCCAACATCGATAAGGACATTTACGAAGTATCCAAAATCGCTTTAGAAAATTTCCAAAGCAAATTTAGACGCTTTGGAAATACTCTTATCGTTGTTGGACGGAGTTGATTTTTTGCAGGGATCTTAAGAAAAATATATTGAACAAAATGAGCGGCTCCGATTATCTTTGTTGGACCCGAGATGGGCCCAAACGCGCGCTATACGCGCTGTCTGTGACGAAACTGCTGTACTAGTATCAACATTCAAATTTCGTTGAGCCATAGAATAATTTATAGACATGCTTTTGTAGTAAATTGATAATGTAAAAAATGACCGGAAAATGCTTCATTTGAGCAGTTTTTAACTTAGATTTAATGAACGGTTCAGTTAAAAATTGCTTAAAATAAGCACTTCCCGGTCTTTTTTTTTTTGCTAATTTCTTGCGGGTACTCTTAAAATCACATTCTGCACATATTGAACGGTTCGGATAATAAAATTTTGATTGGGAGCTATGAGATTGAGATTTGGGGTGTTTTTTTAGGTGTCCACGGAACCGCCTCGTGTGAATATATATATATATATATATACAGGGCCCTTCTAATGCGGATGCCCGCATTCAAGCAAGTTGCGGACCACACCATTTCTCCCCTTTCCCAATTGAATTTTGATGATCCGAGCCGCTCAATGTGTTCAGAACGTGATTTTAAGGGTACCCGCAAGAAATCGGAAAAAAAAATGACCGGAAAGGGCTTGGTTTGAGCAGTTTTTATTTGAACCGTTCAATAAAAAATAAACAAAAAATGCTCGGATGAAGCCCTTCCCGGTCTTTTTTTTTGCTAATTTCTCACGAGTACCCTTAAGATCATGTTCTGAACACATTGAGCGGCTCGGATCATCGAAATTCGATCGGGAAAGGCAAAGTCCGCAACTTACTTAAATGTGGGCATCCGCATTAGAAGGACCCTGTATATATATATACACTCCGGATCCCCTGAGGGATCCCGGATGGAGGTTTGGTGCGGGACTTTGGCTCTCAGCCGTTGGATTTAATCCAACGGCCACGGTAATAAAAAGGCCACACGCGGATCCTGGAGAGTTGGGTCGGG
>BPLS01000163.1:4146204-4184298 GCA_019656275.1 Rhododendron kiyosumense
ATTAATGGTACTAGATTTCTCCATACCTACCTTAAACCCTGCAAACTTATCCACTCCAATTCCTCTAGCTCCCATTCATCTTTCCTCTTGTCCAAAAAGCTCCCATTCATCTTCTCTTGTCCAAAAAAATGAAGATTTAAGAAGAAGGTCCATAACAAGTTGAAGAAGCTCACCAAGTAAGTTTTTTTGAAGAATAAATTGAAATTAGTTGTGATGATTATCTCATACCAACTTACCAAATGATCATAAGTTGAAGAATTTCGAATAAGTGTTTCACAATAATCTAACTAAACTTCCTAGATTTTCACGTTTTTATGGTTATACTTACCATTTACTATGGCTTTTGTTACCTCTTTTTATGGTATTTTTACTATGGATGAAAACCGTATTTAGTATCAGGAGAATATGTTCTCTATATTCGTGGTAAGTATATCCAGAATTTAGTAAAAAATCCTTTTTTTATAGTAAGTGTGATTATGAAAATGGTAGGTAATCTCCATAGGTAGCATAGTTTTGCTTGCCATACCGTAGGTAGTATTTATAGTTAACATATCTATGTTTGTTTTTACTATTAATTATGAACCTATTTGTCTGGATCAGATTTTGAGAGATGGATGACAATGTTCAGCGAAATGGAAAGAATGCAGTGATTGACATTTGTGACGACTCCAGCAATGATGATAGAAATGACGAAAAACGGTTGGATGAATTAACGGAAGAAGAAATTTATCAAATGACATTTGACATGCATGAGGATGGAGAAACATTCTATAATGCATATGCCAAGGTGAACGGCTTTAGTATTCGGAACAATAATATGCATAAGGACAATGCTGGTATCGTGACGTCAAGAAAGTGGGTATGCTCAAAAGAAGGATATAGAGACAATAAATACTTGGAGAGTGAAGATCAAATAAGAGGGCCACAGGCACTTACTAGAGTTGGATGTCCTACTGTATTTAGTGTCACATTGGAGAAAAGTTCTGGCAAGTACTTGGTTAATAACTTTGTGAGCGTCCACAACCATTCCATGATAGGTCCTTGTAGTGTCCCTTTTCTCCGCTCCCACAGGAAGGTAAGTAGTTTTGATAAAGCCTCGGCCAATACTATGCATAAAGTAGGTATTAAAACAAGTCATAAAATGGATTTTGCGGCATAACAATCCGATGGATATGAGTTTGTCGGATACACGCAAAAAGATCTTTACAATCATTTTATAGCTCAGCGCAATATAAAGGTTGCAGAGGTGATGCGGAAGGCGCCTTAGCCTACTTGTGTGCGAAAGCCGAAAATGACCCCTTATTCTATTACAAATATGACGTGGATGAGCAAAATTGGCTAAATAATCTGTTTTGGAGGGATGTAACATGTAGGATAGATTATATGTGCTTTGGAGATGTGTTAATATTTGATTTGACTTATGGGACGAATACGTATTGGAAGCCATTGGTGATACTAGCTGGAGTTAATAGTCACTTTCAAACAGCAATTTTTGGTTGTGCATTGTTGACTACTGAGACTTATACATGGGGGTTGGAAAGATTTCTTGATTCCATGGACCACAAGAAACCTGTGTCGGTAATAACCGATGGGGATAAGGCTATGCGGAGAGCAATAAAAACTGTGTTACCTGATGTTAATCATCGTTTATGCAAATGGCATCTTAAAAAAAATGTTGTCAGTAATGTCCATGTTCTTGGATTCTTAGCTGACTTTGAGAAATGCATGTTAATGTCAACTGAAGAAGAGTTTGAAGTTGCATGGAAGAATCTTTTGGATGACTATAGGCTTCACCAAAATCAGTGGGAGGTAGATGTTTATAAAAAGAAGACCTTATGGGCAGAGGCATACCTGCGAGGTATTTTTTTTGCGGGTGCAAAAAGCACACAACGTGTTGAGGGAATGAATGCATACATGAATCGATTCTTAAAACTATGTCTTAAGCTTTTTGAATTTGTACAAGCATTTGATAGGGCACTTGCAAAACTTCGTCATAACGAGGCTAAGTTACAAGTTGAAAGTGTGAATAGTACTCCGGTTCTCTCTATATGCATGAAACGAATTGAAAAAATATGCGGCTGATACATATACTCGGGGCATATTTAACAAGTTTCTCAAAGAAATTAAGAAAGAGCAATCATTATTTAAGGTGGATAAAGTTGATCGTAAAGATTTTCGGGTTTACTACGTATCTCGATACCAACAGCCGAACGCTACGTGGAGTGTCAACTATTAGCCGAATGATGGCATCATGAAATACTCTTGCTTGAAATTTGAGTCAATTGGATTTTCATGTCAACATATGATCTCAGTCATGAAAATGGAGCATATGAGAGAAATTCTCTCTTGTTTGATCTTACAAAGGTGGACAAAAACAGCGAAATCCTTCCCCTTACATGGCAGCACACCAATGCCAGAACGGGTCACGTAAACGATAAGGTTTGGGGTATTGTTAAGCGCATGTGTCGAAATGTGTTATTATGCTTCGCACATAATGAAGGGATATAATGAGACCAAATAAGAAATCACCAAGTTAACATCCAGAATGAGGGAGATCTATGTGTTACCTGTTGACGATGAGCAAAAAAATATGAGACAAAATGACAATATTGAGGGGACATCTATGCATTTTGGTGTTGACGATCTAGTCATTATCAAAGGTAAAGGGACCCATAATTTGGCTAAGGACTTCATCCCGAAAACAAGAAAATGTGGTAATTGTAGAGAACCTGGTCACATAAGAACCAAATGCCCCAAATTAGTGCATGGAGATAATGTGGGAAACATGAATGAGGATGAAGACACATATGAATCAGATGTAAGCGTTATTCACCAACAATCATTTACCGGGTGAGACTCATCGAACTATCACCCATCGTTTATGCACACTGATTACACAACTTATGGTTGTGAATCTAGTGTCAACCCTAATTTGGTAAGCCTCTTACTATCTAGTTAGTTGATAGACTATTATCTATTTTTCCATTCACTAATTTTCAAACTTGAACTTTGTAGACTGCTAATTGGTCAAGAAATCCCGAAAGTGTGCATGCCCAGTTCTATGGCAGCAACGTTGGAGGATGGGAAGATGATTTCGGACACGGATTGTGAAGGATAAATGTAACATTTATTTGTATTAAGGCATTGAGTAGGGACAAGAAGTTTATTGTAATCTTTTAATTTAGTAAAATTAAGGCAATGATCTGGACAAGAACTTATCTGTAGTCATGGTAAGGCAGTGAGTACGATTATTGAAATGGTAACAATGCCCAGATTTTAGTAAGCATACCCTGTTTATATGGTAAGTATTGCTTTGGCAATGAGAAAAATTCCGAGATTTCTGTAAGTTATAAGATGATAAAAATCCCTAGACTTTAGTACACCCTTTATAAATTGTAAGTAATGCTATAGAATTGAGAAGTACGCCCAGATTTTAGTAAGCACGCCCTGTATAAATGGTAAATAATGCCATGGAAATGAGAAGTACGCCCATATTTTTGTAAGTACGGTTATTGAAATGGTAAGAATTCCCAGATTTTAGTAAGCACACCCTGTATAAATGGTAAGTAATGCCATGAAAATGAGAAGCACGCCCAGATTTTTGGAAGTACTGTTATTGAAATGGTAAGAATTCCCAGATTTTAGTAAGCACATCTTGTATAAATGGTAAGTAATGCCATGGAAATGAGAAGTATGCCCAGATTTTTGAAAGTACATGGCACACCAAACAATCTGGTACAAAAGTGGCATGGGTAGCAGACATAACCGAATACATAGCTTAAACCAAAGCTTATACATAACTTATACCAAAGCTTAAACCAGTTGGTGGACTGAATACAAAACACTTGAACACCATTGCACATCAGATTGCTACCGTGGCTACAATCCTGGCTACCATCAAATAGAAACAATCCTAAATGCAGCAGCTATAGGAGCATAGCAGCCAACATCAGTTCAATAGCAAATAGCAGTCATAACAGCCAGCAGCACAATACCTGGATAGCAGCAGCAGTTCAATAGCAAAATAGTCATCCAACAGATTACCCAAAGGATCAGTAGAAGAAATAGCAGCAGAAACAGAAAACTGTCCAGAACAGTCCCATAACAGAATAGATCACCATAACAGCTGGCCATTTGATCAGACAACAGAAGCAAACAAGGAATTCAATTGCTTCAACTTCAAAGAGTAACAGACATATTTTATTGTAGCAGGCAGATTTTACGCATGGATGACAAAAGAAAGGGTGATTTTACAGTAGTAGACAGATTATGATAGGACACAGTCGAATACACTATAAAGAGTAACATGAGTCGATGAACAATGCTCATTCTTTCTCCATTCTAGCTCCAAAAATTAGAGGCACAACAAACAAATCATTAGTGCCGCACATGGCCAACATTGAGCTTAAAGCACAATAGCTTTCGTTCAAAATGAGCATCAAATTGCCTACACTACTGAATATTTTCCAAAAGAAGTAAATGCAAGTACATAACTTGACCATTGACTTCCAACATCTATAGTCAATTCTCTTTTGCAGAAACAGAACACATATATGTACATATTTGACAATATCAGTAAAGTATGATTTCAAAACACCATTTTGTTCTATCATTGGCCATGTCGATCATTAAACCTATCAATTATCGAGAAATTAACTTGAAACTACCCAATATCTTCAACATTTTGTCCCATGGCCTTTGGTAGAGGAAATTTCCCAATCTATGATCTATGGTTTGCTCCATTAGTCATTGGACTTCATAAAAGTTCCATAGCACGCAAAAAGCCTACCCAAAAAAAAAAAACGGTTAACCCCCCAACCCCCCCCCCATATTAAAACGGCCATTTCTTTGACGTGTGTAAAAATGGGCTTTGATTAGGATGTCACACAGAGAGAAAAAAACATTTTTGTAATTCAAAATTGATGTAACTATGCATTGACCCTTTTGTTATGCATGAATGATTTAATTAAAAATTTAGTCGATAATATCTACCACGTTCGGTCTTATTTTAAGGGCCGGCACACAGTTTTAAAATCCTAGGCGAATTTCCAATGTGAGGTGGTTTAGTCGATAATATCTACAACTGATGGGGCCATCGATTCTCAAACTTGTGCATTGACTAATTAACTATGATAAGATGCACAATCAAGATGATCCACAATCATATATTCTTATGATGATGATAGTGATTGGTGCATATAAGAATTTGGGCATTGCAGAAAGGAAAACACTTCTGTCGGCCAAATTAAAACACCAAAACGTGTGATCAAACTTGGGGACCCTCATGTCTGCCATTATCCCCACATTGTTCTCTTTACATTGTTCAATCACTATCTACAGAGCAAACCAAAAAACACTCCTGAGGTACAATAATTAAAGAAAGCAAAATCCACAACCCCAGGTCAAACAAACTAAATAATTGGAATTTTCAATTACAGACTATAATGAAACGTGTCGAAACTTGAGCCAATCATGTACAGATCTAGTTTTTCAACTAAAATAATACAAATCAGTTCATAAGAAAACCCACAAACCCACGTTAAAACAAAACAAGCCAACAAACCCACGTCAAAGCTTAGCAACAAATATATATATATATATATATATAGTCAAAAGAAGAAGGAGGCAGAGGTGATTTTCTGTTCCATACTCCCGGATTCTTAGCTGTCTTTTGGTTTTCTGTTCTAGAGAACCCATAAAACCCTATGTGCAGGGGTGTTTGTGTATTGTAGTGGTGGCTGTGTGTTTGAGAGAGTGAGAGAGAGAAATACCTTGCACAATGGAGAGGGCTTTTCGTTGTGACCGACTGTTGAGGACGAGAGAGGGTTTGTCGTTGTTTGTTTAGGGGCTATGGAGGAATAGAGGTGGAAGAGTGGTGAGGGTTTTCATCGACTGTGCAGGAGGGGAGAGAGATAAAGGCATTTAGAGCTGTGGAGGTGGAGGCGTCCAGCTATGGCGGCGTTGGAGAGGTAGACAACAATTGACGAGAGGAGGAGGTGAGGAGAAAGCGGCGACAGTGAATCAGGGCTCAAATTTTTACCTGTGATGTAACGTTTTTTTTTCCTTTTACTCGGACATGATGCAACCGAAACATGAGGTGGTGAGAGAAAGAGAGGGGAGAGATGAATTGCATTAGGGGATTTGATGAATGGCCAGAATTAAAAGAATGACATCCTATGGTTCAGGTTTGATGGGAGCATCATAGCCGGACTCCTTGCCAAGTGTACTGATTTTGGTATTATTAGCATAGAAAAGAAAGCATGCTGTCACTTTTTGTTGGCATGGGAAAAGTCTTCATTTACCAAGTCTACTGGCTTCTGTTTTGGTTTAGAAAAGAAGCATACCCAGTGTACTTCATCTATCCAGTGTACTGGTTTTTGTCCTAGTTTAGAAATGAAGTATATTGAATACGTTTTATTTTATTATTAGGAAAGCATGAAAGTAGGGTTTAAGTTCTACATGATTTTAGCAAGCTTTGAAAGAATAATGTGTTCGCGAGAAAATGATGCATGTGTACGAGACACAAGATACGAGGAAACGATATTCGAAAACGAAAAGAGCAAAAGAGAAATTTTGACATATGTAAACCTGGGAGACCGGAACGGCATAACCAGAGTTTGGGTGTGCGTGAGTAAACTTGGGAGACCGAAACGGCGGAACTAGAGTTTGTAAATGCATGGTCGACCATCAATCTGAAAGAGGGAGTAAACGAAACCAGTGCTAAAGGAAAAGATTTGATAAAAAGTGAAATTGACGTTTTGACACAAGATACGATACATTAATATGGATTTGACACTTGAAACTTTCACTTGTACGATATCGTTAATAGTTGATTTTATTAAAAGTTCTGCTTGATGTCTTGTAAGTACTTGATAATCTTGCTAAAGTATGGGACATAGGAGTAGGAGTTAGCTACTGAGTTTAAAAGCTCAAGATGTTACTTTTGTGGCCCTGGCATCTTATGCTAGACTTAGAAGGCGAACAAAAAGCGTACTATAATCTGGAGCAGTATGGAGCTGAGCAGAATATTGCTGAAGAAGACAACCACCCTGAAGCGTAGAAATTTCCCATAGTATCCCTTCCTATCCATAAATAAATGTAATCTTGATTTGAGAACAATTTGGGATGTAATGACTTATTATTCTACTTTTATTTATTAAATGTTAAGTTTGAATAAAATAGTTAATATTAATGTTCCCAAAAATTTGGGGCGTTACAATTTTCATCCCGACCATTTTTTTGGGCTTATTTTAAATAAATCCAATTATGTCATCATGGCACTATGTTTTCTATTTGTTGGGTACTATATAGGCACAGAATTTTGCGACCAAAATCTAAACTTAGAAGTCCGCCACATTATTCTATGAAACCTAATCAAGATTCAAAACTCATATTCTCTCTCTCTCTCTCTCTCTCTCTCACACACACACACACACACACACACACACACACACATCAAATCGGATGATAAACGAGAGCACCGCCGCCAAACCCATCATCAAACCCATTAAACTATTAGTCGATCAAAATCAAGACCACCATCATTGGATCTCTCTTATCTGCTGCTACCACCAGCCATCTTGATCGAGACCCATCAATTAGAATATTGTAGTGAAAGGCTTGAAGTTCAACCGTTCCTGAGTAGTTTCCTCTTGCAATTTTTTGGGAAGAAGATAAAGTCAAAGACAGAGGTAGAAGTCTATATCTTATTTTTGGTTGTATCTATATTTGTGTTCGCATGCCTTTGTATGTGGAAGGAAATTCTATAACGACCCGAATTTTTGACTATATATTTTTTAGAATAGTAATAATAGTAGCATTAATATTATTTTTTTCATAATATATATATTCATGCAAATATATATATATATATATATATATATACACACACACACACACATACACTTACATGCATTTTTTTTCTTACGCACATGCATGCATTTCCTGTACCTCTCTCTCTCTCTCTCTCTCTCTCTCTCTCTCTCTCTCTCTCTCCAGCCATAACTCCCTCTCTTCTTTCCCCACCAAGAAAAACCAAATTCGTCCCCTTAGCACAAATCAAAAATTTCTTCATCCCCAAGCATAATCCAAATTCAATACCTTCTTATCCGCTTAATACTCCCTCCTTGGACATAAATTCATTCCTATCTCGTTCAATTTAATGTTCAAGAGATCAAACTTTCATTAATTCAATCATATCACCTTTTCCAAAATTCACCTATAAATACCACATCTCATTGACTCACAGGCACAACATTACAACCACCACACTCCACCTAGTCAAAAACAAGAGGAAACACTAGCCAATTCGAGCTCCAAGCTATGGAGTTCTAGAGAGAGAAAGTGAGAGAGAGAAAAGTGGGTTTCGTGTGTAGACCCAACTGAGATCTGATCCAACCATCCCAATCACTTCTTATAACTCGAAGCATCCCCAAACAACATTTAATTTGGTCCTAAAGTCGTCTTTCCCAAAAATCAAGTTTTCGATTTTCAATCCAATTTGATCAAACTAAGGCATTATAATCCTATTCAACCTCCTCTCTAAGTATATTTATGTATTTTTTGGTTTAATCAATAGCCCAAATGGACCCATGCATCAAAACCGTAGTGAAACAATAAAAAATAAAAAATAAATAAAATTTGGACGTGACCTTGCAGTCACAACCTTCAGAACACAAGAACTAGATTCCAGTTTGTGGCCTCAGGCTGCACTGCAAGGTTGACCAAGTCAAACCTTGCTGCCAGATCTCCCACCGCGAACTTAGTTCGGTTTTATTAAAAATCATTCAAAACCATTTTGCGACCTTCCGAACAATGTTTTTGACACTCAAACTATTTTTTCTAGACTTTTCGTACCTCAAAGATAATATCTTGTTAATTTCAAATTTTTTATTTAATTATCTATTTATTATTTATTTTACAAAGTATTCAATCGAAATGACTTTGCAACCTTTTAAACCATGTTATTAATGCCCAAATAATTTTTTTTTAGACTCTTTACACTCCTAAGATAAAACCTTGTTAACCTCAACATATTTTATTTAATAGATTAATTATCACCTAATTATTTTACTTTCGGTAATTTCAGGTAATATCTTTATTAAAATAATCTCGCGACCCTCCGGACCCGATTTTTGACACTCGATCACATTGCGTAGGACCATAGGACTCCTATTAAGATCATATCTATTATTTTAATATGTTTATTTATTTAATGTAATCAATTTGGTTATTAATCAATATAGATTTATAAAAACAAGCTAGACTTATTTTTTTTATAAAACTTTTATTCGATAAAATTTTCTACATTAAATTTAACTTATTGGCCGTACAAGATTAAGGGCAACGGCCCATTTATAAAAAGTTATGTGATTGTCCTGCTCATTATTTATTATCACTTTGATTTGTTTATTTTTTTCGACTCTTGATTTATTGTGATAGATTGGACCTTAGAAGACATGGGGTGGTTTACGAGTAGGATTTCACCTAGACATTACTAAGCAATGGTTATTTGGAGAAAGAGATGTTAATGATGCCTGCTGGTGGACTATGTGAAGTGATTTGAAACTGATGGGTAGTTCAGTGATGGGATTTGAAACTGACGGGTAGTCCAGTGATGTGATTTGAAGCTGATGGGTTGCCCAGTGATGATTTGAAACTTGGCAGATAGTCTAGAGATATTTTGTATTGATAAAACTTGGAGGATAGGCCAGACATATTTTGTGATGATAAAACCTGGCAGATAGTCTAAAGATGTTTTGTGATGATAAAACTTGGCGGTTGGTCTGGTGACATTTTGCAATGATAAAACCTGATGGATAGTTCAGAGATGTTTTGTAATGATAAAATTTGGCAGGTGGTCCAGTGACATTTTGAGATAATAAAACCTGGCGGGTGGTCCACTGATGTTTTGTGATGATAGAACTGGTGGGAGTCCAATGGTGATTTTGATGTGGCAATTAAGGTATGCGAACCCTAGTTATGGTCCAGGCATGACTAGCTTTCCCTTAGGCTATTGGTCAGTAATGAATAGGTTTATGTGAGTTACTTCTATTTTACTTTTTTGCATTCATAATATATTGTTATCTGCTAGCTGTAATGTAAGGGGGGTGATTGAGTTGGATTATACTACGGGGTGAACTCTTTCACTCAGGCACGAATTGTTTGGCATTCGTGTCAGATTTTGCAGAAAATCAGGTGGAGACTTAGGACCCTGAAGGAGGGCAGTACTATCTAGAGATGAATCCGGAGATGGAGACTAAGCCAGTGTATCCTTAGGATCCGTATCAAGCTTAGGAATCAGCTTTGGGTTTTGTCAAAATTTAGTACCACAGTCAAATTTAGTATTTCCACATTTGATTGTAATAAACAATTTCTTATATCGAATTATCTATTTTAGTCATTAATAAAGCAAACTTTTCCTTATATTAATATTTAATACCTTCGAAAATTATTTGAAAATTCGGGGCGTTACAAGTTCATTTGGATTTGTTGATTTAGGTACCAGGTGTAGCGCTAGCTTTTATTTTACTATTTTTTTTGTTGTGTTGTAGCTATGGAAAGCACACTTTCTTGATTGTGTGAAACAATTTATCATCTTTGTTGATTGTATGCAAATAATCCATGGAAGTTTTATAATGGTTATGGTTCTAATTTTTAGTCTCAGTTTTCATGGTAATTTCACATAAATAATTCATATAAATATGGTAGATTTTGATATATCCACCATGTGTTGAAATATATTTTATGATGAAAAAAATAATCCATTAAAAACATAGTCGATTTGACAATCCACCATATTATGAAAAATATGTTTTATGGTAATTTTGTAGAAATAATTCATGAAAAAATGGATTTTCTTAAAATTGATCATATTCAAAAATTGGTAAGTAAGATAATACATGGGCGTAATAAATGCAAATTGGTGGTTTTGCTCTATAGTTTTTGTGAATAATGGTCTTTCTTGCTTTGCATTTTGAAAGTGTTAGAGGAGAGAGAGTGCCTATTGGGGTGTCCGTTGGAGGAGAGAAAATGGTTCAAGAAATGGGTCATCCTATTAGTTGTCTCTGAACAATTTGCTAGCAATTACACGGGTACAAAAGAAACAATAACTATCGCACAACCAGGTGCTCCTCTATTTGTTTTTCCATTTTTGTCATCCCCCTATTAACTTTTTGGACGAATTTCAGTAAGACACCCTAAATCTTACTACAATCACACCACACACCCCTTAACTCTTTCAAATCACAATTACACCTGTTGTCACTCTTTGATGACATCCACACAATTTTTGTCTTTGAAAGCATGTTTTCTTTCTCTCATAAACAATATTTTCCCTTAATTAGAGACACAAACAAACCACGCGGCTCAATACCGACCTTTTGTATTGGTGCGCGTTGCTCTTTTTTCCTTTGTTCTATTATGTATTCTCTTATTCAATTTTTATAAATTATAGTTTTATTTCCATTATCTACGTGATTCTATAAGGCTCTAAATTAATAAATGTGCTATTTGCGTGGTTGTCTCTACATTAACTATGTTATAATTAATGTAAGCATTGGCTCTCATCGACATGTATCTTTCCACTATTATACTCACCTTCTTTGTAGAGACCCGTGATTTAAATTTCTTTACATGATAATTTTAATGTTGAATTAGGCCTTTTAATGTGGATAATATCATGGGGCCTTTGTAAAATCGCTCATCAGTTGTGAGAATTGAAGTAGTGGCTTATATAATGGAGGAGTGTTATTGTAATATGTCATCCTATACACTCCCTCCATCCGGATTTAATAATCCCTAATTCACTATTAACCAGATAAAAAATGAGTTATATCTTTAAATTAGTAAGGAGTTTTATATCTAATTTGGACCTTATTTGATAGATTTCAATTAGTTCTATAAGACAATATTTTCAAAATTACATAAAATATTAGTATAAATTACAAGATATATAATCGATTAAAAAGTGGCACGAATTTCTAAAAATGACTACGAAATCTGGACGGAAGAAGTATCAATAATCAGGAGTAAATTTTCACTTTCTCCCCATCACCTACCATGCCCCTTTTTCCTCTCCCGTAGGCCGTACTCTCTCCCTCTCTCTCTTGGATACATCTCAAACACCTCAAACCCACCAAGATTCACCATAAATCATCAACTCGGAGGAGGTGTTCTTGGTTGATTTCAAGCTTTAAGATCAAGGGCTTACTTGGAGTTTTTGAGTTGCTTATGCACTTTTAAGGTAGAGATTTTTCACTCTCTCTATATGTTTATAAGTTGATTTTTTTGACTTTATATAATATTTTAAAAATTAAAGCTAGTCAAAATTAGTTGGTTTCATATGATATTGATTTTGCCTCATTGGGGCTATAAATGAGCCAAATTGAGCCAAGGTTTAGAATGTTCAGGTACGTTTGTTAAGTTTTTAAATAAACTCGAACTGAGCTCTAGCTTAATGAAAATTTGATGAGCTGAGCTTCGACCGAGCTTGCCTAGGTTTGATTCATACCTGCTCACGACCCTTAATGAGTCAAAAAATTTAGATATTTATACTCTTGTACAGGTCTAGAACTGCAAATACAAATTTTATTTTGTAAATATATATGATTATAAATATATATAAAACTATCAAAACGTATTAAAATTATAAAATTATAGTACAAGCTATAAAATGTTCATATGTACATGTAATTTTTTTTTTCATATTAAGTTTATATGTGAAATTATTATGAGATATACATATACTCTAGGTTCACGAGCCTAATTGAGCCAAATACTGTCCAGTAGGTTCAGCTCATTTATTTAACGAGCTTAAAATTAAGACTTCGATTCGGATTGTTTAATATCTGAATCGAACTCAAATGAACCTTACCGAGCTAAGCTTTGAACTATTCATGAACGGCTTGATTCTCCTAGTCTCAATCAAACCAACATTCAACAACTATTTTGATCTGGCTCGGTTCATTTTACAGGGTAAAGCCCAAACTCAGTAATATCCCATTCTCAGGTTGCATTCTTTTTAACTCACTAGTGTAATGCACGTGCGTTGCACGTTTCCGCGAGCTCATTTGTTGATTTGTTGTTTGGAAGTTTTGTTTGGCTGTAGTAGTGTCTGAAGATGTGAAGTTATTAGTGCATAATATTGGTAGTTTTGTATGGCCAATGTAATTTGGTGTGTTTGAGAGAGCTGAGTGCAAGCTCTTCCTTCATGCTAATTGAACTGATTCCAAAGGGTTAATAGAATCTGCTGTCCTAAAACCAACAATATAGTAGCATAATCTGGCGTAATTTGGTGTGTTTTAGGGTTAGTCTAGGTACATGATAAGAAGAAGCAGAACCAAAACAAAACTGTAGATTTGGATCTCATTTCTACAGTATGCCAGCAGAGGCAATTTTTTTAAGACAAATGCACTTCCCTTGTAATCATATTATCAATAAGTAATTTCCTCCATAGCAGCAGTTTGATTTTCTAACATCTACAACACAGCCATATAAAGAATTCACGTTATCCTGAGGTGTTTCTCGATCAACACAACCACATAAACAATAATGATGATGGTGATAATGCGGAAAGTAATCATAATTATTAGGATCTTGAAGGAGTTAAAACACAAATACTTTTTGGTGTTTTGCAAATGTCCAACAAAATCCCAACAACGTAACAGTAGGAAAATGGCTTTGATTAACACACTCCATAAAATAAACCATTTCATCCCAATACAAAAGCACATCCAATTTAACTAACACAATTAAGTTAAACACAACAGGTTGCAACTTCATTACCATCTACAAAGCCAGTGCGTTCTTGGCAACTTTACAATCGCATATATGTCAATACAAAAATGGCTTTTTCTAAAAGCTGTGAGCCATCATCATTGTAAGAAACTCTACTAAATGAAGGTAAACTAGAATATTGAACCTTTCTAGTTCAAAGTTATGCTTACAAATGAACAGCATAAAGGCTCATCTTTCCTACATAGTTAATCCTAGAATTCCACTAAATTAGCCTGTTCAAATCTAAATACAATTCAACGGTCAAAACAGGGTGGGGGTTGAATTAGCATTAGTACCACCAATAGATACGCTCGCAATCATTCACACTAAAAACCATAACCATGGTATGCAATTAGAGGTTGATATCAGGACTCAGCAACAACATGTCACAGCTCTCAAGCTTGAGTTCCTCAACGAATAATTTCCAACCATAGCCAACAAATTAACCAGCAACATACCGCACAGGCCAACTTCTTCCTCTTGACACCAATCTAAAATATTCATAGCCATGATCTTGGCAAAATAGCTGGAATAGGATAGGCAACTCCTAAAAACAAAAAGAAAAGTTCTTTTAATGTACGTATACATTCTAAACTATTAATCTTCTTATAGAATTTTCAGAGTTGATCACATAATTAAGCCTAACCAGCCTCTCAAGATCAGAAGATGACAAAAGTATATTGCACCGCAATGCATGCCTGGAAGCCCTAAAATTGCTTGGTGGACAAGCAGTTAATGCCGCAGCTGTAGAAAGACACACAAAGTATTAACAACTATTTTGAATTACTCGAAATAACAAATGCAATAGTAACTACATGCTTACAAGCATTAGCATTACACATAGCCAACTCTGCATCCCATCCAATTGGAGCATTCGCTTGATGAATTGGTATAGTAGTAGACCAATCGTAGCTAACCTCGCACCCTTCTTCATCAAACACAAATAGATCAAATTGTAGGTGCCCAACTAACCCAAACATAAGAATATAATTCATTCCAAGATTGTGAGTAAGAGCAACACGATCCCAGCCTATAGTCAATTCGTCATTCTTTAGCTTCACGTGGAAGTATCGAGCACTGCTGTGGTTTATCACCACAGCTTCTGCTGGTGCAAAGACATAGGGTACGAACTATTCCTGTATAGTCTGCATTTAAACAAACAATTTAGCTCAAGCGCACATGCGAAAAACAACAATAACTAACTGTTAAACAATCTTTTAAATCCTCTATTGAAATGATATTTAAAATCTTACCACTGTCATATGATCTCTGATTTGGACAACCTTCACAAACCAACAACGGTGGTGATCTACAAAAGAATGAGGTTGTTCAAATTTTAGTTGTTAATTGTTAGTACTCACAAGCAACACTGTAATATGGAACATGTTTTCAGCAAAAATTCTTAATTACCAATACCGCAAGGGGAAGTGACAAGAACAGGTAAAGCATTGAATGAACGGTAAAAAGGATAAATGAACTTTGGCCTTGCATTGACAATCGAAGCCAACCAGTCTTCAAAGTCTCTAGCTTTTTCCCACTGAAACCGTTCACCAAGCTCGAACAAAACTGAATATTTCTTTATGAAAGCCACATCTGCGGTGTACTCTAAGTTATGTGGGCTTCGTGACGTTGACTCTCCAACCCTTACAACTGTGTCATTTTAGCTCTTCAGATAGTACACTGCTCCACGTTCAATTCCAAGCCTATAGCGACGCCCTCGCAAAACTTCAACAAAGCGTCGGCAAGTACATGCCAAAGCATCTTCAAAGCTTACAGCCATACCAAATGTGCGAAACCTTTATGGGCAATTCCAAGAATTACATCAAAGATGACTGATATATTGTTAGCACAATAGCAAAACGTGCAGCAAACATAGCCCAGAAAACTATTTTCCCTAAATCATAGAATCGAATCAGAATTGAAACTAGAAATAAATCAATAAACTTAGACCAGAATTGTGGGTGACTTAATTTCTTAGTTGAATACATCACTGGGAGCTATAGCATTCCTATTCCAGCGACTCACAAACGCAAAATCTGTCAAAAATTTGGCTTGAAAAATTCTTTGCCCTAAATCATGGAATCCAATCGAAATCAAATCGAATTAATTACAACTGAAAATAATAAATCAATAATTTACCTCTTCTCATGCCTCTTCTTTGATTGCAGCACGATCGGAATGCGGTGAACTAATAACTGATCTCCCTCCTCCTTTAAAAACGTAGACCGCCGGAGCAACAGTGCCGTCATCATGACTTCGTAAAAATAAATCGGCTCCACTGGTACAGAAATTTGGCGAATTAAATAACCAAAGTACCAAGAACGAAGCCTTCCCCTCGTTCGAAGACGGCGCCGATGGCACCAAGTACAAAACTTCGGCGAAATCAGGAAAAAGAGTACTAATTAATTTGAAGCGACAAAACCGGACGACCGAGCGTTTGAAAGAATAATAGCGTACAAAAATTCCACGAAATTAGCAAGTTAAGTAATGATCTCAATCATGAAAACTGGACAACTGACCATGCCTCTATCACCTCTCTCACGATCGAGCGTTACCAAACCTACCCATACATAGAAACCTGCACGACGAAACACAAAGCAAAACCACAGAGGGTATTAATGTAAAATCACATAGTGTCTTGGCTTACCAACCCAGGATCTTTTATTACAAGTGTATTGATAAGTCTGGAACTTATTTTGATATTTTCTACTTTTCGAAATTTTTTGTTTAGCTTTTCATCGTAATTTTTAAAAAAATATAAAAGTATGGACCAATGTTGAAAGAATTCAAATAAGATGATACTTTAGACAAATAAGATAGCTATTTGAGAGTATTTTTTTCGGTCATAATTTTATACTTTTTAAAGGAAATTGATATTGACATTCCAAAAAATGATGGAGGCACCCCAAAATCGGTGTAGTAATTCCAAAGCTATTTTAAAATTTTTTTTTGAAGTGTCTCAATTAATTTTTAGAGTGTCAATATTATTTTTCTATTTAAACTTCTCTTGTGGACATATAATTAATCCAAAAAATATTACGCAACTCTAACCAAAGAAAATTAAATTAAAAAGAATGCACCTCAGTGCCAGATTATACACTCGCTCTCTAGAACCGCAGACACGATATCACTCCCTTAAGCAATTGATCCTTTCTCTCGTCCCACCCACTCGTCCCACCCACTATAGTACATGTCGACTGTATAAATATCCCCGATTGTTCTTACTAGGGTTGTGAGTTGCTTTTGTTTTGTTTGCGTCTTTTTTTTTTTTTAATCGAAGCCGATTTCTAATAGCCAAAACAGGCTAAAAACAGGCTTAAAAACAGCGAATCAGTCCTAGAACAGCGAATCCGAACCTACAACCATCATCGAAAGAAAATACTAAGCACTGTTGATCTTGGGGCATCGATAAAATCGCAAAACTAGTGATCCTATGACAAACTATACAAGTCGATGAAAACAAGAGTAATAAACAAACAAAAGAGACAAACAAGAACACCGTGGATGAAATCCACACGCCGGCCATTTTGTTTGCGTCTTCGTTACAAGGTATTTTGTGGCTTATTTTTCGGGTACGCGGTAGAGAGAGAAGAAGCAGAGATGGCAGGGAAGGATCTAGAGAACCGTATATTCGTTGGAGGCTTGGGTTGGGACGTCTCTGAGCGTCAGCTGGAAGACGCATTTGATCGATTCGACAAAATTATCGAAAATCAGATTCGGTCTCTTAATCTTTCTTGTTTGTTTCCGGTTCTATTACACTGCATCCTGTATACTACTCTTCATTCTGTTATCGGCTTTGGACAAGTTGAAAAACTCGTTCCAACGTACAAGTACGGATGTAGTATTAGGTTCAGTTGATTGGAGCGCAGGCTATTGTTAGTTTAAGACCTGTAACATTACATATAAATTGTCTTTCTTAGACTCACTCGGATTCAAAAAATGTACAATGGGAAAGAGGATGGGTTATTACAAATTTTAAGTGGTCGCGGGACAATGTTTCATAAAGGCCGTCTAAGGTGCCAAGATTTCCATGTCAGGAAGGCTGTTTAAGATACTCAGGTCTCATGAGTCCACACCATGCTTTGTAATATCGCATCCGTCGCCATAATGGAATCGATTGTGATGTTGCAGTTTCAGGGTGTAACAGTTGTAGCATAACGGTATTGCTAACTGGAGACGTGTCACTTGATTTTTTAAAAAACTACCGTTATCGTAACGGCCATATTTTCCTTGTGACGAACTGTATTTTGCTCGTAACGGTTTGTGACGGTCGTTAATTACTCGTTACGGTCTGTTACCGATGTTACAATGGGCGATATTGTAGTGTAGTACCGTTACATATTCGATTTTTCTTCATACCACAATATCGGCCATAACAGGACTCCGTACCTATGCTGATTCCATTATGTATCACCAATATTTCAAACCATGGGGCCCTAAACAAAATGTGAGTGTTCCCTGAACAATGTGTGGGTATGTGACGTATGTCATTGCTCCTTTTAGAAATATTCTGGTAAAATGTCTGCGAGTCCTACCTTCAGTAACAAGAGGCCTGTTAAAGTAAGTTTTAGGACAGTTGTACAAGCTTGGGTTCCATCAAAGCAGTGTGGCGACCATTTCATTGCAAGTGTCCGTACTTCTGTCCAAGGAGTCTTAAAGGCGAATGGAATATGTCGAAGCTAGGGTGGGAACTTCATCCAACGTTAAGAGACAGAAGATAGTGTATATATAGAAGTTTACAATGGTTGTACTGATATAGAAATTTACAAAATCAAAGTTCGCAGTTGAAAGATTTTGCTTTCTCGCCTCTAGAAAGCTCCATCTCTTTAGTCTTGAGTCTGGATGCGTCGAGTGGACGTGGTTTAATTTTTTCTGTCTCTCTTGTTCTTCTTTTTGAGGTTGTCAGGCTTCTGCTTTCCTAATGTACTTGTAAGTGGATGCAGATATGTTCTGTCGAGCTGCTTACATGTAGTTCATTTTTGGGTGGTCTTGGTTATCTTAGTTCTACATATTCAGGGGACCATGCAAACGACATTTATTCATTAGTACATTTCTAGCTGATAGTTGCAGTCTCTGGGCCAACTGTTGCCACAAGGGAGCACTGGAAATAAGTTGAATGCCTGGCTGTAGGCCTCACAGTGAATATTTGGATGATAGTATGTTACATATGTACCCCATATATAATTGTTATTCGGTATCCTAAAAAGCTTTATGTGTGCAAGTTAAACTTTTGATGTGGAAATGACTTCTGGCCAGATGTCACAATTTGTTTGTTTCCATTGTATGTGTAGTGCTCGTTTGTAGGACTAGTCTGACCTGCAAAAATAGATAGTGTGTTTTACTGAACTGTTGTGAGTAAGGTCAAAAGGCTTGTTGGCAAAGGACAGGAGGTAATTAATTACAGTATTCTGCTGCATACTGAGATTCATGTGGCGTAATGAATTTTGAGAGGGATTGGAGATATATCTGTGACTCCTTGCATCTGTCTTGGATTCTGGGGAAATTGAGGCCGGAGGTAATTAAGTTACTCCTTCAAATGATGGATATCTGCAGTTATGTGGATTCTTCCCTTCCCAGTAAGAATTCATATCCTTAAAAAATGTCATCATCTATAAAAGGCTACATATTTGCAGTTTGTTTTATTGATTACGGCATCTCGATTTTGCATCATCCCCTTGGCACGTAATAAACATATTAAACTGAACATATTTACTCTTTTACTTCACTCCTTTATGGTTCATCAATTTCTCAGATGTTACTGATTAGGCTTGCATTCTTAGTTCTATGCTGTGTCTATGATAGCATCTAAGATCCATTATCCAAAGATGCCCCTTTTATTATTATTATTATTATTATTTTTTGTGCATGTTACGAGGGCCTGGCATACCCTTTTGGTTTGGAAATGCAAAGAAGTCAGTAAACATAAATCTCTACATGCATAATTTTAGCGTGTCGGTTGTCCAGAAAAACTTTGGACCAACAGAGGTTATGGTGGAAATACTTTGTGCTAAATGATCTTTTAAGATTAGGTGGTGGGATCCTGAACTTGGACCTGAGTAGAAAATTGAACTTGGACCTAAGAAGCACAGACAGGTCTCTAGGCCTTATGGATCTGCATCGCAGATGTGCCGGAGACTGACACACTCAGACACGTTACCGGTCCATGTCCGACACATGAAAAATATGTCCGAGTACTTAATTGTTTTCTTCTAAGACCGACACATTTTGGACACGCCTTAACATTCTGGACACGTACCCGACACATTTTGGGTAATATTGTAACTTTAAAACATAAAGTGGGGTAAAAAATGTGGAGTATTTGAAGTTTAAACCAAATAAAAAACTAGTATGAAATAACTCATTGATGAAATCACAATCTTCTCCTCATTTTTTTCATCTTTAATTTGGAAATAAATAATCTATATAATAAAGAGCAACAATTTTTGAATCCTAAGATAAATCCAACGGTCCGGAATCGTTTTGCCCTGAATGGATGGGTCGGATTTACTAGCACCTTTCGCTCAAGGGCTGAAATTGAGAGCCAGATTGAGCAACGGCTGGGATAAATTTGATATCTCCAACTTTTGGCGCTCATAAGCACGTCTTATGTATCCCAGCCCTCTCTCTTGACCGCTCCCCACAGCCCCCACTCCTCTCTCTCAACCGCTCCCCACACCCACTCTTTCTCATCTTCACTCCTTCCTTCCTCTTCCACAGAACTGCAAATATAGTTCCGAACTCAATCCGGGTAAACTATGTTCTTTGTCAATCTCTTCTCCTCTTTTCCTTTTTTTTTCAAAGATCTGACGTTCCTTTTATTTAGTTTCATCCCACAAGCAGGTAGCGATCAAAAGCCCTCAGAAAATTGAAATTTTTGGGGTCACCAATTTAGACTCTTCTTGCTTTCAAAGACTATCACCATTGCGAAATCGGTCCAACTTCATAAGATGGCACGGGCGTATTTTCGAATCTGCGAAAAATCGGCTTTTTGTTTGGCTCTTTTTATCCATAACAAGCGCACCAGTCCAAAGTCTGAGGACTCAAGGGGTTAATGTAAAAAATACCTAATGATTCGGTGTGTATCCAACATGTTCAATAAAATCAGTGACATATGACTCCATTTTTTGGTGTGAGAAGATTGCAATTGAGAGGGTATGAATTTTTTTCCTCACAATTCTTTGATTCAATTTCCGCTTCCATTTTGCAAATTGGGCTTTACAAAATCAATTTCTCTTCCATTATGATTACTTGTCCTGTTCTAGGTTGATATACTCATGATTGATTTGTTGAGCAACACATGTCTGTATAATGCTAGGGAGAATAAAAGCAACACATGTCTGTGTAATGCTGGGGAGAATTACACCAATTTTAGCATGTCATTTGAACTCATAGTCTCAGCAATTCATCTACAGCAAGAATACTGGGAAAGAAATTCAATAACTAAACAATCCCCTTGGATGGTAATCTTAGTGACTACCAGAGAATGTGTAGTAGTAGAATGCATAAGAGGTCTATTTTCCCTTTCAAGAAATTGGATAAAACGTGCTATATGTAATATGGTAGGACTGGTGATTGGATGTTAGGACATGTAGTGTTTTCACTTTAATTGTTTTACATTCCAAGTGTTTGATTAAATGTTTACAAACTGTGGCTACCGCAGCCTTCGTTTCACGGGGCCACGTAACCCGGTTGAATGCTTGATTCTGTTAAATTCGGTCAGGATTTTCATCTTTTCATGTTTTCCATTAGATTATATTTTGATGAATTTCAAAGTTTGCTCACATTTCTACTTGCATTCTACGTGTTCGATAAAATGGGAGAAAAACTCACATGGATAGCCCAATGTTGCCGGATGATTTCGCATATAGCTTTGCCATTCCAGCCATGAGCGTATATGAGGCCTTGAAAGAGTGACTGGTTTCATGTCAATTCATTATGTTCAAATATCATCTTCCTGTTATTGTGCGTGCCATTGGCTTTGCTGTAGTTATTGTTCATTTTCCTCTACGGAGTTTTGTTCAAGGATGATTCTTCTGATTCTTAGTATTGAGTTTATTCTGACTATTTCTACTGTAGTTTGTCATCAGAAATTAACTCTTGCTATCTATGGTGGGATTAAATCATCAAGGATTGGCAGTGGAAGACACATTATTTGACGAGGTATACTTCTTTTCCGAATTCTTCATGTGTTTTGTTTAATCCTGAAAACCTGGTCATTGACATTGGATGCCTTAATCTTTTCTTTAATTTCTGTATGCGATTACATGAACTGGTTTCTTAGTTCTAATGCGATGAGAATTCTCTATGTGAGTTTGAAAGTGCATGATGATCGAAACAGTCGGGATTCTTGGAGTTTGTTCTAATAGAGCAACTCAAAATACCATTGTGATTCGAATTAGGTCTTTCTGTTTTTGTTTGATTATAAATGAGACTAATCATTCCATTTCAGCCAAGCCAAGTAACTCAAAGTCTTAGACCCCGTTCCGCTTTCCCCCAGAAAAAGAAGGTAGTTTCAAATTTAAATATAATGAAAATGAAAAATAATTTTTCAATTTTTTTGCACCGTTTAAAAGATCTCAATGAGATATATCAATCAAGATCCATATTGGTAGGAAAATTATTTGCGTCAACACATGATTTTTGACCTTGAAATTACCTTCTTTTTCCCAAAACCTTCTTTTTTAAAAAGTGGAACACCACCTTAATGTGTTCCATAATACAATGTTCTAAAACAAGGAATTAATTGGCGATTAATCACTGATTAATAGCTGGCGGGGCCTATCCGATTAGGTCCGAGTAACGATTAATCGCTGATTACCTATGAAGCACCGATACCTCTAGAAGTCTAGGTATCGCAGTGTCGGATACGGGGACACCGCGGGACACGTACAGACACGCCATGTGGCGTGTCCTATAATTTAATTTGAATTTTTGATAGGGACACGGCTGGGACACCGATGGGGACACGGCAGGGGCCAAACTGCAATTTTTTTAAAAAAATTGGGGACCAAACTGTAATTTTTTTAAAAATTGAGGGTCAAACTGTAATTTTTTTTAAAAAGTATGGGGCCAAACTATAATTTTTAAAAAATTTCTGGGTGCTAAACTATATAAATAAATATACACGTGACGTGTCTCCCGCCGTGTCCGTATCCCCATTTTTTTAGAATTCCCGTGTCCCGGTGTTGGTTTCGGTGTCCGTGTAGGTGCATCATAGCCGATTACTAATTAATATGCGCCGATTAATTGCCGATTAATCCGATTAATCGCTCGAAGGTGGCCGACCGCCCGACTAGCGCCGAGCGACTTTTAGAACATTGTCATAATATGGTTATCTTTGAGCTCTATGATAATGCACTTGAGATAAATTGAATTGTAAAAGGAAAAAAGCCAAATACAAGAATGATTAGTTTTCGGGTACATCCCTTTATAGCCATTTTAAAATACCATTGGAACTTATAATTTGAGTCCAATGTAGGTGATGAATCATGCGTATATTGAGGGTGTTGTACAGGGTGTCATTGGACATAAGCCTATTTAGCATAATCAAGCATTGAGCATTGTGAATCGGAAATTTTTTTATTTATTGTTCTGCTGGTTTAGTGAGTTGCAAAAGCTTCAAAAAGTATATTAGCCCCTACTTTGAAATTAAATGCAACTCTGCTGCAATAAGATGACTCTATTTGTGGGGTTGTGTCTTCTTTCTAATTGAAAGTCAAATCATAATTTGATTCCTTAAGAAAACCAGCATGCTATGCATGTGCTTCTTGGATTGGATCATAATCCAGGATTTTGTGATGAATATTGCTTCTGGCATGAATTTACATTCCATTTTCATGTTGGTTGTTCCATGTTTACTTCATGGAGGAAGGTAAACTTACCTACTCTCCAACGCTAGGTAATAGGTCAAAGTTTAATTAAGTTCCAACTTCAAAAATACAAAAAATCACATCGAAAAAGGGTTTTTGTGATTTTTGGCAACCCAAAAGATTAGGAGTCATGAATGCACAACTAAAATAAGAGAGGCAGAAATACTTCAGAGCATGATGTTCATCTCAACGCACGGTTGAATAACTCCCACACCTGGGATTTCTCCCCACAACACATGATGTTCACCTTTCTCTCTGTGTATCAGTGTTATGAAACCTGGACCGGACCGGACAGTTGAACCGGGAACGGGTCAAGTCAACGGTCCGGTCAACTGGGTCAACCCACAAAACTGTCCCAAATCCAAAACCACTTTAAAAACTAAAAATCAGATCAACGCAGCAGTTCAACCGGCGAACCTTTCGAACCGTTCACTGGTTATGCAAACCGGCTGGTGGTAAAAAGAAAAGGAAAATAGGGAAAGGAGAAGATTGGAACAAAATAGACTCCTCGTGGTCTTTCATGGCATATCGTAGTAGCTCGATCATGTCTGGAACTAATTTCTTGCACTGATCTTCCCACTGGAATCCCTCTCAACTATGAAGAACGACAATCCACCGGAGAGGAGGGGTGATAAACTTAGAACCAAGAAATAAGATAGTGTGGATCAGGGAAATGGAGTGGTGTAAATATTTTTGTGTGTGTGTGTGAGAGAGAAAGGTGGCCGGTGGGTCGTTCATCTGCTCTGTGCTCTCCATAACCAGTTCCAAAGAGCACACACTATGGGAAAGGATGAACAGTTACTCTTTGGTACCTAGAAAGAAACAAAACTAGTGGTTTAGAACCTAGAGCACACTGTTTGGGAATAGGAGCATTAATGAAGTGGAGGGGTTTCCGATTACTGGAAAAAAAAAAAGAAATGGAATAATGTGTTCACTCTTTTTATGAGTTTTATCTTTCTATTCCTTTTTTTTCATTGAAAGTGTTGAGAAAATTAGCTGACATAAATTGAATTTTAGGGAACTTTTAGGAATTTATTTTGTAAATTTAAAAGTTATATTTCTTTTTTTACATATTAAAAAATATATTTATGACAATTATGATGTCAAAGTTCAATAGCGGTTCAACCGCGGTTGAACTGGTGATCGTCCGCCCGTTCCATCTCTGGTTCGTTCACCGGTTCGGGTTTCAAAACATTGCTCTGTATGGCTATTCTTCTGGTTTTTTTTTTTGATCCTTAGCTATTCTTCTGCTGACTTTAGCTTTTTTTCCCTTCTCAATGAATCTTGGAGTGGAAGGGAGATTTGAAGTGTTTTCCTGTAAAATTGGTTGCAGATATATGGAATCCTAAAGCCTCCTCAATCCTTCAACCTGATTTCGGAAGAGTGCAGTAAGTGAATAATTTTTGTTGGATTTCATTTTTTCAATTCCTTTGTATTTCCTTCCTTCTCTCTCTCTCTCTTGGGTTTCATTTTTTCAATTCCTTCCTAGTCTCTCTCTCTCTCTCTCTCTCTCTCTCTCTCTCTCTCTCAGTTTGTTATGTTTATACGTTAAATTTGGGGTTTAATCATCTGTCAATGATATTGGATACCCAGCACCAGTTTCCGAACACATCATTCAAGCTTCGAATTTGCCGGTTTGCCTTGCAAAAATGGCTACCCAGTCATGATACCTTCTGAATGCACCGCACCAGTTTCCCTTGGGAAAAGCTGTAAGTAGATTGAAATAGTTGTTGAGAATTGGATATCTTCCCTAAAATTAAAATCTGTGCCTACATGTGCCCTTACATATTCGACATGATGTTTTAAACGATTAAGTCATTTCATTTGTGGATCAAGCATGGGTTAATAACTCATCAACATAGTTGAAAATTTAGTTTGGAAACCATGTGATTAAGTATTCAAAGTGCGTAGAATGTTGCATGCTTGGGATTTTAGCAACTGAAAATGATTTTATTATATCTTCTTTTCCTTTTTTTTTCCAAATTTAACTCAGATTACAAATTGTGCATTGGTTCAAAGTGTACTCTGGATGGTGGTGTTCATTCTTTTGACTGCTAAGTGTTTGATCTTTACTTTGTTGTTATTTGGTACAAGAACTAGGGGTGTGCACGGGTCGGGCGGGTCGGGTATGGCCCTCCACCCGACCCCAACCCGACCATGTCGGGTAAGGTAAAAAAAAAAAAATAAATTCAACCCGAACCCGAACCGAACAATGGTATATACCCGTCTGTGTGGCCGATTTGTTTGATCGGGTTGGGTCGGGTCGGGTCCGACCAAAACCGAAGTAATCTATATGTGTTGTTCTTCTTTTGGTCGGGTCGGGTAAGAAAAACAGCATTCCGAGCCCCGAACTGAAAACTGATTTTTTTGGGAAATTCAACCCGTACCCGACCGAACCCCATGTTCGGACCCGCCCGAAACCCTTTGGGTCGGGTTGGTCGGGTCTCGGTTTTTTTGCACACCCCTAACAAGAACAGTTGTCTTAATTGAAATTGGATAACAAGAATGAGGATTACATCAAAATTAAAATTTGAGAGACGTCAAGTTAAATTACATCAAAATTACTTTTAAATGTCCATAACACCACTGTACTTGCAGTATTGTTGTTGGCTATAAGATTTGGGTTTGACATATAACCATTAAGCGATGAAAGGAAAGATCTATTCAATAACTGTTGTCTTAACATGTGAGATATTTGCTTTTGCCGTCCGCATCATGGAATGTAGGCTGTGGAACATATTGATTGGGAACAGTAATACGGTGTGGTGAAGGAAGAAGAAAAGATGGTCCAAGTTATTCATATACAGGTCAGTTGTAGATGTAGACTTTTACTGAGGAGACTAGTGAAGATAAGCTTATGACTTTAAACCAATTGACAGACTCATTTGCCTTATTTTTTAACTACTAGTTCTTGATACTAATTGACAAACTCAAAGGCGAATGATGTCCATGAACTGCCCAACGTTCGAAAACTTGGTACTTGGTACTCGCTCGGCCGGCCACCTTGTACCTTGTAGGCCGAGTACTCGGCGAGTAGAAATTATTTGGATTTTTTTTTTTATATGTTCCCCAAATGATATTCATAATGCATAATGAGAAGTTCAATGTTCATAGTTCAAACCAAATGAAACTAAGTACAAAATTATTAGTCCATTGCAAAGTTTAACGTTCAAACCAAATGAAACCAAGTACGAAATTAATAGTCAATTACAAAGTTCAACGTTCAAACCAAATGAAACGAAGTATGAAATTAGTAGTCTCCTCCTCTTCTTCTCTATATCCCTCCATAACTTGGGCTCCATCGGATTCAAATTCAAAATCCTCATCTACCTCCTCTTCGGTATCATCTTCCGATACAAACCCTTCAAATTTAACATATTATGTATTTTACCCCATTTTTTCAGTTTTTTTTTTCGATTTTCTCCCCACGTTCAAGTAATCTCGTTTTACCGAGTAATCGGTACTCGCTGAGTAATCGGCTGGCCGAGTAATTCCCACCGAGTAGTCCTAACTCTACTCAGCTAGGCATCGAGTACCAAGTACTCGCCGAGTATTTCTGAGTTTTAGAACTCTGGAACTGCCAAGCCTTTCAGATTATTTGTCTACTATCTCAATTCAGGTTATGACTTCTGATCGATTTGCTCAAAACAGTGTCTAGGGCTGCCCGGGATGTTGGTATCTGGAGCGCAAGTCTATGGAACAATTCAGGTTTAGTAATTTTGTCCATTAAAAAAGCCAGTTGTTTGAGGCTCAGCTGACATGTCTTGAATACTAAAATGCTGATAAGTGGTTAAATAATATAAGAAACAAAATTACATGGACTTCATTCAGCTATGGGGTTTTAAGGCACTCATTTATCGTATACTCTTGTGGTTGCGTTTGAGCTTTGCATGTTACTTTTGCAGCATTAAGGGTGTGAAGTTGCATTTTTTTTGGAACTGACATTGTGTTAATAATTGAAAATCAATCTCCTCATCACACTCTTATGTAGAATGCATGTGTATTCTACTTACGAACAGTACATAATGTTTTTGAAGTCACGATTGAATATAATTGTGTTGTTATTCCTATTACTGTGATGCAGTATGTACTTGGTTTTTGTCATCCAAGAGTGCTACAAGGGCATTGTTGCCGCTGACTTCTAGATACTTGGGAAACCCCTCTTACAATGCTTTGCTTGTTTTTTGGGCCTGGGACTTGCAGGTGAAATATTCAGTTGTTCCTGGCTTGGATGCATTAGTGGGATTTATAGTTTTTTTTTTTTCCTTCCTTTTTTCTTATTCTCATTCACACAATCTTTTCTATCTTCATGTTATTGAAAGATTTCATGCCCTCCAGCTCTATTAAATAATTTATGGTGTGGGTTTTAAGCTGGATGGCTTCTCAACTGATCTGTGTATCTTTATCCAATCATACTTGTAACATAATATTTTTGTTCTCTACAACATCGTGACAAGCTCTAAAATGGATTAAAGCAGGGCATGTGATTTCGTATTTTAACATATCTTGCCCACATCGATCGAATACAAGTGTTGTCTATTTTTCAGTCATCTTAATCTCAAACATATATTGTTCGTATTAGGGACCAGTTTCTCAATTGTAATGTTCATGTAGATTATGTTGGAAAGAGATACAGGCCGCCCTCGTGGATTTGGATTTCTGACATTTGCAGACCGCCGGGGAATGGAAGATGCAATCAGGGAAATGCATGTTAGGGAGTTTGGTGATTGTGTTATATCAGTGAACAAGGCTCAACCTAGAATGGGGGGTGATGATCCAGGCCATGGTTATAGCAATGGTTACCCATCGGGTGGCAGGGGGAGCTATGGGGGAGGAGATAGGTCTGTAGGCCAGGATGATTGCTTCAAGTGTGGCTGCCCAGGTCACTAGGCCCGTGACTGCCCTTCAGCAGGTGGTGGCAGCCAAGGTGGTGGATTCTCTTCTCGTTCTAGATTCGGTGGGCCAGGTGGCCGAGGGGATTGCTTTGGCGGGGATTGTGATCAATACATCGATGATAGGTATGATGGAGGGCGCTATGGGGATATCGATCGTTATGATTGCAGAGAAAAGTGTGGTAGCCGCGACCGCTATGCTGATGACAGGTATTCTCTTAGATAAAAGTAATTTTGCTAGAGTGATAGTGGTGGAATGGTAGTCCTTCGAATGCAAACAGTATTCATACAACTGTTATTAACTGCCCAATTGTTGTTTCCTAGCTTTTCCCAAAGTTGGATCATTTATGCTCGTAAGTTTTTTTTTTTTGATTAGTTTATTTTCAAAGTTGGCATAGTGAGTTTTTGATATGAAACAGTAGATTGATATTCGGTCAGCAGTTTGGTAGTTCATTTTTCCACTTCGATTGTTCCATAAAGAATGTCCACTTTGAAATCTCTCTGCAAAATTTGCTTGGATTCTCCAAAATGGAAAAAGGGACAGTTTTTGGCGTTGATTTTGAAAAATTTATCAGTTTATTCCTAGACAGTTATAGGGTTAATGGTCCCGTCATACTCCAAGGCTTCGTATGTATCATTTTATGGAGGGAAAGGAAATGGTAGGAAACCAGAGAAATAAAGCTTCTTCGCGTGATGATCTTGTATTTTGTTTTTCTCAATCATTTTGGCTCCATATATCCCTTTCACGAATCCATGTTCCAAACATGGCCTAAATGTACAAGTCTTTAAATTCTGTTACATAAAATGCAGGTATCCATCTAATGGTGGTCGCTTTGTGGGCGATAGGTATGGGGGTGCGGACCTTTACCCTCAAAATGGGCATGGGAAAGATGCTGCCTACGATAGAGATGGAGGACCAAGAGGCAGGGGTGACTGATATGGAGGTGGAGGGGGGCCAAGCATGTTACAAGTGAGGGAAAATCCTACAGGCCAGGACAAGTCTGGTCCCTATGACCGCCCCAGGAGGGGTGGAGGGCGCCCATCTTCTTTTGATCGCTACTGAGAATTTTCAGACTAGCTGTGGACTTCATTTGCTTCTTTGGGTCAGGTACTTGACTTACTGCCTATGTTTTGTTTAGGAATGCTGCTGCTTTCTTATGGGTTTTTACGTGTAGCTCCTGTTTTGGACCCTTCTACCCGTGCATTCCAGGAAAAAATGGAAATGCCCCATTAAGAATTTTTGTAATATTTTCTCAAAATTGCCCTTATAAAAGTGTCTAAACCACTATAATACGAAAATGTACCCTAAAATCCTATGGAAGTGCCTAAACCTAAACCCTAGGGTACCCTATGAAAGTACCTAAAACCCTAAACTTTATGAAAGTGCCTAAACCACTAAAGCCCTATAATAGGAAAGTGCACCCTAAAACCTTATGAAAGTGTCTAAACCCTAGGTACCCTACCTTATAATAGGAAAGTACACCCTAAACCCTACTATGGAAGTGTGTAAACCCTAGAGTATCCTACCCTAGGGTTTAGGACTTTCGTATGGTTTAGTGAATTTTTATAGTATTTGAAAGGTAAAAGGGTAATTTTATCATGAGGTTGTACTTGAAGGTAATTAAAAATTGAGTTCATCCTTAATGGGAATCAAGTGCACTGTTTCTATCTTTAGAGGTAATTTGCTGCTTTCTTATGGATGATTGGTGTTTTAGCTTTATTTGTAGGTCATTGGTGTTTTAGCTTTATGTGAAATTGCGGTATGTAAATCCTTGTCTCATTGCTATGGTGAAAACTATGTATCTATATAAGTGTAGGCGCGGTTCAAAAAAAAATATAAGTGAAGGCAAATGATTTTGGTACTCCACTTTTCTTATGATGGCACTAAAAAATTTGTCGTGATAATGCTAAAACTGTTTTTGTTGGTGCCAAAACTCCGGTGCATAAAAATCTTGCATATTGCAAATGGTACAAACTTTTTGTGCACTAGAGTTTTGGCACCAACAAAAACGGTTTTGGCATTATCATTTCCTTAAAAATTAGTAAGGCACACTAAAAGACGTTTTGGAGTGCTATCGTAAAAAAGTGGAGTGCCAAAATCATTTTCCGTAGTTTAATAGTATCTTAGGTCTTTTGTGCCATAATTATTCTGTCAATTAAGTTCCTCGCTTCTCCAGCTGATAACATGGATTATAGTTTCCACTTTTAGGTAAAAGTAACCGCAAAATAATGTAAATTTAATTCATGCTATAATCAAAGGAGTAGTAATCGTTTCTGTCTTAGAATCTGTTTCCACGATAGAATACCAACATGTATTGGATTGGAGGCTACTTATCAGAAACCGGCTCATTAAAATACGGATTGCGATGAATTAATTCAGAGCCGAGCAAGGAGTTGGTTCAAAATTTTATTTAGAATATTTTCGAGTGGACTGTAATGAGCGTCAATTGTCAATTGAGACGATAGCTTGAGTAAATATTTTTCATGTAAAAAATATTGGTTTATCTTCCTGAAGTTAGAAAATGTGATGCTGAGTTCGAATATGTTTTCAAAATGATCTGAAAACGAGCCGGAAATTACGTTGGGTTAGATTCAGTCCAAGTTCAAAGGTTGAGTTATTTAATTTAATATATTTTTTTGGGGGGTAAGTATGAGTTATTTAAGTTGGGCTTAAAAAATAAAATGTGTTCATATTTTATTCGTTTATCCTTTGAATCATCTCCAATTAAGATGGTTAGTTTATGAGACAATTTCAAGTTGAGGTCGGCAATGTCAATTTAGTTGTGGAGTATTTTTAATTTTCTTTTCAAAGAAACCAATTGTATTAAGCACATGTGTGCACGTACAGATAAGTAGATCTGCAACCAAAATTGACTTAGGAAACTGTGAACACATAATGAGGTCTTGCTGGCATATGCTTTCAATTTCTTTATGTAAACGCACTCACTAATTTCTCATGTTTAGACTTATTATACTATAAGAGGTGCTGCCTGAATTACTCTCTTTCTCTCTACTCATTTTTGGGGTCTTCTCCTATATGGTGTGTTTTCATTGGCCTCTTTCTGTCTTCATCTTTAATGTGCTGTGTTTTCAAAACGAAGACTCTGGAATGAGACACTTGCCTTAGAGTTTTGGTCATTGACCAGTACGGTGGGCTTTGGAAATTAGCATGCCAGAAAAAAACAGCTTCTGTGATGTAAGTTCAACATTAATTTCCAAACTTACCTGGACCACCGGCGAGTTCACTTGATTGTAGCAACCTTTTTTCTTCAAGTCCAATTCTTTGAATTTTCAAATTATGTCAAAATCATTTAGAGAGAGAGAGAGAGAGAGAGAGAGAGAGAGAGAGAGAGCGCCCAACTTTTTTTTATTCTCTTGTTTTATTGAGTTGATCTTTTATCTTTTCCCAAAGAAATCATGGTCTTACTAATTCCCTTTTTTTATGAGGGTGTAACAGGGCTTAGTCTCAATTGATCTTGTAGGTACATCCTCTCCTTAACTTATACCAGGAAATTAATGGCTAAGCCTTACATATAAAGGGAGTGCGGAATGCCAATTTACAAGAACCGTTCATTAATTTTAAACTAATTTTTTGAGTGGCTGAGTAAAAATCAGCTCCATCGAATAACAGAAAGTGCTTGATCTTGGATTCTAAATGAAATATTTGTACCTTGGTTCAAGCACTTATTGTTATTCAATTGAGCTGAATTTTTGAAAGGCCACTCAAAATAATATTTTAAAATTAATTGATGGTTTGGATAATTGATGTGGGACCCAGAAGTGGGCATTGCGCACTGATCTGTGCAAGTGCACTTCTCGTTGGTTCTATTTTCCAATTTGCATTTAGTCCACCTCTTTATATTCCACCTTTAGAACATTCTGCATTTGATGTTTTGGCCGATTTCCAATTTGCATTTAGTCGACCTCTTTATATTCCACCTTTAAAACATGGGCAAATTTCACTTAGACCCCCTTAGGTATCTGACAATGACAGAAAGTACCCCTCAGTTTTCAAAAATGACAGAAACCTCCCTTATTTTACAGTTTGGGTTTCATTCCGTTAGTTCCGTTAGTTAAATGGATGGAAAATATACGGAAATGTACGAAAAATGAAATCTTCAATTTTATTTAGTTTTACACTTATCTTAGTGCTCTCATTAAAAGTCCTAGAGTTAAAAATTAATTATGATCATTTAGGATAAAATGATTAAAAATATAAAATCTTCGCACCGATTCAAACAGATTAAAATTTGGAGCATTTAAAAATTTTGCTTTTCACTTGATTTTAGAGCTTTCAATGAAGAGCAAATACTTAAGTACTCCAATTTTCAATCTATTTGAATCGGCGCAAAGATCTCTTCTTTTTTTTTTATTTTTTATCTTGAAGTGCAATAATTAATTTTTGGTTTTAAGATTTTCAATGAGAGCCCTAAGATAGCCGTAAAACTAAACGAAGAGGAGATATTTAAGTGTTCAAATTATCAATCCGTTTGAATTGGTGCGAAAATCGTATTTTTCTGATTATTTTATCCTAAAGGGTCATAATTAATTGTTCGCTTTAGGATTTTCAATGAGAGCTTTAAGAAAACCATAGAACCAAATGAAAAGCAGGTACTTAAGTGCTCTAATTTTTAATCCGTTTGAATCGGTGCGAAGATTTTATTTTTTTAATTATTTTATCCTAAATGATCATAATTAATTTTTAACTCTAGGACTTTTAATGAAAGCCCTAAGATAGGTGTAGTACTAAATAAAATTGAAGATTTCATTTTCCGTACATTTTCCGTCCATTTAACTAACGGAACTAACGGAAACTAACGGAATGAAACCCAAACTATAAAATAAAGGAGGTTTCTGTCATTTTTGAAAACTGGGGGTTACTTTCTGTCATTGTCAGATACCTCAGCGGGTCTGAATGAAATTTGCCCTTAAAACATTCCACATTTGATGTTTTGGCCAATTGGGTGCAAGTCCTGTTTGTTCACTGCTACAAAATTGCATAAAGATCACACTAGAAAAATTGAAAAGATCTCAGTTTTAGTTTAGTTTAAAAAAAATTACCGAACAAATCTTTAATCTCGTTTTTGTTGATTACCATCATAAATGATTTTTTTATCTTGGGTATGAAAAAACAGAGATGCTTTTTTCATTCTCACTCTTCCCTAACGTAAAACTGAGATCAAAGAGTATTTATTACGTGGGGTAAAATTGAAATAATGCCCCCTCTTTCCTTGATCAAGTTTGCTAAACATGTTGGTCCTTGAACATACCCCCTCTGTCCCCACTCTTTCATCCTAGTGTGGCCCTGTGTTTCGATGTTGAGTGTTGATCAGTCGATGTTGAGTGTTGATCAGTGGGTGAATTAAGCCGTCATTTAAAAACTGAGCATCGATCGGTAGCGCCTGTGGTGATATTTTTATTTCAATTATTGGAGTAGGATACAAGTGATCCAAAGCTAGGTTTTATTGACAATACTCAGAGAGGTAATATTCACAAACATAGAAAGGAACATCATATGTGGAAGTAACTTCATCAACGAGTTGAATAATTAATTTGTAATAAAACTACTCCTATGTTGCTTCGAAGACTGTTTAAACAAATGATTTTACCAAGCACTAACTATTATTCGATTAAGCTGAATTTTTGAAAGGTCACTCGAAATAATACTTTAAAATTGAATGGTTTGGATATTTGGTATGGGATCCAGAAGTGGGCCTTGCGGACCGATTTGATGCACATCTTGTCGGCTCTCATACTTCATCTGTTCTATTTTTAAAGTTCAGTATTTTATTTTGGTCTGTTCCTTAATAATAAATGTGCAATTTGTAAAGTTAGTGGGTAACGGTTAGTATATTTTTTATTTTACTCATAAAAGTAGATTCTATTTTAAAAAATTAGTGAGTTTAAGTGTAATTATGATGCTTTCATAGAGGGTAAATAGGGAAAATAGAGGTAAAAGTTAATGTGAAAGGCGTAATGATATGTTTTCTTAATAAGTTGAAATTACAGAGCAGGACATTTAAAAAGAGTCGGAGGGAGTGAGATTTTCCAATTTGCAATTAGTCCACCTCTTAATATTCCACCTTTAAAACATTCCACATTTGATGTTTTGGCCGGTTGGGTAAGTCCCGTTTGTTCACTGTCACTGATACAAAATTGTATAAAGATCACCCTAGAAAAATTGAAAAGATATAGTCTAGTTTTATTATAGTCTAGTTTTATTACTAAAAAAAATACCGAACAAGTCTTTAATCTCGTTTTTTGTTGATTACCATCATAAATCATTTTTATCTTGGGAATGAAAAAACAGAGATGAAAGAGTATTACACGGGATAAAATTGGAAACAATAATTTAACCAAAAAAAAAAAAAAAAGGAAACAAAGCCCCGTCTTCCCTTTGATCAAGTTTGCTAGATTAGAGCCTGCCTGCCACCACTTCGAATATGAGATGAATTAATAGTATCCATATATGCAAGTATGAAATCAAAGAATTACGGCATTGGTCCCACATGAAGAACGAAATTAGATATTCCTTCCGTCCCTAAATAAGTGTCCAGTCTGTAAATCTAAACTTTTAAAAAGATGTATTTGTTTCGTTAAAAAATTATTTTTTTTTCACAAGTGAATAGATAGTAATGAGTTTTATTAGATTGTGAAAAAAATAAATTTTTTAATAAAAAATATGCATTTTTTATAAGATCTAGGTTTGTGTGCCGAACAATTATTTAGGAACCGAGGAAATACTTTTGATATTAGTTTGGTCCTGTGTTTGATGTTGAGTGTTGATGAGTGGGTGAATTAAGACGTCAATTAAAAAGTGAACATTGATAGGTGGCAACTGCGGTGATATTTTTATTTCAATTATTGGAATAGGATACAAATGATTCAAAGCTAGGTTTTATTGACAATACTCAGAGGTAATATTCACAAACATAGAAAGGAACATCATATGTGGAAGTAACTTCATCAACGAGTTGAGGAATTAATTTGTAATAAAACTACTACTACTATGTTGTTTCGAAGACTGTTTTTTTTTTTTTTTAAAGGCGCTTCGAAGACTGTTTAAACAAATGATTTTGCTGAATTTTTAGGGGGTGTTTGACACCTTTTTCAACTTCTCATTTTTCCTTTTTTATATTTTGGCTGTTTGGATGTTGATTCTCAAAATGAGTTTTAGAAACTGGCACTTGTTTCTCATTATTGCCTTTTGGCTGTTTGCCACCCCATTCCGACAATGGGTTTTGGGAAAATACGTTTGCTCATTTTGCTCAAGGAAAGAAGTAAAAACGTGGTCTGGAGGAGCTTTATGCATTTTTGGCTTTTGCCCATTTTCGTTTAAGTTACAAAAATACCCACACTAATTTTAACTATTAACCATTTCTACCATACCCGTTACACTTATATTCGGCTTCATGTTTGGACTCACAAGGGAATTTGCTATGGATCGTGTTTGGAACTATTGGTAGTGTACGATGTACGTTTTTATCACCTGTGTTTGTTTTATTTTAATTTTTTTTGCTTTAGTTGGTACTACTAATTGTTCCAAAGGGTAATATGTGGTAAAACTAACCCATAATTCATTTTTATCATATATCTCCCAAATACAAGTCTTATTGTAACATGTATTCTGCACATATTTATCCAAATATCTACCAGGATTTAAAATATATTTGGACTATAATTCAAAAAGCCAAAAAGGTATAAAGCTGAAAATGAAAAGCAAAAAAGTAGGTATTCAAATACTATATTAGATTCAAATTATATTCTGACCAAGAAGCTAAAAAGTTGAAAATGAAAAGTCAAAAAGTAAGCTTCCAAACACTATCTTAATCTTCCAAACGATTTAAGAATCTATTGCTTGTTTGGGAGGGAGAGAGAGAGGGATTCTTTGTCCGTTGGGGAAAATAATATGGCCATTGACCATTCTCTTATTTTTTTGTTGTGTGTTTTATTCGTCTTTTTTGAATGTGTAAGGTCCAAATTTCAGAGTTTTTGTGTATTGGTAATTCTGTTTGACAAAACACATACTCCCTTCGTCCATTTTTTAGAGTCTGGTATTCCATTTTGGGTTGTCCCTTAATAAATGTCCATTTTGTAAAGTTAGTGGGTAAAAGTTGGTGCATTGTCTATATTGTCCATAAAAGTAGATTCCATTTTGAAAAGTTAGTGAGTAAAAGTGTAATGATGATGGGTAAGTAGGGAAAGTAGAGGAAAACGTTAATGTGAAAGGTATAATGATAATATCTTGTTAATAAGTTGGAATTACGAAGTAGGACACTTAAAAATCGACGGAGGGAGTAATTTTTATCGAATTGTAATTTTATTAATTATTTTTTATAGACTAGTGAGTCTGTATAAGATTAGAGTTGAATGAATCATATTTATTTATAATCAAGAGTGGGTAAATTATATAAAAAGGGATCGACTACAGCGAGATGAATTTTGGCGAAGATGGATTGATGGAGGATTGATTTGGGTATCAATTGAAATCTACCGCCTTCCATATGAGAGAAGTAGCGTAAAAAAAAAAGTCAACACAAGAGGACTAATTATGGACATGAACTTTTCATTCCTAGGGTTTTACCTCAGCCATATAAAAAGAAAAGAGACAGTAAAAGCAAGGAGGGGGCAAGCCACATATATATTATTATACTGTGATAAGAGAAAAGGAGAGGTGTGCGGCATATCGACGCAACGGGTATTTTTGGGAGCTATTTTTATTAAGTCTATTGGAGGGCTTGTGGATTCAAGGCCGTTGGCAATCAAGATCACAGGGCGCGGTGTACGTATGGCTCGGTAGGTAGTACTTAGAACGTTGTGAGGATTTACGTTGTTTCGGTAGGTATATTTGTAATTGCACAATGATTATAGTGATTTGATTCCTTTATGTGGTTTTTACACATTCAGGGGTTTTCCACGTATATCTCTGCGTTCTGAGATTGTTTGCTTGCATGGTTTTTACTGGTAGAATAACTTTAGTGATTCACATTCATACTTTTGGGTTTTTTAAGGATCAATAGGGAGCCTGTTTTTTCAGAATATTTATTAGATTTGTGTGATATATTTTGGATTAATCATCCATCTCGACTATCTAGATGGGAGAAGTCTAAAAAGTATAAAATTATGACCGAAAATAAAAAAAAAAGTTAACTGGAAGATGGAAAAAGTATTGAACAACTGTCTTATTTGTCTTAAGTGTCGTTTTATTTGAATTTTTTAAACTTCAGTCCATGTTTCTGTACTTTTCCGATTCGTCTTGTTGAGACTAACGATTAATTTTAAAAATTATGACAAAAACTAAATAAAAAATTATGAAAAATTTAAAAATACCGAAATAAGTTTTAGATTTAAACAATGCAGCCTAATTAGTGGCAGAACTAGATCTATTTTGGGGAGTGGCTACTCTATAGACTAACGATTAATTTTAAAAATTATGACAAAAACTAAAAAAAAAATTATGAAAAATTAAAAAATACCGAAATAAGTTTTAGATTTAAACAACGCAGCCTAATTAGTGGCAGAACTAGATCTATTTTGGGGAGTGGCTACTCTATAGA
>BPLS01000163.1:4184308-4213039 GCA_019656275.1 Rhododendron kiyosumense
GGGTGTTGTGGGGGCGGGGGGGGTGGGGTGGGTGTGGGGTTGTGTGGGTACTAGGGTTGTTACTTGAAACCAGAAAGTCGATTGAAATCGGAAAAATCGGATCGAATCGAATTTTTTAAACCGATTTTATAATTTCGATTCGATTCCGGTTTATAAAATTTTATAAACCGAAAAAATAATTTCAATCCGGTTAATGTGTTTTAAAAACCGATTGAAACCAGACCAGTTATGTATATAAACATAGGGAAAATGTTGAATTATGGGTTTTTGGTTGATATTTTGTAGTATATATTGGTCTAATAAATATATTTATTATATAAAAACTGTTTTTATGGGTTTAATTATGTTTTTATGAGTTTTTTTTTATGTATTGGACTCAAAACTGATCTTTTTTTGTTGGGCCCAAAAAAATGGTTGAATTATAGATTTTTAGTTGATATTTTATAGGCTGAATTGTGAATTTTTTGATGTGTTGAGCCCAAAATATGACTCACGAATGAAAACCGGATAAACCAGACCGGAACCGATTGAGCCGGTCGAAACCTGAACCGGTTTATCTCAACCGGTTTTGATTTCTAAAAATCTCAAATCGGATAACCAGTTTTGACCAAAAAATACACTCAAACCGGTTGAAACCGGACTGATATCACCCTTAGGAGCTGGCTACTCTACAGAGGGTGTGGGGCTACTCTACAGAGGGTGTGTGTGTGTGTTGTGTGTGTTGGGGGGGTGGGTGGGTGGGTGGGGCTGTGGGGTATCTCCAAACTTGATAGCTTTTGTCAACTTTCTTGCGTTGAATCTAGCATTTAGTTTTAAGCGCATGAATAATACACTTCACCGATTCTAGAATCTTTGACTTGTTCAGTTATGGATTTGGAAAATTTTTTAGGTTTGGTTTTTGGGAAATGAGTGAGAAGATAAAATATGATAATAATTAGGAATAGAGGTAATGAGTGGAGAGAGATAAAGAGAGAAATGAGATTAATGATTGGTTATATGGGCAATGAGTGAAGAGAGAAATGAAAGTAATAATTGAAAATATAGGTAATGAGTGGATTTGGGTTTGAATTTTTTTTTCCAAACACGCAACTGAACAAGGGCCCTGTATCTCGAGCTCGCTTAAGTGATAATGCATAAATGAATGGGTTTTGTTAGTATGTGCCCCAAAGACACATGATAAGGCATATGATAATGATCATTAAATGAGATCAACTAAACTCTATTATTGTAGAAAGTAGTTAAAATAGTTGAAATATTGAATGAAAAGTAAAATTTATTTCGGAGACCAAAATACCCCTTAATTATGGTGGGAGTTGGACTTTCTTTAATCTTTTTTCTACTATTAAAATTTTCTCCCTATACGGAAGTATATCATTGATGCATGTCATTAGACCAAAGGCCTCTTGGCTGGCTGCTTTCTTTAATCTTGAATAACACCATGACACGTATTCTACGGTGGCCTAACGAAATCTATTTACAAGTGGATATCGGATTAGCGCGTTGTTCTAAACTAAACCTTAAAAAAAGAGGTTTTTTTTTTTTTCCTTTTTATCCTCCAAACTATACACATTTTTTCTACTTAATCCTAAACTATCAATTTGATGATTTCATCCCTTCAACTATCATACCGTTACCTATTTAGTTCAATTGATAACGGAAGTTAGAAATTTGGACGAAAAATACCATTTAAGACCTGTTTGAGACCCTGTAAAGATGATACTTGATTATAAGAGCCTTAGAGATAAAAATTAATTATAATCCTCTAGAATAAAATGATCAAAAAAATAAGACCTTCACACCGGTTTCAACAGATTGAAAATTAGAACATTTAATTTTGTAAGCATATTTTTTAGTATATAAACCTTCTAAAAAAATTAAGTGCTCCAATTTTCAATCCGTTTAGAACAGTTCGAAAATCTTATTTTTCTGATCATATTATTCTAAAGAGACATAATTAATTTTTATCTCTAGGATTATCATAATTAAATATCTCTTTTTTACTTGGGACCCTTTTAAGCAGATACTTGATTAAATATGAGATCTCTAGAAAGTAACATGGTTACAAAATTAAGTGCTTCAATTTCTATCTGTTTGAACCGATGTAAAAATCTTATCTTTCTGATCATTTTATATTAAAGGGTCATAATTAATTTTTATCTCTAAGACTTGCATAATCTAGTATCTATTTTATAGGGTCCCAAATAGGGTCTTACGTGACATTTTTCGTCCAAATTTCTAATTTTTGTTATCTATTGGACTAAGTACGTAACGGTATAATAGTTGATGGGATGAAATCATTAAATTGATAGTTTAAGGACTAAATAGAGAAAATGTGCATAGTTTAGGGAATAAAACAAAAAGGGTTATTTCCAAGAACACCCCTTCATCTATCACGTTTTGTCAACATGACCCCCTCACATTTAAAACTCATCAACCTCACCCCTTCAACTTTCATTTTGCATCAACTCCACCCCCTTTGCTCACTTCCGTTAAAATTTTAGACAGAAATGAATGAAAAGACTAAGTTACCCATTATTATGTTGAAATTAGGTTTTGGACTTGTAAAAAATTTCAACATCATCTTTCCCCGTTTCTGTCAAACACCAGTTGCTCTCCTCCACCTTATACCCATCCTTGCCACCAAACAGAGCCAGCAAAATGTGCCCGCCGCACCCATCCTGACCGGTCACTGACTTAGCATCTCATGCCGCTCCACCCGGTCTGCCCCTTCGCACACCACCACGTTGCAAATCTGCCGCCCCAGGTACACCTCCGACATCACCACGTCCTAGCTGTTCCGCCTGAGTCAACCCGGACCCCTCCAATGAGTCGAACATCGTCGAGTAGTAATGCAACGCCTCGTTGAACCTCTAACAAAAACACTCCCGTTGTGATTCGATTCTTGCTTGACCACTGTAGCGATCTTCGGCCTCATCCTTGTAATCTAATCCAAAATCTTGTCGATTGAACAGGGCCGGGCGATTAAGATGAATATTATCTATTTACATCCATACGAATTTCTCAAACTTTTTTACCTTTCTGAAAAAAAAAAAGAGAACAAAGAAGAAAAGAAAATATTTTAATTGGGACCCCAACAAAAACCAATAGAAGAATCGAGTGCCACCAGATAACCACCTCGCCTTCTATGAACTAGCCGAATCCCTGATAGACTTGAGAACTTTGAAGCCTGGTCTTTCATACAACAACTGATGGAGCTCGAAAACCGAGTTAACAGCCCACCTTCTCCACCTCCCTAGGCCGTATGTCCAAAATCTCAGCAACCAAATCACAGTTGGGGAGATAAATTTGTAAAAATTAGGGAGAGAATGAGATGGGTTTTGAATTTATAAGTTTAAAATTTCTAGGTTTAGGAATTAGTGGGGGAGATGGAGTAGGGGAGAGAGAGTAGTAGAGATGAAAAGAGAAGGAGATGGGTTTTGAAATTTTTGGGTTTGGGTTTGGAATTACTGTTAAAAAAAAGGGTTTGGGAATCAGTGGGGGGAATAGTAGGGAGAGTAGAGATGAGAGAGGAGGGGCATTTTAGGGTTAAACTTTTTTTCCCCGTCCAAGTTAGCTTTTTTCTGTCCAAAAAGTTAACATTTGTTAACATAATTGGACGGAAGGGGTGTAGTTGGTGAGTTTTGATAGATGAGGGGGTGAGGTTGATGAGTTTTAAACATGAAGGGGTCATGTTGATAAAACGTAATAGTTGAAGGGGTGTCCTTGCAAATAACCCAAACAAAAAAACAAAAACTCTTAAAAAAATAGGACGTCATATGCGTGTGGTCAAAGATCCTTCCGGTTGTTTTATAAACTCGATCGAGATTTGGTGAAGACCTTATCAAGTTGTTGTTCATGTGGAGCATAATAATAATCTAATAAACCGGAGTCGGAGAGAGACATGCAATACAGGTAATTTCCAGCTGCCATATCAACGTGTCAAATTCTGTTTTAATTTATCCACATTATTATACTCTCTCAGACGAATCAAGTTTTGTAGGGGGTTAAAACTTTGTGTTTTGTTTCTACTAAAAAAATACGGAATTAACACATTAATTAATTAATTAGATTCTCTACCTGCAAAAGAGAGAACCATGCCTGGCAAGGGCGCCCAGTTGGTTTGGCTGGAGTGCCCTCCGATGATTAAAGTCAATAACTAATTAAATACTTTCGGTCGAGTTACGAAAGTTTAATCACAATCGAAAAAAGAATATTAAGGTGGTGTTCTTCTAAATAAGCCATTGGCTTTCCCGCAAAAAATGAGTCAAATAAAGTCACATAAAGACGAAAATAAGCCAATAAGCCAACTTTTTTGTCTTTATTCAAAAAAATTGAATTTCGGTAAAATTTTTTTACTTTTTAGATTCCTCTCGTCGTGAGGATGCAATAATTCCCAAAAAATTAACAATAAGCCACGTGATACGAAAAAAATTTGAATAAGGACAAAAAATAAGCCACTTTGACTTATTTGTCTGAACACCCCCCAAGTACGAAAGTTCAAGAGGGAGAAAGCGAGATTATATATTGAGAGGATGTTACTTAAGAGAGTTTTCACCTTGTTCGGTTACCATTTTAGTTCAGTTTTTCAATTATTATTTTATTTCTTTCTTCAATCATTATCATATTTCTTCAATTATTATTTTCTTATATTTCTTTATCTCTTTCCAATCATTACCTCTCTCTTTAATTATTACCCTACTCTTTCCACTCACTACCAAAACTAAACTAAACTAAAATGCCAACCAAACAAAACCTTTAATGCTTGATCCCTTGCTCTTTTCTTTGCTTCTGCTATTGACAGCTCCCCTGGGGTAGGTTACAGTAATTAGTCCGCTGACTCTACTTTTTCAATTTCTCTCGTGGAGACGAATCAATAACTTTTACAAAAGTTTGATGCAAAACTAACAAATGCGAAAAAAATTTCAAATAAGGACAAAACTCCCAAATTTAAGTTAGGTTTAAGAGAACGGAGCCTAATTTCGGACAATCTCATTGCTGAGCCTGAGCAGATATCCTTGACACTCTCAGTGCAGAGCTACCCTTACCTCAGACATTCCTCGCGTTGGGCACTAAACGTCGTTAATTGGTATCATCCTTCGTGCAAAAACACATGCAATTCCTTCTTCGAACCAATTCTCCTTCTGATAAAAAAAAAAAAAAAACAATTCTCTTTTGTACTATTAAGAGTGTAAATTCCATCCACCTAAGTTGGAAAACTTGGATTTTCCACCACCATCAATTATGGGCCCCACCGTAGTATATTATAGTAATCTGAACCGTTCATTTTGTAGGGCTCATAAAGTAGTACATCTTCACAAAAAATCATCTTTGTCGAACATGGATAGATATATAAAATATTGAAGTTTGGTTAAAAAATCAACAGTAGAAAAGTTTAAAATTAAACTATCCATAGCCATCTATTTTATAAACTAAGATTTAAATTTTAATATACCTATCGATATCTGATAAATATGATTTTTATGTGTATGTACTACTATGTAGGCCCTATAAGATAAACAGTTCAGATTATTGAAAAAATACACGGCAGGGCCGGCAACACGTTCCACCTGAGGTGAAAAGAATTTTTTCTCTTGTATTAATTCCTTCTTCTCAGTTTTGCCTTAATAATCCTCGGCTGCTTGCTAATAACTACCATTTTACAAATCCACCCCACACAAAGTTATTTGTTTGAGCTAGCTCGTGTTCTAAGTTGTTGAAGACCGTATGAAATAAATTTAAAAGTTCAGTTTGAAGACATCCTAAAGTTCGTTAGTTTCTAAGCTTGATTCAAACGGTTCCATGATTTATCTGTTTTTTTTTTTTTTTTTTTTTTTTTTTTAATTATTTTTTGGGTGAAAATTCCATGATTAATCTTGTTTCATAGGTTATGGAGCCAAAGGGGACAAGCGGTGCCATACCAAAGCGATTTTAAAAACCTCTCTTATTCTATTTTTATATTCGTCATCATCAAACTATATAAGTTTTTTTTTTAATCAAAAGTGAGAATTTTGTATTGATGAACGCCCATCGGTATTTACAAAACGGAGATCATTACAAAAAACTTGGACAAAATCAAACTAATCGTCTAATAAATACAAACGAGTAAATCACAAGACAATCGATATCTTTCATCCTAACTCAGACATGACTTGACGTAACGACGACACTTTTAAACTGCTAAACATTTAATTAGGAGTCTAAACGAGAAAAAGTGCGAAATTAAGGATATAAGACGCCAAATATTCAAACAATTAGATGCACACAAACCAAGGATGAGCGCACCAATGAACTCCCAAGAACTACAGATTTGTCAAGCTGCCACGAGTTGTTCCGCCAAAGATATCGTGTAGAGATAGAACGTCGAAGCACAGATATCGTTGTGAAGCAATTTTGATTGAGAGAACCCGATCTGTAGACAAAATTCGTCCAAAGACGAAACTACAACTCTCGTAAAACAAGAGACAAAACTTGATCTCACAATTCAAACGACAAGTCGTTGATCTGTAGAGACGAAAGAGAAAAAGAAAAAAACAAAGAAAATGAGTCAGAATAGTACCATGGCATTCCTCTCCCGCCGCCGCACACGGGTACGAAACCCACGGCGGACAAGGGACAAGGGAAGGGAGAAGAGGAGTCGTGGTGGTTAGAGTTGAGTAAGGGTCATAATTTAGCTTGAAGGCTCGTGGCCCGCCCGGCCTATCGGGCTTTTACCCGGCCTGTAATTTATAATGGGTGGGCTTGAACCTATAAATTTTTACTTGGCCCACCCATAGGCCCGGCCCGTGAGCCCGCCCGTGGTATTTGCCCAATAGCCTGCCCACATAGCCTGATATCCCACAAAATGCTTTCTTTTTTCCCGTGCCCAAGGAAATTTAAGCCCGCCCTTTAGCCTGCCTGGCTTTTGCCCCACTCGATGGCCTGCTATCCCGTCAATTGGGCTAGCTTGTGGGCCGGGCTTGGGTTTCAATTTATGGTAGGTAGCCTAGCCCGCAAAAAAGTAAAAGCCCGATTGGCCCGGCCCGTGGACGGGCTTGGGTAGTGACTTGGTGGGCTAGGCCGGCCCAGCCCGGCCCGATGATTACCCTTACAGTTGAGAGATTTATAATAAGAAATTAAATAGTACTCCATCTGTCCCATTTTGTTGTGCTTTTATTCCTTTTTGAAATGTTCCAAAATGATGTGTTTGTTTCAAAACTTTTCATTTTTGGATGTTTATATTACCAAATTCAAATTTTGAACTTGATTTGAAAGAAAAGTGGAGCAAATTTATGACATGACAAGAAAGTTGACAAAAAATCATAAGTTACAAAAAGGGTAAAATGGTAAATTTGACACAAAGTTAATATATAATTATGATCATTTCTTAAATTACGTAAAAGTGAAAATACACTTAACAAATTGAGACGGAAGAAGTACCTTTTCAATATCATTGAAACTCGCAAAGAATTCATTCTGTGCACGGGCTAATAACTAATAGGGTAGTTCTATGGTACACACTCCTTATTAGGGGGTGTACCATACGCACCATAATTTTAAACCTTTAGATTTAAATGTGAATAATCTAGACCACCCATTTATTAAATCAATTAATAAAATGAAAAAATGACACAGGTAATATGTTATTCTCTCTCCCTTTCCCTCATTTGTAAAATACTGCAAATTATATAACATAACCATAATTGTTATGACAACACAAAAAATTGGTATTTTTTTACCACAATGTGTCGTACCAAAAGAACATTTACAATTGTGCATTCAATATACTTGATATAAAACCAATTTCTCTATTGTAATTGAATGTGCGGTTGACTTGCAACTGCGACACAATAATAACGATCAAAATTATTGATTTCGTTATATTTGTTGATTAAATAATTCACGTAATTTTTTGGCTCGATAGGGTTTAGAAAGCTCTTTTATTGGCACCCGAATTCAATAGTAAAAGGATTTTTTTTGTCTGATTAAGGGTCTAATGATAAGCGATCAACTTTATTCTTGGTACATGTGATCTATTCATACCATGTAAAAGATAGACGGTTCCAATTAATCAAAAAAAAATGCCTTACATAGGGCTCAGGTGGTGCATTGCTAGACTTTAATGTATCTGGATACATTAAATATTTTTCAATTATGCAGTTGTCGATGTCTAATTTTGGTGACAATGCTGAATATCGTATGACTTGATATTCCAACAGTTATGATCGATCATTCTAAAAATATACTCGCTAATGACGTTTAGTTATGGTATGGTATTTTGCCGATTATAATTATCGTTCACTGAACATTCCGATTGAATTTTTTTTATACGATATGTTGTGGATATGAAAACGTCAATTTATGGTATTATCATAACAAATTTGGTTATATTAGTGAATTTGTAGTATCGTATTTTACTAATTATAACTATCGTTAATTGAACATTTCGATTGCATTTTTTTATACGACACGTTGTGGGTATGAAAACGTCAATTTATGGTGTTGTCATAACAAATTTGGTTTTATTACTGAATTTGTGGTTTGTTATTTTGCTGATTATAACTATCGTTAACTGAACATTCCGATTGAATTTTTTTTATACGACACGTTGTTGGTCTGAAGACGTCAATTTATGGTGTTGTCATAACAAATTTGGTTATATTACTGAATTTGTGGTATTTTGGTTTTGTTACGGAATATTTTAATCAATTTCCTTTGCTATGCTATGACAGTTGTGGATATGAAAATGCCAAATTATGGTATTGTCATAATAATTATGATTTGTTATATAATTTGTAATATTTAAATATATTTTCTTTTGATACGACACGTTGTGGTAAGAATATGACAATTTTAGATGATGTCATAGCAAATTTGGTTATTTTACTGAATTTGTGGTATTTTACACATGTATTTTGTTTGAGTACAACAATTGTTAATTTTGGTACGACATCTTTTGATTTTGTTACGAAATATCAAACGTGCCAAAGAATTTTTGGTACGACTCATTGTGGTAAGATAATACCAATTTATGGTGTTGTCATAACATTTGTGGGTAACATTATTTAATTTGTGATATTGTACACATATATTTGGTTGGGGTACAAATATTATAGTTTCTGATACGAATAATTATGGTTACATAATAACAATATTTTTTAACTATGATAACCTGCTAATGACCTGTTTAACTGGTAAATTTTAAAGTAGAAGTCGTAACTACTATCAAAACTATGCATTAGAAAACCAAAAATCGTCATAATAAAAATCACAAATTGTCATAACTTAGACATACGGTATACTCTGTATACCATAGTTTTCTCCTAACCAATATCACTGAAACTCGCAAAGAATCTATACTATGCACGGGCTAATAACAATGATTTGTCAACCAAGAAAGATTATGGACAAAAAAATAATTTTGACTAATTACTGTACTAAATAAGCGTTACACAAACAATTAGTAATAACCAGTACTATCTATCCATATATATGCAACATGCATGATACGATTGACATCCGTTAATTCTGAGAAATTTAAACGTAGCCATAAAATATGAAGTTTGAAATTGGCATATCCTTCTCTGAAATGTTGCTTTACATTATTAACACGCCTAAATTTACTTTTTGAAAAGTTCGTACGTAAAAAGGAAAAGGGGCGAGCTATTGATTTGATTTGGTCGGTGAAGAAATAAAAGCATGATGGGTTTGACGGGCTTTCTCACGTGTTAGCCGTCAAGCTACCAAATGCGTACCTATGATCAATTTGGACTTCGAAATAGTGCTGTGTTGTAAGATGTAGAGCACTGTGCTGCGCACCTTTGAATTGTCGGATCGTGTATTCAACGGCTCGAATCTCAACTTGACAATCAACGATTCAGTGTCGATTATTGCCGAGATGAGATCCAAGCCGTCGGATGCACGATCCGACGGCTTAGAGGTATGTAATACGGTGCTGCGCACACCAGCATCCCCAATTCGATCAATGTTCTTTATATTATAGGATAGGAAAAATAATATAGATATTTGGGTCTATATGTTGTTCAACTTTTCTAATGTCCTCATAATTTTGTCTAGTACGGAGTGATTTTGAAAGAAAACGGTGGAGGATCTCCATGAAACAAGTAATTTCGCAGTCCTGCTACTTTTTGCCCTGTCTCATCATAGAAAAATATATATATCAATACACAACTATCTTCTATTATCCGAACTTGGAAATAACTATGGCCTAGTTCCCTTTGATGTTTTATTTTGTTTTAATTTTATTTTTCAATTATTACCTTATATTTGTCTTCAATCATTACTCTATTTTTTCAATTATTAATTTTATTTCTCTCTCTTCACTCATTACCTCTTTCTCCAATCATTATCTTATTTCTCTCTCCATTCACTACTAAAACTAAAATACCAAAAGCTACCAAACGAACAAGGCATATCATCTTATTAGGACATAGTGAAAGTGATTTACCTAGAAAATAAAGGAATTAAACAACCAACACGTCTATTGGACCAAAACAACACTCCCTCTGTCCCTAAATAAGTGTCCGACGCGCAAACTTAGGCCTTCAAAAAGATGCGTTTGTTTCGTTAAAAAAATCAAAATTTTTTCACAAATCATTAGATAGCAATGAGTTCTATTAGATTGTGAAAAAAATTAAAATTTTTTAATGAAAAATATGCATATTTTGTAAGACCTAATTTTGCGCGCCGGACACTTATTTAGGGACGTAGGGAGTAGTAATTTATATCTCACTGTGCCATATTTTATACGGTGAATAGTTTTTTTTTCAAAAATATATTTATGCAAATTTTCATTTTTTTTCACTTTTGGTGTACAAGTATATATATTACAAAAGTAAGAATAAAGAGACACAACAATAACTATATGAGAGTTTGCAACACGTTACAGTTGTAACATCTAATGGAGTTAAACAATCACACTAATTAGAGAAATTACTCTTCTATAAAGAAAAATTAGCAACAAATAAAGAGGCTTTGTAAAAGAAGGGAAGTCGTCAAAATTTGCCTTCGATCTCCAGAACGCCCGACCTCCTAATTAATAGGCTGACAATTGAATTTAGTCTTTTTTCTTATTATTTATTGAGATGCAATATTAATTGTTTTAACAGGTCTTCCCACCGGATTAACCCTTCCAAGAGAATATCATAATTGAAACGGATATAACGTCAAACTCAAATTGATTCTCTCATAATTAATGTGGTGTCTTTGAGACTCACTCATAGTACAAGGGTGTAAGTGAAAATTACTCTGTTTTGTACATAATGATGTATTGGACCATCATAGTTGTTCAAAAGTCATCATTTCAAGATCACATATATCTACGGAAATTTCAACCGTAATAGTTCGTGCGATAGAATATTTGTACTCAAATGACGCCAAATCATGTGAAGTTGAATGTTAAATCAGTACTATTCTATATAAGTCCATTTCACGTGTGATTATATTTAACCATCCGATCAATCACATTCGCGTAGAAGAATATGATTGCTAAGTGTTGACTCTCAAGCTTAACTAATTGATTTTTTTTATCGTAATTTCGTTAATTGATTATAGAGTAGCTAGATCAATGATTTGTTTGACTGAGAAGTTTGACACCACTTAATATTCCCAACTTATATTTCCTAGATAAATACTTATTTACTCGAGAAGCTTTGTTCAATCACCTTGCTGATCACATAATTAGTTTCAAATTTGTTAATTGATCTGGTTGTGATTTTCTTTTCCAGAAATAAAAAAAAGTGTTACTTAATTAGTGCGTAACGCCAAGAAATTAACCTAGGTTTGTTAATTTAACCGATTTTGTAAAAATGCGAAATAAATCAAACATTTCAATTTTAAAAAGGGCTGAACTTAACACTGAAAATTTTAAATATTACAAAGATTTTTAAATAAGTGACAAAGATTTTTATTTCTATTTTTTTTTGGTAATTGGCAAAGATTTTTATATTTGTAAACGATCGAACTACAAATAAATAAACTACACATGCTCGATCGGTCCGTTTAACAATAATTATGATCAACTTAAACATCTACTAGTATCAAATTGTCAACTTTATCTCAAAGTTCCGTGCTAGATCCACATATGTACGTAACCTTGCAGATCGTATGATAAAAGTCCAACTAATTAAACTGTTCATACAAGGCAAGTCCCAGGGGTCAAACCAATAAAAAACGTGTGAGAAATTAAGTCCAGTAGGCTTCGTTCTTTTGGACTTAACTTAAATCTGAATTTTTTTTGCATTTGTTAATTTTGTGCAAAACTTTTGTAGGTTATTGATTCGTTTCGACGAGAGGAATTGGAAATGAGCAATCCCGGAAATGAGCAATCCAATATTACGCTACTCATACCTACTTTTCTCCAGTTTCATTGATTGAAGGCTAGCCTAATCGGCCCATACCCGACCATAAACGACTCGTGTGGTGGTCGGTGGCTAAGGTGTTGAAGATAAAGAAGAAGAGAGGATAAGAGTGGGATACGTCGTAATGGGGAATTAACTAAGAACGAGGGTTTACCCAGAAAACTGATGAGAATCGTTTGCTCGATCTGCTTGGCTAGGCGCATTCCTCGATCTTGTTGTGTTTTCGCGTGCTTAATTAGCTAGCTTGTTTGTTTTGTTTAGGGCCGGTGTTTGGATTTCGCCATTTTGGTTGTAGAAGTATCTCTTTTGTTTTGTAGCCTGTAGGGGTATGCCCCTCTAGTTTGTATGTTTGCCTGGTTTTTCCAATGAAAATTAAGTTACCAAATAAAAAATAGGATAAAAAGAAAGTTGCCCATCTAAGCTTGTATATTTACAAGAGATCAAGTCACAAGTTTAGCAAGTTGTTGATCGAACGAAATGTCAAATATCATCGATGGTTTGGTCATTATATATATACATATATATACATATATATATATATATATTTTTTTTTTGAGGTAGGTCGGAAATTTGGTCATCTCATATGGGTACCTCCTGCATTGGAGCTGTTCAAAGGGGAAAACGGTTATACCTAATAAAATAAAATTAGGACACATTCAATCCAAACTGCGCGCACATGAACTATGTATGAATCCATATATATACCATGTTCACATTATATTTGAAGGCATAATAAGAGTATCCACAATGTTATAACAAAAAATGGATAATCGAAAATCATCACATCAGCTTTTGATTATTCATTTAAGAGATTACTAAGGTTAGCAATGTAGAGCTTCACAATGGCATAATGAAAATTAGATAACCAAAATTTGCTCCATCATCTTTTCAAATTAGAAAAAAAACTAAAAACTATGGACATAGAAAATAGTTTTTACACTAATAAAAGTAAAATAAAAAATAGTTTTCAAAACAAAACAGTGTTTCCAAAAATAGTACAACTTTTTTTTGTATAAAAATTATTTATGAAAAGCAGTTGAAAAATAACATTTAAAAAAATAGTTTTTTTTTTTTGAAACATTGTTGAGAGAGAGAGAGAGAGAGAGAGAGAGAGAGAGAGAGAACATTTTTATATAAATGATGGGTGTATTTGATTGAGAATAGGAGATTCACAAAATTTTGACTATTGAAAAAAGATTGCTAATTTTGGTTATCCAAAATCTAAAATTTGAGTATTTCTAAGGAAATTGTTAATTTTAATTATAATATTATGAACCATATTTTGCACCAACATTGTTAAGTTTAAAAACTTATTACTTTTAATTGGAGACTCACACCAAGAAAAATGTAGCCGGTATTTATTTGGAAACAGTAAGGTCAAATACTTAGAGCTATTAAATAGTATTTGATTAAGTTTGGCAATGATGTAGGTCAAAAATTAATTATTAATGAGATTCTTACGGTATATTTTCTGATATATGTGAGCTTAAAAGTGCCAAAATTTTAATAAAAGTGAAATTACAATCAGTAGCAGATGCAAGATTTGTATTGATTAGCAGTGGCATGAATTATATGTATTTCTGCATTAGTAACAAATATAATAATAGATATTGCTATTAGTTAGTTTCAAGAAGGAGAGAAGATAGTGCGTAAACGTAAGCGCCTTTTAATATTATGCTTACAACCAAAAAATGATTGATAACCTGAAATTTTAGAGGATTTTCACTTATATAGTAGGAATTTTATAAACTTTTCTTTCCCTCAAGAAACTTGTAGGGATCAATTCTTTAGAATTTTTATAAATTAAACTCAAAAGCTAATATAATTAGTGGGAGAATTTGGAGTTGTGCAGGGGTGACTAAGCCCCTTTGTGTCTGCCCTAACTATGATACATACCCCAAATCTGACTCATTAAATGCTACAACCCGACAAGTTTTTAATTTTTTTTTTTTTCTGGCTTAGGTTAGTCCACAAAAGCAAGCAAGATAGTGCGTATACGTAAGGCTCATTGAATCCTCCATGATTGAATCCAAGCCTTAAGTTGAATTTGAAACAATATCATTGGACTCTTCTTCTGATTCACTTTCCAGTTTGTAAGCCATCTCCGGAACTTGTGAGTGTTGGCCTTCATTTACACGCTCGATATCTATCCCAAGCTAAATAATCAGATAGATTTTGAATTGGTTGATACACTCCACCCCCGAGTTAAATACAATAATCCTTTTCTATGTTAATTGGGCTCCACACATCATCATGTTTTTCATTTCCCCCGTCATTAGTTTTTGTTCATTCCATCATCTTTTAATTTCTTGAGTAACGAATTTTCAAGATGACCATATATTTGGTGTTTGACTTAAATATTTGTGGTTCAATAAAAAATCATAATTAATTATATAGTGTGGATTTACAATACTACAATATGTAATCATAATTATCAGTGTGTACGGTATTACTGATGAGATTTACATATTCTACAGAATAATACAATTTTCGATTCTTTCATTGTAAACTCACAAACAGGCCAAAGTGCATAGATATTAAACAATTAATTACATGGATTATACCAATACATCTTGTGAAATAATTAATCATTCGTACAGTTATTAAGACCGATTTATGTGTTTGTAAAACTATTAGGGGGGAAATTATTTTTACATCTTTTCATACGTGCACACATAAGCATATACGTAGATTATATTATTATTTTATAATAACAACGTAATTTGTATAGGTTCAAAAATAATTATGTTCAAAATTATTCGATACATTTGAGTTCCACACAACGCTTGTGAGATTCAATCCAAGTGAACGCCTCCTATAGTGTGTCTTGAAAAATGAAAAAATTTCAATATATGCATACATATATATAATTATATAAATACTTATACAATTGTTACTCCATATCTGTAAATATGGATATATATAGACATGGCATGTACTGTAATAAGGCCCTTTTCCAGAAACCTTCTTAAAAAATAAGCATTTATTTTGGAACTTCTCAAAAAAAAAAAAAAAGAAGGATTGTTCCATAAAATCCAAATAAATAGTTTATTTCACATTTTTAAACTAAAAAATACCGTAAATGAAAAATAATATTTCAATTTTTTTTACACTGTATTAAAATCTCAATAAAATCTATAAAAATACTTATTCCTTATTTTGTGGAACAAATCTTATTATTTAACAAAAAATAAGTTCTTAAATCCATTCTGGAACGGGGTCTAAGTCTTCCCAAGCTTCTCCAGAAGGACACTACTAGTCAACTATCAAGTCGTCGTACGAGTGGGCCTTCAATTGCCCTCTACCTTTCTCTCTCTCTCTCTCTCTACAACTTCTATAAATCGAGCACAACCACCCACTTCCCATTTCCACATCCACCAAAACCAACTAGCTAGCCAGGGACAAACATGGCGTTCTCCAATAACGGCAGCGGCGGTGGCCGTTGGGTTAACCCGAACAGCCTCGCCGTACAAGTGGTGATGGGGCGGTGGTTCATGGTGTTCGCCTCCTTCTTAATCATGTCGGCTGCCGGCGCCACTTACATGTTTGGACTCTACTCCAGCGAAATCAAGCGATCCCTTGGCTATGACCAAACCACCCTCAATTTGCTCAGCTTTTTCAAGGACTTGGGTGCAAACGTCGGTGTTTTGTCCGGCTTAATCAACGAGGTCACGCCTCCATGGGTGGTTCTTTCTCTGGGCGCGGTGCTCAATTTCTTCGGGTAAGGAAGCAAGGCTCGATTTTTGGAATTTCAGAAGTAGAATTTTCACACACACATACACACACACACACGTGTGTTAGCTAAATTAAACTAGACATAGGTTTACAGTCACATGACTGAAAACCCAACTACTACTCCATATCTCTTAAGAATAAAGTCTTTGAACCTTGACAACAGAGAACAACCAGTCTATGGGTACCAATCTGCATGTTTTGTTTTCATGGTCGCCATATATATATATATATTGCTGATCATATCTATTTTGTTGATTATTTATGAGAACATAAAAACAAGTTAGTTACAACTCACGTTTATTTCAAAATTAATCCAACTAGGTACTTCATGATTTGGCTTGCCGTCACGAAGAAAATATCCACACCCCAAGTGTGGCAAATGTGCCTATACATATGCATAGGAGCAAATTCCCAAGCCTTCGCCAACACTGGTGCTCTAGTCACGTGTGTCAAGAACTTCCCAGAAAGCCGCGGCGTCGTTCTGGGGCTCTTGAAGGGTTTCGTTGGACTCAGTGGAGCCATCTTGACCCAGCTCTTCCACGCCGTCTACGACGATGACTACAAGTCCCTCATCCTCCTCATCGCCTGGCTCCCGGCGGTGATCTCCTTTGCTTTCCTCCGTACAATTCGAATCATGAAAGTGATCCGACAACCCAACGAGCTCAAAGTGTTTTACAATTTCCTATACATATCACTTGGACTTGCTGGATTTCTCATGATTATAATTATAGTACAGAACCAGGCAAGTTTTACTCAGGCAGAGTATGGAATAAGCGCGGCGGCAGTGTTCATATTGCTCTTTCTGCCGCTGGGGATTGTGATTAAAGAGGAATCTGATATTCGGAAGGGGAAGAAATTACAAGCAATAACTGGATCAACAAATCAGTTGAAAATCGTAACTGAGAAGCCAAATGGAGATATGGCGGCTCAACCGTATCCGTCATCGTCATCTGCCACCAATGGTGCGGCGATCACTGAAGTAGGAGGTATATATTGCGAAACAGTTTCCTCTACTCTGTTGAAAATGATCCGCAACGAATATTATTAGATGTGCTAACTGTTAATTAGTAGAGCATATTTTTACAAAACAAATTGATTTTTAATATACGGTCGACTCATATATAATATATACTCCATTAATTGGTGCATGTATCCCATTCATTTCTTCTCATTATTTTTTTAATTTTTGATTTTCCTTTTTAGCTCCTGAAAGATTTTATTGTGTGTTTACAGCTCAAGCACTTCCCACCCCAGAAAAGCAACGAGAAGCAGACTCCTGCTTCCAAAACGTGTTCCGTCCACCAAACAGGGGCGACGACTACACCATCCTCCAAGCCCTCTTTAGCATCGACATGCTCATCCTCTTCTTCACAACCATCTGCGGCGTCGGCGGTACCCTCACCGCCATCGACAACCTCGGCCAGATCGGCACCGCCCTCCGCTACCCTAAAAAATCCATCTCCACCTTCATCTCCCTCGTATCCATCTGGAACTACCTCGGCCGTGTCTTTTCCGGTTTCGCCTCCGAAATCTTCCTCACCAAATACAAATTCCCCCGCCCCTTATTCCTCACCCTCATCCTCCTCTTCTCTTGCATCGGCCACCTCTTGATCGCCTTCGACATCCCCAACGGCCTCTACATTGCCTCAATCATCATTGGATTCTCGTTTGGTGCCCAATGGCCGCTCCTTTTCGCAATCATATCGGAGATATTCGGACTCAAGTATTACTCGACCCTGTACAATTTTGGAGCTGTGGCAAGCCCGATTGGAGGGTACATACTGAATGTTCGAGTTACAGGGTTTCTATACGATAGAGAGGGTATGAGACAACTGGAGGCATCGGGAGCTTTTAGGAAGGAAGGGGAGGACTTGAACTGCATTGGGGTGCATTGTTTTAAGCTAGCTTTTATTATTATGACGGCGGTGACAGTTTTGGGGGCCCTTGTCTCGGTAATTTTGGTGGTTAGGACTAGGAAATTTTATAGGAGTGATATTTATAAGAGGTTTAGGGACGAGGCAAGGGCGGCAGAGATGGAGATGGCGTTGGATGGAGGTGGCGGGGGAGTGGTGACGGTGGCAGGAGGAGCTGGTGGTGGAACGGCGGGGGAGAGGAAAGAGGGGTAATGGAGGTAATTGGTGGGTGGAATGTTACGGCCAGGTAATAAGTACTGGAAGGTTGATTAATTAGCTAGAGGTACACAGAACGAAGAGGCTAAAGTTGAGTTGACACACAGACCATGACTTTGGAATGTCATTTGGTGATGGAATGAGGTCTTTCTTTCGCTGGCTTGATGGATGGCTCATCTCCCTTTAGTAATTGTCTCATGTCTCGAAAATGCATACCAACGCAAGGTTTATACAGAAATTTCATTCAGATCAATGATCATGGCAGTAATTATTTTGTAATTCTTGTCTTGAATTGAAATCGTGGATATATATTTGTAAGTTGTGTGACATTAAACGACATATATATAACTCGAGTTGGGAAAAAAATAGTCAGCATCCTATACTTGCTTTTCACTAGCTTTAGTACATTACCAATGCTCTTGCGTCTTAAATTTGTTCAAAAAACGGAACCAATGACGAAGCATAAATGGAATAAAATGAAATGAGCGAAGTGGTTTCGTTTTTAGAAAGGTAAAACACTTCGTCACAAAATAAATTCTAGGGTAAATTTCACTTACACCCCTTGAGGTTTTTCTTAATAACAAAACCCCCCCCCTCATGTATGAGAAATAGTAACAATCAACACCATGTGATTTCTATTTACGTTTCATTGCCACCCCCAAGCGATAATTGTTTGTCCAAACACGTGGTGGATGGAGTCGAAATCAACTTATATCGAAGAACTCACCCTTTCTAATAATAAAAGGTAATAAAAACTATCAAAAAATCTCACTTATTTTGAATAAAAATGACTTTTTCCTTCCATTAGAGGAGTTGTTTTGATAAAAAATAATTAAATTTTTTAAGAAAGTATTTATTTTTTACTACTCAAAAGAACCGATTTTTGGTTAGAGATGATAAATTTATTACTATTGGGTAAAAAAAATTGAGAATATAAAGCTTATTATTATTATTATTATTATTATTCACTTTATACTTAAAAGGATGACTTCGTTTGGCTAATTCTATCACCGGTTTAGTTGGGCGGGTGTTGGATGAGTGTCAGGAAATAAACATTGAAATGACAAGGGATTTTTCATCATTTATCATACAAGAGGGGAATATCTGCCATAAAGGTAAACCTCAAGGAGTGTCGGTGGAATCTATCCATAAATATTCAAATATCTGGATTGTCTGGAAAGTTCGCATTATTTTATTACCACTAAAATGTTTTTGGGGTTGTCATCTTGTCTATTTTGCAATAAAGTCACCTCAGAAAGTCCAAGCAAATTAAAATAGAGAAAAACGTCTAACAAAAAAGCTTCAGTTCGATCGACTTCAAAAAGCTAAACAACTTAATTAACTAACTTATATAGCTTGGCTTTATTGAAAAATACTTAAATTGTATGCACGAAATTAAATAAGACACAATAAATTTATAAAATACTCCATGGATCTATCCCAAAGATGGTCCGTTTCTCAAAACAATATTGCTTTTCTAGTAGTACAATTTTTTTGTTTCACTCTTTGCTGCAGTTCAATAAAAAAACACAAGCATAGACACCGAACTTGATATCATATGAGTCAAGTGGATCAACTCTCTCCCACAAGATGCACCTGTGTATGCATCTTTCACGTTTGAAGGACCTCGAGCATCAATGAATACATACAGTAACTTGGATTTATTACTCCAGTTTATTGCAATTTTTGTTTTTCCTTTATTATATTTTTGTTCTATATATGCATGCTTCCCATATAGATTGATTGGTAGCTAATTTGATGTGTTCTTAGAGCATCCGCAATGGGAATAATCAAAACCAATAACCAAAATGTGTCATGTCAGTGTTTGATTATCCATTTAGTTCATAATCAAACTTAACAACTTCTACCTCCATATTGGTTAGTTTTGCATCCCGAAGAAAATGAACCCCCATAATACACAATGCACATATGTTTAATCGCAAAAGAGTTTCAATCACACACCCGATCACACCAAATTATTCGTCTCGATGAGACAATTTCAATGTGGGGTGTTTTTGAATTATTAAGTTTTGAGTTTAGTTATTGAGTTTTGATTATTGGTAAAAATTGTTACGTTTGATTATGAAATGAGTGAAATTTGGTTATTTGCTAAAAGACTTGTAACTTTGCTTATTACAATGTGAGGTGTTTTTTGAGTATTGTTGTTAAGTTTGCTTATTCACAATCATTTGCTTATTACAATGCGGATGCTCTTAGTTTGCTTATGTGCATGTTTCTTTGTAATGATGATTGTACATTTGTGTGGAATTTGAGACCAATATATAATTTGGGAACATTGTCTTTAATTTTCTCGCCTAGCTACATTAATAGGCATTTCAATACCGATTGGTTTGCCGCATGGGTTGTTTGTATGCATGTAGGTCTGGTGATGCTGATTGATGATCACATATCAAGTACTACTTGATCAATCATTGGAATAGAGTGCTGCTATATGACGGAACTTCGACACTTTCAAAGATCAACAGTTGAGAGTAGCATATCTTTATGAAAAAGATAAAACAAACATATTGTTTTGGTTTAGTGCAATTTTTTTCTTATCTCACCGCCGTTGTCTATTGTAAAATATTTTCTTGGACGGATTGGGTTGGATGCGTGAAAATTCTATTTCACTGGATCGATTCTTTGTGGTGAAGTACTAAATTTAACTTAGTTGCGCGGCTCTCTCTCTCTCTCTCTTTGAGTTTTGGCGCTTAGGGTTTTTCTAGGGGAGGGGCTGCTCCTCCCCCCTATCCTCCTTCCTTTCCTTCTCTCTCTCTCTCTCTCTCTCTCTAGATCTATCCTCCTTGATTTCGGCGAGCCCCAACGTCAATGGAGTCGATTGTCGTCAGAGCAGTTCACTTGTGCATGTGCCCTCTGACCGATCTTTCTTACTGTGTGCTCTTCTTTTCGATCGTCCTGCTATTCCATTGACGTTATCAGGCTGACCCCGTTTCTTAATTGTCATTCTAGGCATTGCATAGGTTCGTGCCTTGACGAGGGCGTAGTTTCTGGGATAGAGGTAGCGTTGGTTGTGTTGTGCGATGGGGTGTGGTTGCTGTGGTGATCAAGGTTCTGTTATGTGGCCTTTGCTGTGTCTCAGCCGCCCTTGTGGCAGCGGTGGTCTTGATTGGCATTTTTGGGCGATTGGACTTAAGGGTGTCGAACTGTTGTTTTCTTGCAGGTTTTGCTTCAATTTTTGTTTGCTGTTTTTTCTTGGTTTTCTTTCCCTGCGTGAGACTTTCTTTCACTCCTTGTGGGTGTTTTTATGGTGGGTTTTTTATCTCGTCTTGATGGCTTTAATATCGTGGTCGGAGATAAGTCTTGTCTGTGTGAGGTCCTGAATGTTCGTTTGCGAGTTTAGGTTTCCTTTGTGGTTGCTATCCTCCCTCTTGGGGGTGGCTACCCGTTCTCGATGTATGGTTTTCATATCAATAAAAGCACCTCTAAATTTTGACAAAAAAAGAAGTACTGAATCTGGCCAATCGCCTATAACTCAATCTTCCAGGGATCTTTTGGCTAAATAAAATTAGCTTATTTGTTTTTGTCTTTATTCAAATTTTTATTTATTTTTTGCATTTGTTAGTTTTGTGTTAAATTATTATGGATTATTGGTTCAACTTAACGAGAGAAATCGAAAAAGTAAAAAATTATGGTCCAAACCTTAAATTTTGTGAATAAAACTGAAAAATCTAGTTTTGTAGTTAATTTTTTTGTCTTTATTCAATAAATTTAAGGTTTGGATCATAATTTTTTACTTTTTCAAGTTCTTTTGTTGACTCGAACCAATAATCTACAAAAATTTAACGCAAAACTAACAAATGCAAAAAATAATTAGAATAAAAACCAAAAAAATAAACCAATTGAATTATTTAGGCAAAAGCTCCGAAATGTGGTTTGAGTAAAACCCTTCACTTTTTTCCATACTAGGTTTGGAGGGAGGAAGACAAAAGGAGTCGTTTTAAATTTTTAATCATTTCATTTTTCCTTTTTAGCAATTACAAGGAAGAGGGTTACAAGATATGTTCGTCGGCAAGTAGAAAAAACCAACCTATGAAAGAAGAATTGGTTACAAGATATGCTCTCAATCCGTCCAATCCGACCCTTGCACATAGTACTAGCAATTACAAGGAGGAGGGTTTATTCAAGGAGGTTTCATTTATTTACCCAAAAAAAAAAGGAGGTTTCATTTGATGTGTTCCCCTTTCCAACTTTTAAATTCTATATATTGGTCCTAACTTTACACCTCTTTGATTGCCTGTCAGTACTAGGAATGGCATTGAGTTAGTTATAATATATTTTCATGAGGATTCTGTCTGCGATAATTGCATCCACCGGTTTGTAGTAGGGTTGCAAATAAATTGAGCCATTTGTGAATTGTTTGAGGTTCAACTCGATAAAGGTTTGTTCGAGTTTGATTCGTTTACTAAATGAACCGAACCTGAGTTTCAATTTTAGGCTTGTTTCGTAAATGAGCAGAACATAAACGTTGCTGTATTCGCTCGATTAGGCTCGCGAATCTAGAGTATATCTATATCATGAGAGTTCTATATAGTGATATAGTGAAAATTTTAGAAGTTGTACAAGTCTAAACGTTTACAATTACTAAAAATTTACTTATGTATATATTTTATCATTTTATATGTATATGAATGTATTTATGTACATACTAAAAATTTTATTTGCAGCTTAGACCTGTATGAGAGTATAAATATATGATATTATTGGGTCGTTAAGGCTTATTCGACTCAAACCTAGACAAGCTTGATTCGAGTTTGGTTCGTCATAATTTTCATTGAGTTTGGCTTGAGCTCAAATTTGCTAAATTAAAAACTTAATAAATGAATCTAAACATTCTATTATTATTTGGCTCATTTACGACCCTAATTTGTAAGTAAAACATACTTGTTAGACAGTCGATCTCACAAAATATGAGATACTGTGAATTCTAAATTCACAGCATATTTTTTTTTGTCTTCGGTATTTTTTTTGACTAAAATTTACTCTTTTTGTATTATTTTAATTTTTCGTCGTAATTTTTGGGGTTAATCATTCGTTTGGTATTTCTTCGTCTTTAATAAACAAATTTTCTTTATTTTTGGTCATGATCTTTTACTTTATGAATTTCTCTCATCAAAACAGATGATTCATTCAAAAAATACAACGTGATTTAACAAAAATTAAAAAAAAAGGATAAAAAATATAGCATGAACTCACCCAATTGAAACTTTTTATTACTGTATTAGTATTCCTCCCGTTAATAATTAATCCTGAAATAACTGACTCCCCATCATCCTTTAAACTTCAATTCGAATGCAGTTCGGGTTTTTCAAAATAATCACCCTGACAAAGGCAGAATACGTACAGTTTTGTTCTAAAGTCATGGGGGTACCAATCATGCTATGGAAAAGAGTAGACAAAAGCAGAACTTTCTTGTCATCATCATCATCATCATTAAATGGTGGTAGTAATGGTAGTAGTAAAATTTAGAACATTGGTGTCGACTCGACCCTCGTGTTTGACAAAAATAGTTTTGTTTGAGTTGACTTCTGAAGTCTTTATATATCCATTTATGTACATCTCTACGGTTTACTACCCACTACCCTCTGGCACTAAATGGATTGGTCAACGGATTATGATCCGTTGAACCTTAGAGACTGAAAATCCAAAATGATCATGATGATTGAGACCAAAGCTTGAAGATGCATCCGAAAATTAAGTTTCAACTCCCAGAATTCATTTACGGTTGAAAATTCAATCTGATTATAACGGATAATAACCTTTTACTATGCAATTTACCTATGTGGGCCTTTTCCACTGGGCTTCCGTAGGGCTATGAGGCCAATGCTGTATTAGTTTTGTCTTCTGGGCCCTGAGTCCATTATTTATCGAGGCCTAAGTTCATTGTTTGGGCACAGGAGGAGTAGTTAGAGCATCTCCAGGCTTTCACCCATTTCCTCCTCCCCCCACCCGTATTGGAGTCAAATTTGGGATAAAAATCCATTTTTAGTAGGCACTTCTCCGGTCATTAAACCCAAATTTTATCCAAATATATATATATATATATATATATATTTGATTTTTAATGGCAGAATGGTAAATAGAGCCAATCAAAACATATCACGTCTTCACCTTCTTCTTCTTCTGCTCACAATCAAAACCACCACTTTCTCTTTCTACGTCTTCTTCTTCGTCTGCACCTCCAGCAACGATCGGCGTCCAGCTTCAATCAACACAAAACTTCGATGAACAGATAGCACAAATCTCCGATGAACATAGCTCCGGCAACACAAAGATCAAACGATAAATCAAGCGAAGAAAGCTTCAACGGTCGGCAAATCAGCGACTTTGGCAAAGGTAGATCGGCTTCGACGAAATACAGAAGCTCCAGCTAGGTCTCTCTCTCTCTAACTAGCTGTTGCAAATGGGTAAACGTAAAAGTTGTCTTAGATTTGGGAGGAAAACTGGATAAAATCCAAAATAGGGAAGGGGGGTAAAGGATTGGAGAGGAATTTTTGTGGTTGTTATCCAAATTTTAAATTTGGATATTAAAATAGGTTAAGCCCGAAGATTCTCTTAGTTCATTAGATTAGTCTATGAATGTCTTTATAGTGTTTAAGATCAACACGAATTCAAAACTCTAATCCACAAATAAGTGTTTGATGTCTGCTGTACGAACTGCCCTTTAATCTCTACGACTCCGTTTCAGTTGTACAGAAAATTGGAGATGATGAGAAAATAATCTTTCTCATAACTTTTTTGGTGTTCCATTAACAAGAAGGTCATGGATCAGGATTTCAACTTTTCAATTGGAAAACACTTTCCTGCAACAAAAATCAAGTCAAAAGTATCAAATTTAAGTTTAAATTCCCTGTACAAAATTTGTAACGTCCAAAACAAAAACATTAAAATATTCCGGGCTACTTTATAATCACACATTCTTGTGGAGTCCATACAGTTAGTGGTAGACGTTACAGGGATGTGTCGTTGTAAAGTGATGATCCGGGGTACCACGTGACGGTACTACAGGACTATTGTATAATTTCACTATTCTTTCTTATCCTATTTCTCCTGTAATGTTTTGTTCAAGTAAAATTATTTGTGAACCCAACACTGAAAAATACTTTATGGGGAAATTATTTGTTTCAAAATTATTTTACAAATTAAATTCGATCTCATAATTCTCATTCTATGGACCTATGGTAGTTGGTATTATATTTTAATTTCCGCTCCTGATGAAATATACTCCCTAATGTTCATTGACAGCTCAAATACTACGGTAGATTTGGGTTTAAAAAGTGTAATAGTAATTTATTTTTTTGTCTTTATTCATAAAAAAATCGCATTTGTTAGTTTTGCGTTAAACTTTTGTGACTTATTGATTCATCTCGATTTTTTTAAAAAAGAGATAGAAATAAGTAAAAATAATTGTCTTTTTTTTGACTTATTTTTGTCTTTATTAAAAAAAGTATGAGTTCGATCAAAATTTTTTACTTTTCCAATTCATTTTTTCGAGACGAATCAATAAGTTATAAAAATTTTGACGGAAAATAATGGAAATGTGTTTCGTCCATCAACCAGGGCGACGACTACAGCATCCTCCAAGCCCTCTTTAGCATCGACATGCTCATCCTCTTCTTCGCAACCATATGCGGCATCGGCGGGCACCCTCACTGCCATCGACAACCTCGGCCAGATTGGCACCTCCCTCGCCTACCCCACTAAATCCATCTGCACCTTCGTCTTCCTCATAGCTATCTGGAACTATCTCGGTCGTGTCACTGCCGGTTTCGCCTCCAAAATAGTGCTCGCGAAATACAAATTCCCCCACCCCTTAATCCTCACCCTCATCATCCTCGGCTCCTGCATCGGCCACCTCCTAATTGCCTTCAACGTCCACAATGGCCTCTACCTGGCCTCAATCATCATTGGATTCTCCTTCGGCGCCCAATGGCCGCTCCTCTTTGCAATCATATCCGAAATATTCGGACTCGAGTATTACTCGACCCTGTACAACTTTGGATCGGTGGCAAGCCCAATTGGGTTGTATATACTGAATGTAAGGGTTACAGGCCGCCTATACGATAGAGAGGCTGATCGAGAGACAATTGTCGGAAACGGGGGCTGTTAGGAAGGCAGGGGAGGAGTTGAACTGCAATGTTTTAAGCTAGCTTTTCTTATTATTACGGTGGTGACAGCTTTCGGGGCCCTTGTTTCGGTAATTTTGGTGTTCTGGTCTAGGAAGTTTTATAGAAGCGATATTTATAAGAAGTTTAAGGATGAGACAAAGGCGGCCGAGATAGACATGGCGTTGGATGGACGTGGCAGAGGAGTGGCGGCGGTGGCAGCTGGAAGTGGTGACGAAGCAGCGGGGTAGAGAAAAAGGTGGTACTTCGTGGTAATTTTGGAATGCCAAGTGATTGTAATTTGGTCCTTTGTAGTTTGTGGCCTATGTTGATCTTTTGCTGGCTTGTTAGTGATTGTGTACCTACAGTCTGCTGTGGTCTCTTTTTTTGCTGGCTAGCTTTTTTAATGGCCCATCTCCGCTTAGTTGTTTTTGAAATTGTGTACTAGTGGTGTGGCTCTGTTCTACGCACGTCAATGTGTGTTCAGTGCTTGTTCTTTATTAATGATGACAATATAAAGGAAATTATATAGATCATTTTAACATTCCTAATAAAATTGAAATGATACATAAGAATTACGTACGTTCATAGTAGGTATTGATGAGTAAGTAAGAACGATTGCTAATATTAAACCATATATATATACATAAAGTTAGTTGGTATAATACATATTGTTTGTCTTATCTACGCACAGACCACGGATTCGATCAAACGAAGTAGCCAAGTTTAAGCACTTCCAAATCCAAATCCTAACATCACCAATGAAGGTTTCCTGCCAGCTGAGGCCTTAAGTCAATATATGAAAAGCCACTCTCTCTCTCTCTCTCTCTCTCTCTCTCTCTCTGAGATTCCTATTTCATGTCCATTCACAATCGCTAATTAATGAAGCTCACTACCTCATGAACCGTACGAACACCTTGATTGCTCATATCTACCACTCAGCAAACCAATGTGCCGATCACCTTGCGCGAGTTGGGACTGAACAAAACGAAGACTTGGCAGTTGGAACTCACATGCGTATTTCAATTAGGGAGTTTGTTATTAGAGATAGCCTTCAATTACGACAGGTGTTAGACTAGTTTGGTGTTCAAGATGGGCCTAGCTTTTGCTGCTCGTTTGTATGGTAATATGTATGCTACTATGTACTCTCGCGTGATGCGGAACTCTGTTTCTTAGTGTTTTATGAATTTCCATTTGACCCGGAAAAAAAAAAAAAACAACAATCACCTTACCCCTTCAAAATAGGACACAAAATATAAATGGAAGATATATAGAAGATTTGTGAAGATAGTGTCATGCACTTAATAATTGTCTTTTCCTAACTCTCCTAAGGACTGAACTAGCTAGTCGTGCTGATCAAAAGAAAAACAAAACTAGCTAGTCGTTAACTATGAAGTGATTGAAAGGTTGAAGCTTGTCTGCTGCTTTTGTTTATGCTGGTTTTTGCAGTTTTGGTAAAATCCCCTGTTGTTAACCTAGTTTTTGTAGTTTTGATGTAATACGTTTGTGCCTATGGTTTTACTTTGGGAAAATGCTAGGCACACAACGTACGGACGCACAAACCTCACACAACCGCTGACATCATCATCAAAATGACGTCGTTTTGATTATTTAAAAAAAAAAAAAAAACCCCTCGCGCTTTCCTGGTTTCCTCTTTCCCTTCCCTTCCCTCCCCACTTTGAAGCTCAAAAATTTCAGGGGAGAGAGATAGGGGCGACTGCCACCAGTGCACCACCACCGATCAGAGAGAGGGGGGCTCCCACCACCGGCGACGACGCTTCCCACCTCCACCGGCGACCACCCTTCCCACCTCCACCACCAGAACCCAACCCAGTGCTCCCCACCCCCGGCGAACGCCACCACCACCGACTTCTGGGCAGTCCGACGTTGCCCCACCATGAAGGTCTCTCTCTCTCTCTCTTTCTCTCTCTCTCTCTCTTTGTTTCAATTAGTATCCTTAATTGAGTTGGTGAAAAAAATTGAGTTGCTGAAAAAACCCCAATTCGAAAATTAGGGCTTCAATTCGAAAATTAAAATTTCATTTTTTCTGGTGGTGAAAGAGTTTATACTTTGGATGGTTGTTCAATATCAAGATATGGTTGAAGATCTCCAGTTTTTGGGCAGTAAAAAGGAATAGATCTCACTTGTAGTTATGAACCCACGAACTTTGTACCCAGGAAAGAAATAAGCTGCAATAAGTATGTACTATGGTTTAGTCAACGGATCAAGGTAGTTCAGTTCCATAGAAGTAATGAAATTATGACTCAATCTCGCACCGAAGAGGAAGGAAATCCATTCCGTTCTTAAGTAGTATCGTTTGTAAACTAGGGAGATTGATTTTGAGCTTTATTAAGATTAAAGGAACTATGGACACTTATAAAAAAAAAA
>BPLS01000163.1:4213439-4227934 GCA_019656275.1 Rhododendron kiyosumense
AAAAAAAAAAGGGAACTAGGGACATCTGGAAACATTTTGAAAGTGGAGATATTTATGGTGGGCCGAACTCAGTTTGGCCACGAGTTGGCCCGCAGGTTGATTCGGCGGGGCTAGGAGACACTGTACACTAAAAGAGGGAAGGGAACAGATTAGACATCTTTGCACAATTGTTTGGGTTGGATTTGGTAGTTGGATACGATTAAAGACTGGTTGATGTTGTGAATAGTGGCTTGGAAACAATGTCGGTGGCAAGCAAATGACAAAATCCTTCTTAAACGACAGTGGCAAGCAAATGACAAAATCCTTCTTAAACGACATGATTTAGAGTTGTGTCTGCTGGACAAATTAGCCGTTAATAGTGGCACAACACATGGCCAGTGACATTTGCCGAATATAGATGAGCTTTCTCATGTGTAGCCAAAGACATATTTTATAGTGGCTTATTCATAGTATATTGACCAGTGGCTAAACTTTCAAGGGAAGCCAACATTTTCATTCAACTAATAAAAATTGAGGTATTGTAGAAGCTATCACCAGTACAAGAACCAGATTGCCTTGTTATCTGTTGATCATCTTTTATTTTTGATGGCTTGCTACTCTGTCTCCAATTTAAGTTGGTCGCATAATACTCAACTTTGTAATGTTATTCTTTTCATTAATGTAGATGTTCGTTGGTGGAGTTCAGCTTGCTACTTTGTCTTCCCATTTTTCCCAACTTTATGCCCTATCGGAACAAGCTTGAACCAAAGCTTATTAAATGGTCAAGATTGGATGGGTCAATCAACTATTGCGGGTAGTCAAGGATGGGGAGGAGGACAGTCAGGTATTTTGGAAGCTCAAGGTCAATATTGGCGAGGACCACAACCAAGTATGCTGGAAAGTCAATGGCAAGGATGCGGATGACAACAAAGTTATACGCAAATGATGAATGTACCGGATAATGTTGAAGAATACTTCACTTGCTTGTATTATTTTATATCGTGTCCATATCTTGTCCTGTGTCCATATCGTGTCCTGTGTCCCCTTTTGTGTCCTTGAAAGCTGTCCATGTCGTGTCATGTGTCCTGTGTTCCTTTTTGTGTCCTTGAAAGACCTGATTACTTGTTGGTCTTCTAATGACCTTTCATAAGGTAGATGGTTTGGAGAATTCTGTTTGAAGTTGACTTCTTTAATGAGACACATTCTACTTTTGTTTGTAAAATTGCACCACTTATTTACTTTCTTTATGCTTCAGTAATGACCTGATTGCTTGTTGAATTCATAGTTCCATCAAATAAGATTCAGATAAGATTTTGAAAGTTTTTATTTTTTTTTTATTTTTATGGAGAATGATTTGGTCAGTTCAAGGTGTTATCGATAGGTTAGAATAAAAGCAAAATAGTACTAAGTTGGGAAAATTTTTGGCATAGTCTCCCTTGTTATCGGTAGGTGTTATCGATAGGTTTGGAAAAATTTCAGCATAGTCTCCCTTATTTTTTGGTCCTAGCCCAACGTCTCGCATCTCAATCAGTACAACCATAACAACAATAGAAACCAAACAAGGTTATGCACAATTCCACGCCGGACCTTTCTCTTATTGTAAATCAACAATCACAAGCTACATTCATAGCCAAAATCTATTGCCAAATTATCATTTCACAACGAAAACCATAATACAATAAAATTCAAACCCACACCGGGCCATACTCATCACAATTATCAATTGCATACGAAGTTAAGTTTAGCAATATTACAACTTGATATTACAAAGCTTAGTACATATTGATATTCCAAACTACAACAAATTGATCATTTTTCTTGGTCTTTGATTCACTTGAATAGCTTCAATCTCTTTCACTACCTTTTCGAGTCTCTACTAGTCTTTGCAAAGCTATTGGTCCCATAGTTTTAGCCCATAAATCTTTTAAGCTCTCCCGTTCTTTTGCTTTTAAGTTAGCAGCCATATGTAATCAAGCTGCCCTGTTCTCCCAATCTTCCAACCATAACCTAAGAATAACAATGATCAATAAGGATAAAACCATAACCATGTACTCAATTAAATTCTATTCATAACTTTGCTTCTAGCCATCACCCCAAATGTACCAAACATGAACTAGTGCACTTCAAATATAGATTTCAGCACTTAGACAAAGTTCCACCACATAAAAAGAGCACTTCCAACTCACCGTTTATCAAATTCAACTTATTGGACATAGTCCTGTGCAAAAGTCACCTAATTTCAGTTTGTAGACATAATTTCCTGCATCTATACCCTTAATTCTGCACTAAACCAGTAGCTCCAGCGCTCTAAAAAGATAGTTTCAGCACCATATAACAATTTCTAGCACTTAGAGTATGAGTTTTAGCTTATAAACTTCAGTTTTTAGCTTCCAATTATAATTTCCAGCATATACAAACATAATTTCTACCATCTAAGCACAAAATTCAGTATATTAGTTCGACTTTCAGCACTTAAGAATAACGATTCAACTTTCCCTAATCAGCTTTCGGCATAGAAGTGCACATGTTCAAGGTGTAAATAACTAATTGCAGCATTGACAGAAATAGTTCATCTCATCAATCTCTTGCTAAGTGTCAGTAAAACTAGAAAATTTTGACGAGTTCTCGTTTCCATGGCCACACACATTTTTTAACATTTGTGAACACAATAAAAGTGAAATAAATCAAATATTCAGCTAAATTCACAACCCAGATGTGTGTGTGTTTGTGTCTAACATACACATAATCATAAGCAAAGATATATATGATTTCCAGTTCAACTTCGTATGTGATCCAAATGCATGCAGTAAGCACTTGTTTGGCTCCAAAAGTGCTAAAAATTATCAAAGTACTGCAAATAATAATTTCACTTTGCTTTAGATGGGTATATTTAGTAAAGGCGCCAAGTTGTTATTCATCTATACGTGCAGTGTGGCAGCATTCAAGCAGACTAAGCAGAAACCAAAGAATGCGGAGAACATGTGCAACAAGAAGACATTGAATTCCATGAGAAATTCCGTTACGGTGTCACTACGAGGGGCCTCATATTATAGATGGAGATTAGAAGCCTATAGTTACTGTCACAAAAATTCTCTTCTCCATGAGGGCTACACATGTATAGTGAGCAACAAAGGTGCACAGTGTGCTTCCAACCATTATCCCGTCCCCCATACAACAACAAGCCATGCTAAACTGACTTTGAACATCAACGTACGATGCTCAAGCGTTTGAGACAATTAAAAGTGAATTCCACCCTATTTTAAGCTTAATAAAGATTGCAATGCCACTACAATGTAAATATGATACATAGTAACCAGATAACTGACCATTGTATCTCCAATTCCGAGACTCACAATTCCAGCAAAAGGGGGCAACACTTTAGGATGGTTGAACCCAGAAGACAAAGTGGTATCAATTAACAAAGATTACCGACACATTAAACCACTATTCTGGGGTTAACAACTCCAATTTAGGGTTTCTCATATTTTCGAATTAGGGGTTTCTCAAATTTTCAAATTAAGTTTTTTTTTTTCTTCTCATCAGCACAACACTTTAGGGTTTCTTAAATTGAAACCCTCTAATTGATGAGGAGTAGATAGTGGGGAGAGAGAGAGAGAGAGAGAGAGAGAGCTTAGTCGGGGACAGCGTTGGGGTGCCAGTTGTCGGCGATGGGGGAGCAGCTGGGGTTGTGGGGGGAGCCGGTGGTGGCGGTTGCTGGCGATGGGGGAGCCCCTGGGGTTGTCGTGAACCCTGTGGTGGGGGGGGAGCCCCTCCCACTGGTTTGTATTTTGAACGAGAAGGGGAAAGAGAAAAGGGAAAGGGTTTCAGTCTGTGACCTGGTGTTTTTTTTTTTTTTTAATAATCAAAACGACGTCATTTTGGTGATGATGTCAGCGGTTGTGTGAGGTGTTGTGCGTCCGTACGTTGTGTGTCTAGCATTTTCCTTTACTTTGTCTCCTAGCTAGGTTGGCTTCTACCCAACTTTTTCTTGCCCTTTTCAGGGTGGTAATGGGTGGCCTACGATGTCTCAACTCCCAAGTCCTTGTTGCTAAGCAGTTGAGGCCCTTGGTTGTGATGTCGTCGTACTCGCACTTTCTTTAATCTTCATACGATCTGTTCATTAATAATTAAAATTCTTCTTTTGCTAATTAGTAAAAGAACAAAACTATGAAGTCATTTAATAAAGTGACCTTCCCAAACCCCAATACTCTCTCTCTCTCTCTCACACACACACACACACTTCTATAGATAATAAAGCATAAGCATCCACTTTCCAGCTCCATTCATTTCCAGCGTTGGCACTCTCTCTCTCTCTCTCTCTCTCTCACAAACACACTCAAACTTCTATAATAAGCATAAGCATCCACTTCCAGCTCCATTCATTTCCAGCGTTGGCACTCTCTCTCTCTCTCTCTCTCTCTCTCTCTCTCTCTCTCACTGCTCTAATAAGCATAAGTCGCCACTTTCCAATCCCATTCATTTCCAGCATCAGTGTTGGTGGCGTTTCTCTAACATGACTAGCCTAGGCGTACAAGCGGTGACGGGGCGGTGGTTCATGTTGTTTGCCTCCTTCTTAATCATGTCTGCTGCCGGCACCAGCTACATGTTCGGACTCTACTCCAACGACATCAAGTCTTCACTCGGCTATGACCAAACCACTCTCAATTTGCTCAGCTTTTCCAAGGACTTAGGCGGCAACTTCGGTGTACACTCCGGCTTACTCAACGAGGTCACTCCACCCTGGGTGGTGCTTGCGGTGGGCGCAGTGCTCAACTTCTTCGGGTACCGTTGGAATTTTAGAGTTTCATGCCCTCGTTAATTTACATTTCTTCTTTTTTCGAAATCTTCAATTTTGTCTTTCTCTCGGTTCCTAGTTTTCTGTTTTTGTTTATTTCTTTACCTTTTTTCATTTCATTTTAAACAGACCAATTGGAAATTTGGAAAAAGAGAAAACAAAAAAGGCATTTCTGATAAAAAAAATAATAATTGTTTTGAAGATATATATTAAAAGAACACATTCATATCTAATAATCTCTTTTCTCAAGATATTAAATGTGACGGCCCAGGGGCGGGGCCAAAGAGTCCCGATAGACGTCTGAATGAGAGATCACGGGGTCTCATATGGCTTGGTGAATGCAAAGTTCAATGCTATATATAATAGATCATGCTCCTATCTTGTACAAAGCCTTTTAAAATTGTGAGGGTGTTGAAGCTCATCGAAATTTTACAGTTAAGTGTGCTCACCCTGTAGCAATGTTGAGATGGGTAACAACTGGGAATCTCATGGAACTTGAGCGGTCAAAGCGGACAATAGAAGCACGTTGTTACAGATGGTATGTATCAGAGCTACACCAACCGAAAATATATGAAAAATCTCGACCCCACACCCAAGGATGCGTGTTTCTAAGTGGAAGAGATTGTGACGTTTCATAGTCAGGCTAGGGCTGGGCCAGAGAGTCTTGGTAGATGTTTGGATGGTGGTGATGGTCCCACATCGCTTGATAAATGCAAAGTTTAGTGCTATACATAATAGATCATCCTCTATTTTGTAAAGTTGTGAGGGCGTCAAAGTTTATTGAAACTTTATAGTTAAGAATACCCACCCTGGAGCGATGCGGGGATGGGTAACCTATTGGAAGTCCATGGAGTTTAGGTAGCCGAAACAGACAACATTATACAAGTTAGGAGCAGATTGTTACTTAAATTTTTCTAGATTATTCCGGAAAAAAGCATTATTCTTATGTTCTCTTTTGCAGACAAAAAAAATCTTTTTTTGAAATACAGGTAGCACCTCTATATAGAGTTAGGTTCCGGTGAGGGATCCCTTATTTTTTAAAATGAGGGACTCCCATTCCCGATTGAATTTCGATGATCCGAGCCGCTTAAAGTGATCAGAACGTGATTTTAAGGGTCCTAGCGAGAAATCAGCAAAAAAAATGACCGGGAAGGGCTTCATCCGAGCAGTTTTCATTGAATGGTTCAAAAAAAACTGCTCGGATGAAGCCCTTCCCAGTCATTTTTTTTGCTGATTTCTCGCGGGTACCCTTAAAATCACGTTCTGCACACATTGAGCGGCTCGGATTTTCAAAATTTGATCGGGAAATGAAAGTCCCTCATTTTAAAAAAATGAGGGATCCCTCACTTGAAAATTCCTCTATATATATATATATATTCAAATCAAGATAAATGAATCAATTAATCAAAAGAAGAAAACAATTCTATAAGCGAGGCAAATATTTCAAAAAAAAACTTCCTCTCTTTAAACATATCAAACGGGGTCTACATGCACTCTGTTTGTTTCGGGCATAAATAAATTTTTTTTTTGGGTACTCCAATAAACATTTAAATACTACTAACTCCAAAGAAAGAAAAATATGTACTGAGTTGCTGAATCCCAAGCACGTACATCTTACCAAACAAACTATCTACAAAGTTAGAATGCCAGCATCAAATTAATTTCACATTCACTAATCTCTATTGGTTCGGATAAAAATAAAATAAAATATTTCACTATTGGTTGCAAATATAGAAAGCTTTTACAAAATGAAGCAAAACAATAATATTAATTCCAATCTACCTTATTGCTCGCTAGGTCACTCCAAAAGTTTTACAATAGCGAAAGACCAAATTATTAAAATTCAAACGGGGTCTACATGCACTCTTAAGCCAATTTGAGAGGATGAAATAAACCCGCATGTGTATGTTAATTAGTACTCCTAAAAGAACATGCAAGAGAAAAGATGCATGTGGAAAAGTAAGGTTTTTTTTTTTATTTTTCTATTTTACTTAAGTACACGTACCGCACCCACCCACCGAATTCAAAAGCATCGCACATTATCGATCATGAATACCAATCAATTACTACGTACAAGTACTCCTCCATTCACAGCCCAATTAGCATATCCTTTCCTCTTAATTTACCCGGTTTCTGTCTCCTTCAGACTCCACTAATTAATTTCCCCTCCCTCCCTCCCTCCCTCCTCTTTCTCCCCAGCTTTTTCCTTCTCCAATAATTTAATTTCGTTTTTCTTGTAATATTCCTCTCCGATCCCACAAATGAAGCTACCTAGCTAGCCTTTCCGTACTTTTTATTAGGCCCCCCCCTCTTCCCTAGAATGCGGATCGATGCAGCTAGCACATCGTTAATTTCATAATGTAATTATGTATCCATATTGTGATATCTCCATCCTTGCTTGCTGTACACCTAGCCTACTTAATTATTACACTTATATGTCCATCCGCTTTTTTCCTTTTACAGTCACAGTCGAGAGAGCATCCACCACACTTCTTTTTTTTTTTTATAGGCAATAAAAGTTTTATTAAGAAAACTTGATAAAGGGAACATCAAGTTGGGGGTAGGGGAGGGGAATTCAACCAAGATTGGAGGAAAAAAAAAAACCAGTGGACCAAGGTCCAAACACCTTAGGGGCAAAAGTTTGAACACCTAAAGGCCTCTAAATATCCACAATTGAAATAATAAGCCTGGCCCAAGAACCAAAACCAAATCCTAAACCAAGCAATCCTAATCACCGCCGCCACTAAAAACAAAGCAGCCGCCACACTTGGCTCAACTGATCACTATAAAGTCACACACCATAAAAAAGTTCCTTATTGCAGCACCTGCACTTTAGTGAGTTCACTACTCCAATTATGGAGTTAAAATCTTCTTGTTATATGACACAAAAGTTTAAAAAGTGAATGGAAGCCATTTTTATGTGTTAATATGACAAAAAGTGTAAATTAGTTTAGTTTGTGAATAAATGCTCCAATAGTGTTTTTAAGGTGTTAGAGTACTGTAGGTGTGTGTATATATATTGGAGCATTTATACACAAACTAAACTAATTTACACTTTTTGTCATATTAACACATACAAATGGCTTCCATTCACTTTATATATATATATATATATATATATATCTATCTATATCGCTAACACCTATTTTGACAACAAATGATCGGAGCCGTTCTATATGTTTAAAACATGTATTTTGGTAATGTACATAACTGACCCTTTAATCCTTCTTTAAATTTGTTTTTATTCATTATAATTTACCTATTTGTGATGAAACATAATTAGAATTACAAAAAGAAATTACTTTCTCATTCTATTTCATTACATCTGTTGCACTAACATAGAATATATTAGAAGTAAAAAATAAAGAAAGATCAAGATATTTCATACTGACTTTATTTTGTCAACAAGTATAATAAAAAAATAATGATAAATAAAGAAAATAAGAAAAATTTGTATAGATATAAAAAATATATATCGTAAGAAAATTGTAAAGATAAAACTACATTGATTTCTTTCATAACGTAAGAAGAGACCAAGTTAATTTTTTCCTAGTTTCGAATTTGATTGGTTAGGAATATAAAAGTGCATTTTCCTTGACAAAACGCTTAGAGAAAAAACAGAAAAGAAAAGAAAAGAGAACAAGATACATGAAGCAAAATATATTAACTTCATAAAAATAACTATTATAACAATATACGATGTAAGTATTAGTAATGATTCAAATTTGATCAAATATAATTATTAATTTTATTTTAACTTTTATAAAAAATTCAATTTGAAGAAAAATAGAACAAGAATACTTGATTGCTTATTTTGCCAAATATCAAGGGTATTTTATAGTAAAAACTAACACATTAATGTCAAATAACGAATTGGGTAAATCTGTGTAATTAAGAGTTTGTAAAGCAAATGAGATCCGTGTAATTTCAGAATTCTCAAGAAAAGTCTCTGCATTTGTCAAAAACCTCACAAGAAGTCAGTGAAATATACCTTTGTTATTATTAGTTTTGTTATTATATTAATGTTATTGTTCCTACTACTACTACTACTACTACTACTATCACAACGACTACCACTACCACCACTACTACTATTATTGCATGTTATTATCATCATTATTTTATTTTTATTGTTGGTGTACCAATTGTTGTTATGGTTATTGTTTTTGTTTCCATACACATGCACTACACTTCGTTGTCTCGTGAGAGTTATGAAATGTATTTTGAAACAGTATTCAACTTTCATTTCTGTTATCTTGACCCATAGAAATTTATTTATATTGTCTCTGCATTACGCTGTTGGGTTTTTGCCCATGAAAATAGCCCAATAGTGTTTGGTACTCTTTATTTTAACAATGCGAAATTTCAAAATTCCAACAGATACTTCATGATTTGGCTAGCCGTAACCAAAAAGATCTCCACGCCTCAAGTGTGGCAAATGTGCCTATACATATGTGTAGCCATCAATTCCCAGGCCTTCGCCAACACTGGTGCCCTTGTCACGTGCGTCAAGAATTTCCCAGAGAGCCGCGGCGCCCTTCTGGGACTCCTCAAGGGCTTCGTCGGTCTCAGCGGTGCCATCGTAACCCAAATCTACCACGGCGTCTATGGCAATGACTCCGAGTCTCTCATCCTCCTCCTTGCCTGGCTCCCGATGGTGATCTCCTTTGCTTTCCTCCGTACGATTCGAATCATGAAAGTGATCCGACAACCCAACGAGCTTAAAGTGTTTTACGATTTCTTGTATATATCGCTTGGGCTCGCTGGTTTTCTCATGGTTATAATTCTACTCGAGAACCAATTTCATTTTACTAGGATGGAGTACGACGGAAGCGCCGTCATGGTGCTTGTTTTGTTGTTTTTGCCGCTGGCAGTTGTGATTAGAGAAGAGTATGGTATTTGGATGGGGAAGAAATCACAAGCGATAAACAAATCGACGAGCCAACTGGAAGTTATGGTCGTGAAGCCAAGTGGGGAGACGGCGGTTCCGCTGCGGTCGCCGCCATGCACCAATGTTGCTGCCACAAGTGAACTAGGTATCGTCTTCTAAACTTCATTAGAATCTTGGTTGTGAATATTTGGACTGAGTTGGCCTAACGCAAATTTTCTTTATTTGGAACATGTGGAAGTGAAAGGGAAAATATTTAAAAGAGAAACTATAAAGAAAATGGGCTTCTTTCCCATGTTTGGTTCTGGTAAGAAAATGTGAGGAAATTAATAAGGAAGAAAAAGATTTTCTCTTGTTTGGTTCCAAATGGAAAATGGATACCAATTGAGAAAAAACAGAAATTAAGAATATTGCTTCACAGATTTTTTTCCTCTCATTTTCTTTCCCCCATTTTCTGTAAGTTTCAAATAGAGCATTAAAGAGGTTAGGTGTCATTAATGTGTTTTTGCATATTTTGTGTAGTTTTGGAACCGACATCTTCTCTGTCCATCAGTGGTGCGCCAACTACAGGTATCATCTTTTAAACTTCATTTGAATATTGGTACGTATTTGGTAATAAAGGCAGGAAAAAGTCCAAAAAATAACTTCTTTGTACCTTATCGTTGTTTTTTAAGAACATTTGAAGGTTATTCATATTCACTATGGTGCGTTCGAAAACTTTTTCAAAACTAGAAGTAGAAACAAGTTTATGTCTTTTAAAAAATAAAAATAAGAAACATGTTTGATAATATTTGCATTTCTCAAAAAAAAAATGGGGAAAAAACCTTTTTGTATTCCATAATTTACAAAACCTCTAAAAAAAGTTTATGAAAAACAAAAAAGTAGAAACTTGTTACCAAACAAGTATTCTTCATTAGTTTTCAAAAAAGTAAGAACAAAAATTGAAAACAAAAAGGTTACTAAATGCCTCTTATAGTTTTTACTTTTTGATATATAGACTGTTACAAAAGTAAAAATGTTTTTAGCAATCACAAATAAAACATTATGGAAAAAGTGGATAATGTCGTTACGAATGAATTTTTGAACTGTTTAATTAGACTCAAAGAAAACAAAAGATCGCATCTAAAATAGGGTTGGCGATGCTCCAAATTCTCTGTTTTATAATCAGTTGAATCATATTGATCATGTAATTTTACAGCTCAAACACTACCAACTTCCCTAGAGCAACGACGAGAATCCATCTCCTGCTTCAAAAACATGTTCCGCCCTCCAAACAGGGGCGACGACTACACCATCCTCCAGGCCCTCTTCAGCATCGACATGCTCATCCTCTTCTTCACCACCTTCTGCGGCATCGGCGGAACCCTAACTGCCATTGACAATCTCGGCCAGATTGGCACCTCCCTTGGCTATGCAGAAAAATCCATCTCCACCTTCGTCTCCCTCGTCTCGATATGGAACTTCCTGGGCCGCGTCTTTGCCGGTTTCGCCTCCGAGGTCTTACTAAAAAAGTACAAATTCCCTCGCCCTTTATTCCTCACCCTCAGCCTCCTCTTCTCCTGTGTTGGACACCTCCTAATTGCCTTCGACGTCCCAAACGGCCTCTACATTGCTTCAATCATCATTGGATTCTGCCTTGGCGCCCAACTGCCTCTCTTCATGGCAATCATATCCGAACTCTTCGGACTCAAGTATTACTCAACCCTATTCAATGTCGGAGCTATGGCGAGCCCGATCGCATCGTATGTACTAAATGTTAAGGTTGCAGGCTACCTGTATGATAGAGAGGCTCGCAGACAAATGGTGGCGTCGGGGGCGGCTAAAAGGGCAGGGGATGAGTACTTGAACTGTAACGGGGCGGATTGTTTTAAGTTGGCTTTTATTATTGTAACAGCGGTGACATTTTTGGGGGCAACTGGTTCAATGATATTGGTGGTTAGGACGAGGAAGTTTTATAAAAGTGATATTTATAAGAAGTTTAGGGAAGAAGCGAAGGTGGTGGAGAAGTAGATATGGAGGTGGTGGAGGAGTGGTGGGGGAGAGGAAAGGGGGTTGATGGATAGATTGATTAAACCGAGATACTTATATTTGTACTGTATTAAATAAGAACAAAAGGAGGATGCATGGATACATAGGTATCAATCATGGGGAAAAGATCGAAGGGATATTTACTAGTTAATGTCGCTTTGCTAGTTGATGTATATTGTCCTTGTCCTTGTTTTTTCCCTTATTTTGCGTTCTTAACTAGGAGTGATATCGGTCCGGTTTCGACCGGTTTTGGCGTATTTTTCGGTCAAAATGGATTATTCGGTTTGAGATTTTTAGAAACCGGAACCGGTTGAGATAATACGGTCCGGTTTCGACCGGCTCAACCGGTTTTGGTCCGATTTATCTGGTTTTCATTCATGAGCCATATTTCGGACCCAACATATCAAAAAATCTACAATTCAACCCACAAAATATCAACCAAAAGCCCATACTTCAACTCTTTTTTTTGGGTCCAACAAAAAAATATCAATTTTGAGCGTAATACATAAAAAAAAACCCATAAAAACATAATTAAGCCCATATAAATATATTTGTTAGACCAATGTACACCAAAAGGGTGGATAGCCTAGTGGTAAAAAGAGAGGAGATCCTTCTAGCCTTTTAGGGTTCGATTCCCCCTCGGTTTAAAAAATTTGGTCCAATCTGATTTTTTCGATTTCGATCGATTTTCTGGTCTCGACTAACAGCCCTATTCTTAACTGTTAGAAGTTAGAAACCACAATTCCAATGGCCCCATAATAGGAATTACTGTATGTCCTGTGACCGGCCAACCAAACCTTTACACTTAATTAATGGGTTCTACAGTATTAGATAATAAAATAAATAAACATTTTCTGATCAAATAAATAAATAAACATTTTTTAAAGCCGACATAAAATATCCGCATTAAGCCTATGGGCTCACATGGTGAAAGAAAGAAATGCTTTTAAAAGAAAAAAAGTGAAATCTGTACAAACCATTTGGTCTAGAGTGATAATTATGAGGAAAAAAAATATATCTGAGGATATAACCATATAGAGCAATCATAACATTTCTGTAACTCTCGGTTAGGTGGTTATTAATGTTCGACCACCTTGATTATTTTAAGAGAAACTAAATTTCAAAATAACTTTCTCCCCGACAGTCTAAAAAATATCCAAACTTAATTTACTAAGTTTCAATTAAGCACCTAAACTATACATACGTTATTAAATTAGTCACTTAATTACTGTTCAGTACTCCGTTTACGTGTTTAGTCCGTCCCAGCAAATTCTCTCACCAATTTGATGGAGTCGGATGGTAGGTGCCGAATTTAATAGCATTTGTAAGTGTACTTGTACTTAGGTTTTAAAGGCCGGCCCCCTGTTTTTGTGACCAAAAACAAAAGAAAAAAGAAAGGCCCCTGTTTGTGCACGTGACTTTCTAAAGCTTCTAAAGGCAATTGCTGAGGTGTCGTGCATTAATTAGTGGGGCAAAAATGGTTGGGTTTCCTGATCAGCCGGAAAGAATTTTTTCTCTTCTTGGGGTACTCGGTATATAGTACCTCCATATATATAGTATATTTGAAAATCGGCCCCGATAATAGATATTACTGGGGTAATAGATTAGATGCAATTAAAATACCTAAATTCATGAATTATGTTTATATGCACTCACAAAGCATCACTTTTCACCACTATTTTTTAAACCACCCATAGATGTATCTTATACTTTTTTTGTAATGACAATATTACCATCACTTCTTTTAAAAATTAGGTAGGTGAAAGGTTTCAATACAAATAAAACTTGTAGATTAGTAATTTTTATTCCATTGTACCTGAAACTTGTTTTCCAAACCAAACAAAAAAGGTTTTCTGTATGTATTGGAATATACAACATAAAAAGATTATCGAATAAGTATAATTTGAAAGAGGATCATTTGATATGGATTAGAGATTCAATAGTGTCAATATATAGGCGTAAAAAATTAACAAAGAAAAATTAACAATTGGATAATACTACCACAAACTATTAAATAAAATTCATGAGTTTCAATTTTTAACGTCTATGAGAAAGAATCAATTACAATTGTTATATAACAACTGTGCAAAACTTGATCGAGTGACATAACAAAAATGAAATTTTAGCAAAACTTCATTTTCTAATACTTCACACAAAATATAGAATTCAATTGTATGTCGCTCGAAGTGGTTTTCTTCTTCTTTTTGAATTAGTGATGATTTTTTTTGGTCTGGAGTGCCCTACACGTATAGTAAAAATTCATAGCTTAGTTACGTTAATTTGCTTGGTGGCAAAGGTGGATTCTTTTATTTCTTTCGATAGCAGGCATTTATATGAAGTGCAGTGAAGTCTTGTAGAAGTATCAGAGAACATAAAAGTGGCGGGTTTGTTCTCCCATTTCCCCTCCTTTTTGCTTTTTTATTTTACGGAGATAGAGGAAAATAAAGAGTTATGATCATTTTTATCATTCAAAATACTTTTGGACTTCTTTCGATTGGATGATTTGTGTTCTGAATATGATTTTTAATAAATCTTGGGATATGTATAACAAAAATGCAAGTAATGTACTTAAACTTATGCCCATACCCAAGGGTGTGCCCCAGGGACACCTCGTAGAATTTGCCTTTGAAAATAATAATAATTCCAAGTACCAGATGCATATATATGGGGTGGCCCTAGGACACCTTTTGTTAGGGCCACGATAGTTTTTATCTAATGGACTATTGAGCTCTCGTTAGTCCAAGCAATTGCTAGACAATTCAATGCTCCTCTCTCTCTCTCTCTCTCTCTCTCTCTCTCTCTCTC
>BPLS01000163.1:4247934-4311217 GCA_019656275.1 Rhododendron kiyosumense
AATAATTATTCACGTATTATGCATAATTAAAAATCAGGGTTATTACATCTAGATAGTAAAATTAAAAGGTTGTACCTATCTACACGAATGATGAAGAGTAGACGACCTTCCTATCGAGGCATACTCTTCACGGTGTGTATGGTTGCCAATGTTTTTCTTTTAACATATGGTTGAGAGAACCAATATTAAAATGAAATTCAAAGTTTTTATTGCCCTTCATAATTGTTGTTATGTGATTCTCAGATTTAAAAGTGGGTTTTTTCAATCCACTTGTCATTATTCTCAAAGAAAATAAACTTACTGGATCGAATTATATTGACTGAAAAAGGAATTTGGATATTGTGTTAATTGCTGAAGGGCACAATTTTTGTGTTGTCTGAGGTGTGCCCTCCTAAACCTGATGAGAATGCCATAGAACAGAAAGTAAAATTTTATAAAAAAAAATTGGTGAGTATCACCCATGTTGAAAGGACCCCGATTAAGGATCATGTTCTGAAGATGATAGTTCTTCTTAATGAACTAGAGATCCTTGGAGCTGAAATTGATGGGAAAACCCAGATCGATTTCGTTCTTAACTCACTGCAGTCTGAGAGTTTTAAGTAATTTCGCCTGAACTATTATATGAACAAAATGTATTTATCTTTGGCGAAACTTCTTAAGGAACTCCAAGTAGCTGAGGGTTTTTTGGTTGTGAAGAAACCACCATCAGTGTTAGTGGCAGAGAAGGTTTCTACTTCTAAGCTGAAAGGTAAGAAGAAGCAGAACAAGTCTCAGAAAAAGGTTATGGAGGCAGTTTATGCGCCTCAAGGTGGAGTGAAAAAGCCTGCGGGCAAGTGTTTTCACTACAAGCATCAAGAACACTGGAAGAATGAATGTCTATTCTATCTCAATAAAGTGAATAATCAAGATACTTCTTGTCGCTAGTCGTTGAATCATGTTCAGTGGTGTCATCTGTCAGTACCTGGTGTGTAGATACGTGAACAACTAATCATATTTACAATTTATTGCATGGGTTCCAGGAAACCAAAAGACTCAGTAATGGAGAGATTTATCTATACATGGGTAATGCTACAAGAGTGGCAGCAGTTGTAGTAGGAAATAGTATTTTAAATTTTAGTAATAATAGGAGTTTAATTTTGAGAGATTGTCTTTATGTTCTCATACTTAGAAGAGACTTGGTTTCAGTTTCTAAATTAATTAAAGATGGATATTTGGTTTATTTTAGTAATTTTGAGGTTATTAAGTTAAATAAACGTTTTATCTATTTTGGTTCATTAGTGGATAATCTCTACATTATTAATCATATATTTCCTACAGTGCAACTGCATGAATTGAATAACAATAATAATTTACCATGTAAGAGAAAAGAGCCTTCTAAATTGAACCAAACGTATCTTTGGCACTTACGTCTTGGTCATATTAATCTGAATAGGATTTCTAGACTGGTTAGAGATGGACCTTTAGGTTCATTACAAGTTGAGGAACTTCCAGTCTGTGAATCCGGTTTGGAAGGTAAGATGACCAAAAGGCCTTTTTCAGCAAAAGGATATAGAGCCAAAGAGCCGTTGGAATTGGTTCACTCTGATTTGTGTGGGCCTATGAATGTCCAAGCTAGAGGTGGTTTTGAGTACTTTGTCACTTTTATTGACGATTACTCAAGGTATGGATACATTTACATGATGCGCCGTAAGTCCGAATGCTTTGAGAAATTCAGGGAGTATCGGGCAGAAACGAAAAAACGTTTGAGTAAATGTCTCAAGACATTGCGATCTGATCGTGGTGGTGAATACCTCTTGGGCGAGTTTAGAGACTATTTGTTAGCTGAAGGGATTACATCCCAGTTGTCAGCTCTAGGTATGCCACAACAAAATGGTGTAGCAGAGAGGAGGAATAGGACTCTTATGGATATGATAAGATCAATGATGAGTTATTCAAATTTACCAATTTCGTTTTGGGGACATGCACTAGAAACAGCAGCATATATTCTTAACTTGGTACCATCTAAGTCAGTACCATCTACATCCACAGAACTTTGGACTGGGCGCAAACCTAGTCTGCAGCAAGTTCGGGTTTGGGGTAGTCCAGCACATGTGCTGAATGGGAACGCAGATAAATTGGAATCAAGGACAGAAGTTTGCTTGTTTGTAGGGTACCCTAGAGGAACGAGAGGTGGACTGTTTTATAGTCCTACGGATAAGAAGGTCATTGTTAGCACTAATGCCCGGTTCTTAGAAGAGGACTATGTGATAGACCACAAGCCCAGAAGTAAAATTGTTCTAGAGGAATTGAAAGGAGAGAGACCGGCACATACTTCTTTACCACCAATAGTGCAAGAGGAAACACCACAAGAGATATCTGTAGAGGCACCTATTGACACACTGGTATCTCGTCGTAGTGGGAGGGTTGTTGTTCCACCCAGTCGGTACACGTTGTTGGGAGAGTCTTTTGAAATGATCCCTGATGTGGAACTTTGGCAAATGGCTATGAAATCAGAGATGGAGTCTATGTACTCTAATCAGGTCTGGGATCTTGTAGAACCACCTGAAGGGATTAAACCCATTGGATGCAAGTGGATCTACAAGAAGAAGAGAGGGGCGGACGGGAAGGTGCATACCTTCAAAGCTAGGCTTGTTGCGAAAGTGTATACTCAGAAAGAAGGGATCGACTATGAGGAAACTTTTTCGCCAGTAGCCATGCTTAAATCCATCCGGATTCTCTTATCCATTGCGGCTTATCTCGATTACGAGATTTGGCAAATGGATGTCAAGACTGCGTTCCTTAATAGAAATCTGGATGAGTGTATCTATATGGTGCAACCAGATGGATTCATAGCAAAACGTCATGAGCACATGTTGTGCAAGCTCAAAAAATCCATTTATGGGCTTAAGCAGGCATCTCGATCTTGGAACATTCGTTTTGATCAAGCAATCAAGTCTTTTGGTTTTGATCAATGTCCGGATGAGTCATGTGTGTACAAGAAGCGCAACGGAAAAGTTGTGGTGTTTCTAGTTCTATATGTTGATGATATCCTGCTCATCGGAAACGATGTGGAAGTGTTATCTTCGGTGAAACTGTGGTTATCAGGCCAATTCGAAATGAAGGACTTGGGAGAAGCCGGTCACATCCTAGGGATTAAGCTTATATGAGATCGCAAGAATAGGATGTTGGGTTTATCACAAGCTACTTATATCGATGCAATTCTTGCCCGTTTTAGCATACAAGATTCTAAGAAAGGGTTCGTCCCTTTTAGACATGGAATCAACCTATCCAAGGATCAGTGTCCTAAAACACCTGAGGAGATGGAGAAAATGAAGGCAGTTCCTTATGCCTCGGCAGTAGGAAGCCTTATGTATGCTATGTTGTGTACTAGACCTGATATTTGTTTTGCCGTGGGCATGGTTAGCAGATTTCAGTCTAATCCAGGGCAAGAACATTGGACTGTAGTGAAACATATACTCAAGTATCTAAAAAGGACTAGAGATCATATGTTGGTGTTCCAGTCATATAGTCTGGTATCTCATGGGTATACAGACTCAGACTTTATGTCAGATAGGGATTCCAGAAAGTCTACCTCTGGATATGTGTTTACCTTGGGAGGTGGAGCCATAAGTTGGAGGAGTATCAAACAATCTTGCATTACTGATTCTACCATGGAGGCAGAGTATGTGGCAGCTTCTGAAGCTGCCAAGGAAGCTATTTGGCTTAGAAACTTTTTGTTGGATCTGGAAGTGGTCCCTTAAGTGCAATCAGCCATTACACTCTATTGTGACAATAGCGGTGAAGTTGCTAATTCGAAGGAGCCAAGGACTCACAAGAAGGGCAAACACATTGAGCGTAAGTATCATCTGATTCGAGAGATCGTATAGAGAGGTGATGTTGTTGTGACCAAGATTGCATCGGCGAACAACCTGGCCGATCCTTTTACGAAGAGCTTACCAGCTAAGACTTTTGATAGTCACGTAGAGGGAATGGGAGTGAGATGCATGACAGTATGGTTTTGAGTCTTAGTGGGAGTTTGTTAGAAAATTTTACTAAAAGTTATGCTTTTGTGTAATGAATTAATATTTGATTGCTATTTATTAATCAGTTTTATCCATTTTTGATGAGAATCTTTTATGGGCAATATTTGCATGATATTTCTGTATGTTGTGCATGTGTGTCTTTTATTCTACATAGTAGATAATCCAGTGTGTAGAGTACGGCTTACATACAGAAGATTGGATCATCGGTTCTTGTGGAATATAAGTTATGGTTCACAGTCTTAGATGGAATTTGACACACCATCGGTAGGACTGTAACACAATATTTTAGTATGTCTGTCTTGACTACAGGGAACGGTCTAGTTCTAACTCATTGTGCTAGTACACTTTGTGTGTATTGAACTGGGACCGCTTTGAGGTAATTGTCTTTATACTAACTTTATAAGACAATTGGAACCTCATGGTTATTATGAATGCTTATACTCTTAATCCAAAAATAATTATTAGAGGTGTATATTTAATGTTGTTGACTTTGATTCATTAAAGAGTGCGATCTTTATACGGTCAATAGTCTCGGTGGGTTGGGTCGCAATATTATGTATATGACAACTATTAATTATTAATGGAATCCACGTCCCGATAGGGATTGATGATACCCCTTGAGTAAGCTTATAATTTTCGATTATGTTAAACCCTGCAGGTGGATATTTGTATCCGACATATCGAATAAGTTAAGCGGATAGTCTCAAGTTAAGATGTTGATTAAGTGGGAGATTGTTAGTAATTTATTTTAATCAACGGGTATCTGTAATCTTAACGTGGAGAGATTAATAAGTATTTAATATCATGGAGCTCGTAATATAATTGAGATAAGGACGGGAGTGCAATTATAATTCTGTAGTTGGGTGAATTATAATTAGTTAAATAAGAAATAGAATCCTGGTGGAATTAGGTTTTCTTATTTACACTGGGAACCCAGACTTATTACTCCTTAGGTCCCTATCCTAGCCCTATATATATACGTTATGCTCTCTAGGTCAGATGAACGTTTTCTATTATTCAGTAAATAGAGGCAGGCTTAGAGAGAACAAACAGATCACGAAAGAGTCCACACTCGGTTCGTGTTCTAGACGTGTGGGGAATACGGTAGAAGATCGTAAGGTACGGTCAAGCAGTATTCGTGGTTTATAGCAACACGTGCTATAACAAGTTCAACCAGCGTTCGTGTCGCAGGGAGTTGTGGTAAAACCCTAATTCTGCCTTGTAGGGTTTTTTTATTTCTGTTGTCTAATCTGTACGCATCATTACTGGGTCTTGGGGATTCGGTTTCCCAATAGTATAATCCCATAGTTTTCATTTCAAATGAAACGATTACACACTCTCTTTCGTCTCTTCCTTCTCTTGAGAATACGAACAAGCACATACTTACTCCGATCCATAAAGATAGTTCACTAAGAAAAGAGAGGTGTTATTTTAAAATAAAATAAATTTCTACTGTGCAAAAGTTTTTAAATTTGTGGATACCAAATTAAAGATTTCAATTAACTCTTTAACTTAGTCCTATTAACCCGTTCGACTAAATAAGCCAACTGGCTTATTTTTGTCCTTATTCAAATTTTTTTTGTATTTGTTAGTTTGTGGTTAATTTTTGAGGAATTATTGCATCGTCAAGACGAGAGGAATTTAAAAAGTAAAAAATTATGATCGAAATCAATTTTTTTTTTAATGAAGATGAAAAAATTGGTTTATTGGCTTATTTTTCGTCTTTATTCAAAAAAAATTTGATTTCGATTATAATTTTTTACTTTTTAGAGTCCTCTCGTCATGATGATGTAATAATTCCCAAAAAATTAACGACAAACTAATAAATACGAAAAAAATTTGAATAAGGACAAAAAAAAACCACTTGACTTATTTAGTCGAACGGATGAAATTTAAAAATTATACGTGTGGATACTTCTTTTTTTTTACTGAACATTCCACGTCTTTTCACAAGACACTGTCGAGGGATCGATACTGCATAATATCCAGACCTCCTCTACCCTCCAAATTATGTGGCTAATGATGGCACGTCAAAAGTTGGTGATTGGGTGTTTTGGAAAGCTTACATTGGTAAATTTAAAATAATAAGTAATACCAAAACAGAAAAGGAGTCCTATTTTTGGATACCTCATAAATTTTCATCCCAGTCACTTCAGGCTTCAGCGGGTTATGTTTTCATCTTTTTACGCTTGGTTTACCATTTTAACCCTTGTTTTGTGATAAAACACACACCCACACCCAAATATATATTACCAGATTTGGTGGGATGGGATTAATTGTAGTAGAATCTTAATCAACTAAAAATAGGGTGATTTCAAATCGATTGGTATTCAAAATGTACAATAAGAGAATCTCTTGTTACCCAAAATAAATGGCTTGGTGTTCAAATTAATGTTGCGAACGCGAATATTTTTACCATGATCACTTGAAAAGCTTACATTGGTAAATTAAATTTAGGATAGTGATAATGTTGCTTAGCTCTGTAACCTCGCCTTCCAATAGAAGGTTGAGAAAACCCCAAGCGTAGGGCTAGATCGTCGGTAGCACAATAAATCGGTAAGTCCAGGATCGTACCACAGGGATTCGAAGATAGCTTAATCGGATTGTAGAATTTATATGGTGGATTTCAACATTTAAAACGGCCAACTTGGTTTTGCTTTAAACGGTGGAAGTAATAATGGAAAGACTAGAAACAAGTTTTATAAACTAAAAGAGGCAAGTCTTGGGATCTTCCATCCCTTGACATAAGCCGTTATCAGTTCTCACTTATAACTCAAGCAAGAGTCACGAACGCGTGCTCATGCCCGGAAGATTTGACTTTAGCGACTACGTTTAACAAAGGATGTGATTAATCGGATCTAAACTAACCTATTTTTGCTAATGTATCTAACACGTAGGAGGCCACGAGCCCTCGGTACGTCGCTTGTCAAGACCGCTTGGCTAAACGGCATATCAAGAAGTTAACACCCCTCACTTAGACCAAAATGGCTAGATTAATGAAATTCCAAAAACCACGATTTTCAGCCCGAAGAGTTGAAAGACCAAGTAACCACCTAAGTCCTTGGAAAAAAATACCCCAAGACCTAGCCAAACGACTACTCACACATAGCTAAAGCACCAAACAAAGCATAAAAATGAGTCATGATTTTTAACCGATGAAAACGAAAACAAACTTGATATTAAGAAAGATCTAGTCCGTAGCTACAACATTAACAAACAAGAAAACAACAAATGAGAATTACTTACTAGAGTTCTTCAAGAAATTAACCTAAAACTTGAGAGCTTTAATGGAGTTCAAACAAAACTCATTAAAAGACTTCAAGGTAAAAAGGTAGTGTATGAGCTAGGTAGGTGAGAGGAGGGAGAGAGAGAAGCCTATTTATACAAAGTGGCACTCTCTCTCCTCTAAAATATTCAGAAAATATCCAAAAAGTGGAAAGTTACTACTTATAGAAAGTTAAAAACTGTCAAAAAGTAAGTCGGTAAGTCGCCCGTATCGATACTCCATGAACTGTATCGATATGGAGCTGCCTTCCCTGCAATTCCAATATTCCCCATAGAGGAACGGTATCGATACAAACGTAACCGTATCAATACGCCGAAGCTTGCGATTCCCACTATTTTGAGACCGTATCGATACGCCAATATCCGTATCGATACTGAGGTTACTTCCTGGGCATCTCCAGTATTCGTGCCCCATATGACACCCGACGGCTATTAGTCCTCTTTGGCCCTTCAGTTCTTCATTCTTAAGCCCCGATGGCTGAGTTCCACAAGACCTCGCCTACTCAATTACCTTCAAGGATTGACCATAACGTCAAATCACGCCCATTTAAAGTGCGTTACCTGAAATGCTCAACAAAATACCTTACACGCAAAACCATTAATATAAACAACAGATAAACATAAGATAAATAGCAATAAATTGGGACTAGACACACTAAATATCTTCAATATTGGGTGCTCATCATACCCCCCAGCTTGAACTTTGCTAGTCCTTAGCAAAACTAAACTAAAACTACCAACAAAATACTATGCAATCCTTCTAACGCAAAATTGAACACATGCTCACTAACATACAACTAGCAATAGTTGGAAATTTGGAGAACTTCCATCTTTAACTCGTAGCTGAAAACCGAATTAACAACTAAGTATCAAGCATGTATGAACAAGTCAAAAAGAGGGACTGTATCCGCAAACAAATAGGACACGGCCAAACAATATGAACAAAATATTTGCTATGGAACCATATCCCACAAAGGTGCTCGAGAAATAGGCAACGGTGAACAAAAAGAGCCATGCCTCTTATGTGGAAAGCACCTCTAAACAGATGTAGCAACTAAAAATGAAATTTTATAAACAGAATGAAAGCATGCCACAAACTAAGTATGTCACACATAACACTATGAATCAAAATGGAATAAGCGCGCATAAAAGATCTACTAAGGGCTTCATAGTTTATATTGACCTTGGTTAACAAAGAAAGGTTAGCAAAATGGGCGGCGCCCATATACTATCTCGGTTTATCTACCCTTGGCCGCCACCGACACTAAACTACCAAGTCATCGGCCACATGCCAACCCAACAAAAACTTCCTAAAACTTCTATTTACGAATTCAACTACTAAAACTAAAAACAAGATAGGATAGGTGAGCTGTCAACCACCAAGCACCCCGACCAAGTTGAGGGATTTCTAACTACTCCATCAATTACTCATCATCCCCCGCCTCCGGCTCCTCACCGGCAAAGTCATCACTGTCCTCGGCATCCTTAATGGGCAGCGGTGCATAAGGCTCACTAGTAGACCCCTCTTGCCTCCATACAACATAGTCCAACTTGTGATCCATCCTCTCCTGCCTCCTAGCATTCTCCTGGATTTCTTTCTTGAGCTTGCGGTGGCTATTCATGATTGCCACTCCCTGGCAAAAAAGCAATTTAGACCACGTCGACTGCTTAGCTCTTTTAAGCGGCATTGTAGTGAGATAATTACCACCGTGAACACCCTCAGCTTCCATGGCCCCTCGAGATTGTGAAACGCTCTTAGTTAGGATGCTACTGTTCAGAACCCCCAGTTTGAGTTTTCCCCACTCACCATATGCTTCTCTCAGAACATTCTTCTCCAAACAAATTTTGGTAACCATACACAAGTATGGCATCCTTGTATAGGTAAGTACATTGACTTTGAACTCAACCATTTGTCGGAAGATGTACTTGGCCCAATCAAACACATTCCCTGGTTCCATGAAGCATAAAGCATTTCACCCTCAACTTTAGCTGGCCTGTTCTCGGTACCCCTCAGATTCAAATTGAAATGCACCAATTGGTTAATCAGACAGTATTCTTCCTTAAACTTTCCCGATACGTGAGGACGTTTAGCATCCTTCAAGTTAATATACAAAGCTTGGTTTATTTCATCTCTTGAGGCAAAATTATCCCACGACAAATTTATAGATGCAGCGGGAGGTCGCTCATAATTCAAAGCCTTAGCAATAATATTAGGGTCTACCACAACGTTAACCCAGCCAATTTTTGAAGTAATTTGGGCACCCTTTTCATCTATCTTCCCCAACTCAGGAACTTTCATGTGCTTATAGAAATCAGCCACTAAACCCTTAATACACCCAGGATTTTTGCTAAAGAAATAAGCCAAACCTTGAGAGCGGTGATTCGCTCGACGCAAATGTGATTCGGCTCGATGCTTTGCACATTGACATGGCGTTCGTTCTTGACACCCCTCTTAGCAAAACTTTTCTCCCAATTTGCTTGCTTGTCTGCTTTAACTTCCTCTGAGGTCCGCTTCCGCCTCGAAATGGGTGGAGCCACTTGTTCAGGATTCTCCATCATCTTCTCCTCCTCCTCAAAATCACGAAGAATTTCATCCTCCTCCTCAATTTCAGGTTGATGGGAGGAGGAAGCCACATTTGTGATTGGGACCCTCGGGGGTTTCTTAGCAGCCTGCTTCAGTTTTGGCATTTTCAAAATTTCTTGGGTTTGATGATCCGAGCTTGAAACCCACAGATTGATGCTTGAAACTTGAAGAGAATGTGATTTAAAGTGGTTTTGGTGCAAGTTTTGTGAGATTTAGTAGAGATTTGAAGGTTTTAATGTTGAAAAATGGGGTTAGGGTTTCGGAGGAAGTGGTAGCTATGGGGGTTTAGAGAGATGGAGAAGTGTGGGAAGCGAAAAGGCCGACGTCCTTTGTTGTTTTAAAAACCTAGATTTCCAAACCGTATTGATACGCAGTTTCCGTATGAATACTGAGTCTATTTCCCCTGAAAACCGTAGGTAATGCGTATCGATACCTAGATTCCCATATCGATACGCTGAAGCTTCCAAAACTCTCTGTTTTGACCCCGTATTGATACAAAAGGAATCATATCGATACGATTCCAGTTCCACTCCATTCCACAATTTCCAACCCTTTTGCCAATGCTAATGCCCACATGCACCTCACACACACCCGAAACATCACCCGGAGCCTTAAGAAACTTACCATTTAGCCATTGAGAAACAATCAAATCCAACCAAACATCCGGTTTCCTAAGGTTAAAAGTAGGAACGACTCGAACTTGGCTTTTTCATAAGGACAATGAGACTCATATGTAGTTTAATCATACAAAAATACCTTGTATCACTTCCTAAGTGCGCCACAAATTCTGAAACTTTTCAAAGTACACAAGAAACATACTTAGGCATGACATGAGATGAAATCCTAAACTAAGAATGTACGATGAAAAATAAACAGGATATGGGTAAAAACTTGCTCATACACACACTGAACACATATATTGTTCATTCTTTGATCATGCATATGAGTTGAGATGGACGAAAAACAAAGAAGTTTAAACACCAAACTCTTTCCAATTAAGAACTAGTGAGCATGCGCAAAGTTATTTGATTCCAAACGGAAGGATTGCACCTAGAAAAATGAAAAATTTATACAAAAAGCATAAAAATATAAATAGCAAATATAATCCCTCTCCCCAACTTGAAATATGCTATGCCCTCATAGCATGGAGAACAACAGTATTGAGAGGGAAAAAACAAAAAATGTTACCTCTGGGGGAATGTCAACCCCCATATACCTCGACCAAGTTGGAGGCTTTTGTGCCACTGGCCCTTTTTGTCACTCGAACGGCTTTCAAGGTCGACTTCTTTGACTCTTATAACGGAATCACAACTAGTCACACAGGGTCATGGTTAAAGCTTTATTGGACTAACAACTGCGACCCGTAATCGCACCCATACTTAGGGCTCCTGAATGCCTCAATCACTATGATTGTAGACCTAATCTACCAAGGCTGGTGTGGTAGCACGTACACCCTACAAACGCTCAAGCTCGAACTATCTACTAAGCGACAAATACACGTAATCGCACCTATGCTTAGGGCTCCTGAATGCCTCAATCACTCTGATTGTAGACCCAATCTACCAAGGCTGGTGTGGTAGCATGTACACCATACAAAAGACTTAAGCTCGAACTACCTACTAAGAGATAAATGACATTAAAACCGCTAGACTCGTGTTATCCAGTGCCAAGCAAACATATGTACAAACGGAAAATGACACCACCCGATTTTCATGCAATCTCACAAGTTATACTTTTCTTCTCGAGTCTCACCGGAGAGGTAAGATACGAGTGGCTATACTAGACCGTCGAAACTTGTTTCATCATGCCTGAAGTAAAATTCACCGCTTGACCTCGCCAAGTAATGAAGCCCAGCGTTCCCTATGATCGAAACAAAGTGAGATGAGACAGAGCCGAGCACCAAAGCACGGGAATACCAAGCCACACCCAAAGACCTAAATTGCCCCCGATAAGCACATATCTGGTGACCATGGATCATTAACGGCAAACTACTACAAAGAGGGACTAATTAAAGCCCGATACAATGATGCATTGGTGAAATCTTCTAATGAGAGAATCCCAAAACAAAGTACATATGCACAAAACATAGAAACAATATTTACAAATGTACAAACATACAAAGATTTAATATCAGAGCTTGGAGCGTCCAAGTCACAGTTGGACTCCGCCAAACAATTTAGTCCAGCGTCCCTTAAGATCGTAATTAGGCAGGCGACAAGACAGAGCCAAGTGCGGTAGTGGAGCACGGGAGTACCAAGGCCAAACCTAAGATCTATATCGCCCCTGTTGGGGCTAATCTGGAAGACGTGAGTGGTGCACGTGAATTGCTCCTATCAGAAAAACTAATGAAAGCCTTATGTCACTGATATTAAAATTGCCCTTACTAACCAGAGCTGAGCACATGATCCTTTTTTTAATAGTGGTGTGCGAAGCTATATATACCCAAGTCAATGGAGGGTACCCCCTACCCGAGGGTTGGGTCCGACAAATAGTTAAGTTCAACGGTTATATTTGCACTCCCTGTGCAAAATTTAAGTAACAAAAACTATCCAACCGGGTCATCCGAGTAAATTGGATCTACCAAAACCTCATCGGGCTCGCCAATTTCGAAGCCACCTGGGAAAGGCTTAAGCCTCTATCCATTTACCTTAAACGAAGAACCATTACTCATGCTTTCAACTTCTATTGCCCTGTGAGGGAAAACAGTTTTAACAACATAAGGACCGGCCCAACATTGGCGCAATTTATCGGGGTGAAGATGCAAACGAGAATTATACAATAACACTTTTTGACCAGACTCAAAGTTTTTAATCACAATTCTTTTATCATGCTTTGCTTTAATTTGAGACTTGTAAGCACTAGAATGGTCGTAAGCGTCATATCTCATTTCCTTTAGTTCCGTTAATTGGAGGTTTCGGCGGGCACCAGCTTTAGACATATTAAAATTTAGCTTCTTGATCACCCAATACATCTTGTGCTCAAGTCCCATCGGCAAGTGGCACGCTTTTCCATAGACGAGTTGGTAGGGAGACATGCCCAAAATGGTCTTATACGCAGTACGGTAAGCCCACAAGGCATCGACCAATCGAGTTGACCAATCCTTACGGGTAGGATTAACCGTCTTCTCCAAGATATTTTTGATTTCCCGATTTGATAACTCCGCTTGACCATTGGTTTGAGAATGGTAGGCAGTTGAAACTTTGTGCACAATGGCGTACTTTCTCATGAGAGCAACAATGAACCGGTTGCAAAAATGTGAACCTTGATCACTAATAATAGCCCTTGGCATCCCGAATCTCGATAAAATGTTGTCCCTCAAAAATTTGACCACAACAGAATTATCGTTTGCGCGCGTAGGAATTGCCTCTACCCATTTGGAGATGTAGTCGACTGCCAACAAAATATAGAGGTACTCGAAGGACGGCGGAAACAGCCCCATGAAGTCAATGCCCCATCAATCGAAGACTTCAATGATCAAGATGGGTGTAAGTGGCTTCTCAGTATGTTGTGTCACACACCCCAAAAGTTGACACTGTGCACAACTCTGGCAAAAGGCGAAGGTATCCTTGTACAAGTTTGGCCAATAGAACCCGCATTGCAAAATCTTGTGATGGTCTTTTTGAATGAGAAATGGCCGCCACAAGCCTTTGTGTGGCAAAACTTGATAATACTTTGTTGTTTAGAGTCGGGTACACAGAGTCGGACGAGTTGGTCTACACAATACTTAAAAAGGTATGAATTATCAAAGGAGAACCTTTTCACCTCGGCAAAAAACCGACGTTTCTCTTGCAAATTCCAATGGGCAGGCATCAAACCGGTAACCCAGTAGTTGACTATATCTACATACCACAGAGCCGTGGAGATTCCAAATAGTTGCTCATCGGGAAAAGAATCACTGATAGGAATATGAGAAGTGTGGTCTTCGAACTCTAATTGAGACAAATGGTCAGCCACCACATTTTCGACGCCTTTCTTGTCCTTAATCGGGAGGTCAAACTCTTGCAGGAGTAAAATCCACCGAATCAATCTCGCCTTGACATCTTGCTTCATGAAAAGGTGCTTAAGGGCGGTGAAGACACCCCAATATGGGCTTCCAGATTAGTTTACTTACGGTTTTTGATTCCCCGATGATGAAATGGATCAAGAACACCCCGGGAATGTTAAGTGTTTGAGCTTTGAGTGTTTGCAAAACCCTTGAACCTAACCTAGCCTAAGCCACTTCAAAAACCAAAAACCCTATTGGTCCGCGCCAGGGCGCAACCATTCCGCCCCAGGGCGCACCCTCGCGCGACAGACTCACTCCATCGCGACATTGTGCCAGGGCGCACCATCGCGCGACGGACTGACTCTGTTACGTAACGGTCCAACCTACCACCAATCTTTCTTGAGATAGGTAGTTGGCCACCAATGCAACTCTCATCAGGCCTCGTGGACTGGCTGAACTCCTCTCCTGGCACCAACCAGATTCACCCCCTCTCTCTATTTATACCCCCCATTTGTTCTCTTTCAAGGGGTTAACAAAAATTGGCATTCAAAGGTTTACACCCTAAACACCATAAAGAGCATAGCTTGTTCTTCTTCAACTCAAACACCTCAAACAACCTCAACCTCAATTCAAAGCTCAAACACCCTTCAAAACTCAAGAACCGAAGGTATAGCTTACCCTTGTTCTATTTTCTGTTCTGATCCCTGAGGGGGGCTGGCAGGGTCAAGGCTGGTAATCAATACCAGTCCTGGTCCTAAAGCTGGCAAGGTTTCAAAAATCGTTGTGGTAGGAACCAGCGTGCAATGGTCCCACTCTCTCACGCGACACTCCGGTGCTGCATGCGATGGACTGCGTGGGGATTGGTGTCCTATTGTTTTCTATTTATGTATATATAGATCACTCTGCAAGCATGATAATAATCAGTTTACTTCTTTCCTTTGTTAAGAATTGCTAGTTTATAGTTAATTTTCATTTCTGCTATTTTGGAGCACCCGTGGGATCATTCTGAACCTGTCCCAGAACCCAGAAATGTGTAAACCAAGCACTGGTCTGGTCCGCGCCAGGGTGCAACCATCCTGCGCTAAGGCGCACCATCACGTGCCAAACTCATTCCATCGCACGGCGTACCATCGCGCGCCAGACTCACTCCATCGCGCGATAGTGCGCCAGGGAGCATCCTCGCGTGCCAGATTGGCTCCATCGCGCGATAGTCTACCTCTGACTAGTGAGCGGCCTTGCATGGGTAGCTCGGCCTTAGGCCGTTATTTTGTCCCCACACTGTTTATGGGGTGTTTTATTAATTTGTAGGGCTTCTCAGCCTTTAAACTGTATATTATGCTGTTATAAACTACGTGGTTTGTCCTGGGTGTGCACTGGTCCTTCGAAAGCCCAGAGGGTTTGAGAATAAGAGCTGTGGGTTTGAACTCACCGGCACGCGCGTGTTTTAGAGTTGCACGCGCAGGAGTAAACAGCATGCAGTGACTTGTTTAGTGCATATTGGTTTCTTCCTGTGCACGTCACTCTAAAAACAGGAGCCTTCCAGTTTGTTTAAACTTCCACAGCAGTCTGTTCTCATCCTATACTAACTACTCATCCATGCTATCTATCACATCCTGCAAACATGTTACAGTTTTAATCCCCGATTAACTGTTCCACCGCCCTAATTGGCTAAAAATTGATTAATCAAACAGAATCGCAAACAAACAACATTTTCGTAAATGCCTAAGTAGAGACCGATCTCTGGATTGGGTGAGAGGGGTGCCATAAAACCCTTCCCCTCTCCTAACCTGGCTCTCGAACCCAGATAAGGTTATGACGGACTGGTTCCTTAACTTTTTCAAATCAAATAGCGCGGCAAGTGTTTCGAAATACGGTTCCTTGGGTGTCGGACCTTCAAACCCGAGTGGCGACTCTGTATCTTCGCGGGCGCTTGTCGTCCGCTTCAAAAGCGCTCCTGCGAACCGGCAGCATTTTCTCTTCTTAGGAGGGGAACGGAATCCCTTCCCCCGAAGAAAAAGGGCACGCATGTCCACAGTGGCGACTCTGCTGGGGATCAAACCAATATTAATCCATATTTGGAGTTTAAAACATCTTCGAACAAATCCTTAAAAGTCTGTCAAAACGGTGAGCTTCGCGCTGCCGAAGGTTAGGATGGTGATTTAACAGGACCCCGTGTTCGGCCAACTTAATCTGGGACTTTTTCATTTGTTCAAAATATGTTATTTCCTCTAAAGATGGACTAAATAAAGTGAGCCAAATTTGAAAAGGGATTTGCGAATTTGCGAATTTGTTCCATTAATCAAACTTTTTTTAGCATCTTCATTTGCATCGATGTGGGATAAGCCTCGTTGGATCGTGTTGGCAATCCGGCATGGTTTACCGGAGCCCGGGGACCCCGAATGACCAACAACCTTCGACGATGATGAGTCATTCTACCGTTCGACTGTTGCTCTACGGTTACGCGGGCAATGGGAGGTATATCTTGGCTCTAGTCCGAGGAACCTGTTACAAGCCAAGACCAACCTTTGCATAAACAAAGCACTAGCACTCTCCAAACTCGGACAGGTACCTGCAGGGTAAGATCTACTTGCATCTAATCCCATATACTGTCTAGGTGTTACTGCTTTCCCTATCGCATGCACTGTACATACATATCGTTTTGCGTAGGAGCATGTTTAGAGTGGCTTCTAGGTTGTCTCTCTTTCGAGTCTGTCTCATGCCTATTTGGACGCTGCTAGGCCCGATGAAGAGTCATGCATCTTGATGGTGCATGTTAGCAATTTTCAAAATCCTTAGATCAATGAGACTTTGGGAAATCAAACCTTTTTAAGTCCTTGGCTCATGCCTGATTGAAGTTTCAACTGAAAATAAGGAACCACAAAGTATGGATGCCATGACACTGGCACTACCCAGGTTGAAGTACGAAGTCACTATACACCGCGGCGTACAAAGTTAAGGTGACATGTCATCAATACTGAGTTGTTCCGAATTCAAAGTTAAAACTTCGAAAATGGAATCGTCAAAGGCTTAGACTGTTTTGACATCTCTTAGTGTTAGTCGATTCTAACAAAGGATACACCCTCGAAAAGATTTTCGAGGATTTTGGCAGCGTCCAAACAACATGAGACAGACTTGTCTGTAGTTGTAGAGTCTAGGAGGACACCGACGATGATGACGTGTGTATTGCATTTTTTTTGCAATTAACTATGGTTGCAGGAACGTCACTGAGCTTTCAATTACTGTAATGTCTAGTTTGGAACCATTGCATCGAACAAGAGAGTACCAAAAGGAAGAGCCAAACCTACTTGGGAACGTCTTCAGAATCCGATTCAAAGGCTTGTCAGGCTAGATTCCTTGTCAGTCACAACAGAGGCTTCTCCAGGTTCACTGTTGGCCACCCTCCAGTCGGGTTCGCCATCGATATTGCAAAAAGCCACGCCGCAGGCTTCCCCATCTTCAGCTTCTTCATCAAGCTCCGTTGAAAAACCTGTGATGGCAGATCAACCGCTCACTCTGGAAACTATGCTCATGAACCTCTAGAACGGTATCACTGCTATCCAACAGAGGGCCACTCAGACAGATGCCAACATCACTCGCCTAAATGACCTTATCAACACTCGTCTTCCTCCAATGTTGGAAGAGGAAGGTGAGGACGATGAGGATGTGCATGCAGAACCCGTCTTTGTTGAAGATCCAAACCGTGAAGGTCGGCTCATCGTTCAGCCCAACCCTAGAGAGGTTCGTGTGCTTGCTCCAAATGCAAACCCCGCTATTGTTAAGCCTATTCAAAACCCTGACATAGCTGCTTTCATGGCCAAGATGGCTAAGTTGGAAGAAGCTGTTTCAAAATCCGAGAAGATCAGTGTAGGGGGAATTGACCTGGATTGTCTCTGTTTGTACCCTAATGCTAGGCTTCTTGACAAATTTAAGATGCCTGACTTGGTTAAGTTCGATGGGAGCGGTGATCCCAAGACTCATCTCTTTGGCTGCCATGCTGCAATGAAGTTGCTTGGTATGGAAAGTGAGGCCATATCTCAGCTTTTCCCTCAAACTCTCTCTGGGCTTGCCTTCCATTGGTTTCTGTCGCTCGACATCTCCAAAAGAAGAACTTGGGCGGACATCTCCAAAAGAAGAACTTGGGAGGATATTGGGGCTGCCTTTGTTGCATAATACAACTACAACTCTCAGCTCAGGATGACTACTCGGGAGTTGGAATCCACCAAAATGGAAGCACAGGAGTCCTTTGCGGATTTTGTTAAGAGGTGGAGAGCCAAAGCCACATTGATGACTGATCGCCCCAGCGAGAGGGATCAACTCCGCATCATCTCGCGCAATCTCCAACCCGATTATGCCAGGCATCTGGTTCTTGTTCAAGCATCTGCAAACTTTGAGACTTTCTTCGAGTCAGGCCTAGCCATTGAGGATGCACTACAGAGTGGAATTCTGCATAAAGGAGAGTCCTCCTCACAAAAAATGAAGCCGCGGCCCTATTCTGGAAATAGTAGCGCGCTGTTTGGTAACAGCAACTACTCCAATACAGCCACAAGTGGGAGCGATGCTCCGGCTTTCGACTCTAATCGTGTTGTCGATGTCAACAAGGTTCAAAATGCCCAAAGCTACTGGGCCCGAACCCAGCCTCGAAATTTCTTTGTCTTCGAGGCGTCTTTATCCACAGTGATGGAAAAACTCGTTAAATCCGGGCATCTCAAACCCTTGACCCCAACTTCCCCGCCAAAAGTCCTACCTTCCGGTTACAAACCTCACCTCTTTTGTGCCTTCCACCAAATGCCTGGCCATCCTACTGATGCATGCTATCGCCTTCGACATGAGATTCAAGATCTCATTGACAATGGCACGGTTCAAGTTCCACCAAAGCCCAACATCATTTCCAACTCCTTGCCTCAACACAACTCTGACCCTCTGATTGGTCAGATATCTATCACCTCCATTCAAATCAACCCGAGCTCCACCATATTCAACCCTAGCCACTATATCGTCCCAGAAAGCCAACCCAAACCAATCGTATCCATCCCGTTCGAACCGGAGGTTAACATGATGGCTGTAGGTTGGGCAATTGAGGTCTTCACTGCCGACACTTGGATTGACAGTAATGAGGAGCTTACAAATGAGCGGACTGACGGGTTGAGGTCCATTGTTTATGGGAGCATCGAGTAGGTTTGGTCAAAGAAGCTGAGGAAGCCGAAGTGCTGTTGTTTGGGCCTGACATCCACTGGATCCCACTTCTTGTTATGGAAGCTAAGGGTAGTTGTTAAAATTGCATTTTCAAACTACGTCTAGTTTGCATTGGCGTTTTGTCTGAGTCTAACACAGAGTTTTTTGCATTTGTCTAAGTCTAGCTCTGAGTTGGAGGTTGTGCCTCTTGGCCCTCCATGTCGTAGCTTCTGTTCGAGTCTTTTGCTGTACTTGGTAACCCCGAGGGGCTTTCTTTATGATATGCACTATCTTGCTTCTAAGTACTTTGCTGACTTTTGAATAAACTGTGTCAACCTTGACGACGAAGGGATAGATTTCGATGGGATCATCCCCAAGGAAATGTGTTCCCTCGCCGAAAGGGAAGACGAAAGGCGTGCTCAGCCTATTAATTGAAATAGTAGTTTTCAAATAAATTTGAAAGTTGAAGTAAACCTCCAAATGGTTCAAAACTGGTTCAAACATTGTCCCCAGAGGAGCATTGTGCCCGGTCACACAGGTTCAAAGAATTCATCAATGACTTGGCATGGTCTCACAAAGACACGCCTGGTATTGATCTTGACATAAAAGAAACATCGAATCCCTTTGCTATCGAATGCCAAGCCAAAAAGCAGAATCTTAGAAGGTCCAGCACCTCATACCATGTTCAGGTTTCCAGGAACAGCGTTCCGTCAAGCACAAGTTAGAAAGTTCAAAATTGGCTCGGAGCAAAGAGTTTCAGCTAAAGCACTGCGGACCCTGTGCTAGCAAAGACATTTTATTTGGGGCTGCAACCAGAGATCATCGACCTCGATAGCAATAAATTCAATACCTTGGTCAGCATGGATCATTTTAAAAACCTTTTCCTGAGAGAAGCTCGTTGGGCTGAAAGCCCTAAGGGTGGGCAGTTCCAAGCAAAAGTTAGAGCAGTCTGCTAGACCGAGAACCTATGAAGGAGGTCCAGGCAAAAGTAAAGGCAATATTTGAAAGCTCGCTAGACCGAAAACCCGAATGGGCGGTTCTAGGCAAAAGTTAAAGCGTAAAAGGTGAGGTAAAATACTCGAGTGAACCTTGGCCTGAACAACGTTTTGACCTGATTCCCTAGCTTGGGATACGTAGGCAGTTTCTCATTGAGACTCGGTCACAATCTATCAATTGGATCCATGGCTGACATTTGGTGCACATCAAAGGTCGAAGAGGATCGAAGATCAAGCTGCATGGGAGGAGTCTGAAGGGGGAAAACCTTTCACCTTTCAAGTTTATTGCAAACTACTACTTCAATTTCAAAGCTGAGCATAAAACCTTAAAAGAATTTAAGCATCAAAAACAGAACGAAATGCTGGCGAGGCCTAATGGCTCACAGTTTATTCTAAGTTCAGCAAAGTCTAGTGTAAGCAACTGCAGCGAATTTGTAGTCACGCGCATATTCAATTCGAGCAGCAATCGATAGCAGTCAGCTACTGCTTTTGAATGTCATTCAAAGGGCTTTTTGCCAAGTTTTGTCATACCGTGCAGACCTAATGTGACTGCATGGGAGTGTCGGTTTTAGTTCGAGCCTATATTTGTCTTTATCTACGTCTTATGTCTATTTTTGTGGCATTTTTCTAGATTTCAATCCATTGTCATGACGAGATGCTTTTCTCAGTTCTATTTGTTCATCCAAGTCACCGTATATATGTTTGACTTTACAAGTGTCAGTTTCACCTGTCTAAAGGGATATTGTGAGTTTTGGCATGTTAATGCCCAAAATTTCATTGTATTCCATGTGTCTAAGTATTCGCATTATTCCCTGGGGCTCTTTCCCCCTTTTCGTTTGAGCTAGGCGAGTTTGTGCATGTGTGCATATCTCTGTGTCGACTCAGGCCGCTTCTCAATGCAAATTAGATATTAGCGCATGGTTTATATGTTAATAAACTGAAAAATGCAATTTTTACATTGTTATCCTACTTTTGTAATCCATAAGCTGTGGAAATCTTGTGAACGGCAAGGGCACGTCAGCCCAAAGCCAAACAAAGCATCTCTATGGGGCTCATCTGCCCAAGTATCGAAGAAGGGGCACGCAAGCCCAATTTCGTCAACTGGGCACGCCAGCCCGTTCACCGTCCTTCTATCTGGGTATGCATCTCAGAGGCAACAGGTAGTAAAGTAATGGGGCTCAGTGATGGTCCTTAAACATCATTGTCCTCCTATGAGCCGCCCTTAGCTAGGGTCTGCATTTTCAATTTGTGCACTTTGTTAGTATATACATCTTTGCATATTGTATATATCAATTGTTGAAAACAGGAGGGTGGTCAGAATGGTTACCATCAAGTCTTTGTTTGCCGAAGGATGCGACGCAATCTCCTGCGGTTTTGTTATTGTTGGTCAGCGGATGCGAAGAAATCTCCCTGAGTTCACAATTTGTATATCGAAGGATGTGATGCAATCTCCTACGGTTTTGTTATTGTTGGTCAGTAGATGCAAAGAAATCTCCTGGAATCCATGATTTGTTTGCTGACGGATGCGATTGAAAAATCTCTTGCAGCATTGTTCACACGGCAGGATGCGATAAAATCTTCTGCTAAACAAATCAACGACAGGCGGTCCTATCCAAATCTCAATGGCTCGATCATTCTGCACACTGATCTTCCTGTCTCAAATCAATGACAGCCGGTCCTGTCCAAATCTGGCTTGATCATTTTGCACACTGATCTTCCCATCTCAAATCAACAACAGCCGGTCCTGTCCAAATCGCAACGGCTTGATCATTCTGCACACTGATCTGCCCATATCAAATCAACAACAGTCGATCCTGTCCAAATCTCAACGGCATGTTCATCCTAAATAATGATCTGCCAGTTCCAAATCAACGACAGCCAGTCCTGTCCAAATCTCAACGGCTTGATCATTCTGCACACTGATGTGCCCATATCAAATCAACGACAGCCAGTCCTGTCCAAATCTCAACGGCTCGATCATTTTGCACACTGATCTTCCCGTCTCAAATCAACGACAGCCGGTCATGTCCAATTCTCAATGGCTCGATCATTTTGTATAGTGATTTGCCGATCAACCACATTGTCTATCTCTGTCCATTCAGCGATGACAATTAACGACGGTCAGCAATATCGTCCAACTCAATCGACCTGATGGTCAGCCATATCATTAACGACGGTCAGCCATATCGTCCAACTCAATCAACCTGATGGTCAGCCATATCATTAACGACGGTCAGCCATATCGTCCAACTCAATCAACATGATGGTCAGCCATATCATAAATGATGGTTAGCCATATCGTCCCACTCAATTAACCTGATGGTCAGCCATATCATCAACGACGATCAGCCATATTGTCCAACTCAATCAACCTGATGGTCAGCCATAACATCGACGACAACCACATCGCCTGTTTCTGTCCATTCAGCGATCACATCGCCTGTCTCTGGCCGTTCAGCGACGACAACCACATCGCCTGTCTTTGTCCATTCAGTGATGACAACCAGCCACGTCGCCTGTCTCTGCCCATTCAGTGACGACAATCAACCACATCATCTGTCTCTGTCCATTTAGTGATGACAACCAGCCATATCGTCCGTGTTCGCCCCGATCAACAACGATTAGGATATCGTACTATGACCCGCCCATTCGCAACTAATTGTTCCCCAGGAGAGTCCGCCTCAGCCTGCCCGAAACGACTACCTCTACATCAGTCTAGCTTCACGCGCATCTTCCAGCAGGCTTATTGCTCTGTCTCTGATGGTCTTTGATAAGGAGATTGGCTATGATTCCCAACAGATGGAATTCAACCTAACTGAAACGACTTACCTGTGTTTGTTGGAATACTTTGTGCCGAGGATAGCTTAATCCCCAGCAATGACGGCCTGTCTTGTCCATATTTGCAGCGACAGCCAGTCCTGTCCAAATTCGATCAACAAGCGGCGATTCGCTCGTCCACTTATACTCCATCCATGGCAATGGACAGGCAGTCCATTCCACCGATCAAGTTCCTTAAGTTTACTTGTCTACTTTGCTCGTATGCTTTGCTCTGGATTGCCTTGAGGGGTGTCTAGAATTCTTTGACGTTACTTGTACCAAGTCGGGTGCTTCAAGTGCCGTCAAAGAGGAGCTACTGTAGACACCCCAATCTGGGCTTCCAGATTAGTTTACTTACGGTTTTTGATTCCTTGATGATGAAATGGATTAAGAACACCCCGGGAATGTTAAGTGTTTGAGCTTTGAGTGTTTGCAAAACCCTTGAACCTAACCTAGCCTAAGCCACTTCAAAAACCAAAAACCCTATTGGTCTGCGCCAGGGCGCAACCATCCCGCGCCAGGGTGCACCATCGCACGATAGACTAACTCTGTCGCGAGACGGTCCAACCTACCACCAATCTTTCTTGAGATGGGCAGTTGGCCACCAATGCAACTCTTAGCAGGCCTCGTGGACTGGACTCTTCTCTGGCACCAACCAGATTCACCCTCTCTCCCTATTTATACCCCCCATTTGTTCTCTTTCAAGGGGTTAACAAAAATTGACATTTAAAGGTTTACACCCTAAACACGATAAAGAGCATAGCTTGTTCTTCTTCAACTCAAACACCTCAAACAACCTCAACCTCAATTCAAAGCTCAAACACCTTTCAAAACTCAAGAACCGAAGGTATAGCTTACCTGTGTTCTATTTTCTGTTCTGATCCCTGAGGGGGGCTGGCAGGGCCAAGGCTGGTAATCAATATCAGTACTGATCCTAAAGCTGGCAAGGTTTCAAAAACCGTTGTGGTAGGAACCAGCGCGCGATGGTCCCACTCTCTCGCGCGACACTCCGGTGCTGCATGCGATGGACCGCGTGGGGATTGGTGTCCTATTTTTTTCTATTTATGTATATATAGATCACTCTGCAAGCATGATAATAATCAGTTTACTTCTTTCCTTTGTTAAGAATTGCTAGTTTGTAGTTAATTTTCATTTCTGCTGTTTTGGATTACCCCTGGGATCATTTTGAACGTGTCCCAAAACCCAGAAATGTGTAAACCAAGCACTGGTCTGGTCCGCGCCAGGGCGCACCATCGCGCGCCAGACTCACTCCATCAAGCGATAGTGCGCCAGGCCGAATCCCCGCGCGCCAGACTGGCTCTGTCGTGCGACAGTCTGCCTCTGACCAGTGAGTGGCCTTGCACGGGTAGCTCAGCCTTAGGCCATTATTTTGTCCCCACACTGTTTATGGGGTGTTTTATTAATTTGTAGGGCTTCTCAACCTTTAAACTGTATATTATGCTGTTATAAACTGCGTGGTTTGTCGTGGGTGTGCACTGATCCTTCCAGAGCCCAGAGGGTTTGAGAATAAGAGCTGTGGGTTTGAACTCACTGGCATGCGTGTGTTTTGGAGTTGCACGCGCAGGAGTAAACAGCATGCAGTGACTTGTTCAGTGCATATTGGTTTCTTCCTGCGCATGTCACTCTAAAAACAGGAGCCTTCCAGTTTGTTTAAACTTCCACAGCAGTCTGTTCTCGTCCTATACTAACTGCTCATCCATACTATCTATCACATCTTACAAATATGTTACAGTTTTAATCCCCGATTAACTGTTCCCCCGCTCTAATTGGCTAAAAATTTATTAATCAAACAAAATCGTAAATAAACAACATTTTCGCAAATGCCTAAGTAGAGACCGATCTCCGGATTGGGCGAGAAGGGTGCCATAAAACCCTTCCCCTCTCGTAACCTGGCTCCCAAACCCAGATATAGTTATGACAGACTGGTTCCTTAACTTTTTCAAATCAAACAGCGCAAGTGCTTCGAAATATGGTTCCTTGGGTGTCGAACCTTCAAACCCGAGTGGCGACTCTGTATCTTCGCAAGCGCTTGTCGTCCAGCTTCAAAAGCGCTCCCGCGAATCGGCAGCATTTTCTCTTCCTAGGAGGGGAACGGAATCCCTTCCCCCGAAGAAAAAGGGCACGCATGCCCACAGGCGGAATGATCGATGTCAACACCAATCGGAGCTCCCACTAAGTAAGACCGAAACTTGTCCAATATAAAGACTATGGCAAGTAACTCCTTTTCGGTAGTCGAATAGTTCATTTGGGCCTCGTTGAGCATCGTGCTTGCATAATAAATGACATACGGCTCTTTCCCTTTGCATTGGCCCAAAACGGTCCTGACGACATAATCACTGGCATCACACATAAGTTGAAATGGCAACTCCCAATCTGGAGACCGCACAATAGGTGGGGATGTGAGACTTGACTCTAGCTTGGCAAAGGCGGCCTCACAAGCCGGCGTCCACTCAAAAGGGACATCTTTGGCTAGCAAATGGCATAAAGGCCGGGCGATGGCACTGAAATCTTTAATGAACCGCCAATAGAAACTGGCATGCCCTAAGAAGGAACGGATGTCCTTTAAGCACTTTGGAGTAGAGAGGTTCCCAATCAAGTGGAGGTTTAGACTTGTTCCCTGCTATACTTCTGCAAAAGGTCCTGCGAAAAACCACGACGCTTTCTCTTCTCCAAGTTGCTCCTATATATGGTGGAGTCCGCAGCTTCAAGCTCGGATATTTATAAGTTCGTTAAGGGATAAGGGTGAGACAGATATGGCTCTATCCACCTTGATCCCTTTAGATGACACAATGTGGCCAAGAACGATGCTTTCGGTCACCATGAAGTGACATTTCTCCCAGTTTAGTACCAAGTTATTTTCCTTCCACCAGGCTAACACTAGCCCAAGTTGGTCAGACATGCCTCAAAGGAATCACCAAAAACGAAAAAGTTGGCCATGAACACCTCCATAATTTTCTCCACCATGTCACTAAAAAGTCCCATAATACACCTCGAGAAAGTACCGGGGGCGTTGCAAAGCCTGAACGGCATACGATGATAAGCAAAGGTCTCGAATGGGCACATGAATGCTTATCTTGATCTTCCAAGGCCACATCAATCTGATTGTAACCGGAGTACCCATCGAGGAAACAATAAAACTTGTGGCCGGCCACCCTCTCCAAAATCTGATCTACTGATCTATGAAGGGAAGAGGAAAGTGGTCCTTTCATGTGCTTGCATTCAACTTCCGGTAGTCAATACACACCCTCCAACCGGTTTGAACACGCGTTGGAATAAGCTCATCCTTGTCATTCCTCACTACTGTCACCCCCGACTTCTTTGGTACCACTTGAATTGGGCTCACCCACTTAGAATCCGCCATCGGGTAAATGATGCCGACATCCAATAACTTGAGCACCTCCGCTCGCATGACGTCCTTCATGATCGGGTTCAATCATCGTTGAGATTGGCGAGATGGCTTGACATCATCCTCCATGTAAATGTGATGAGAGCAAAGGGATGCATCGATGCCTTTGATATTGGCTATGGACCACTCGATAGCCTTTGAATGCTTCCTTAACAAAGCTAGCACTTCAAACTCTTGAAGTTCATTTAGGGCGAAGGAGATCACCACCGGGTATGTTTGGCTATCGCCAAGATAATCATACTTGAGTGTATCCGGTAGTGGCTTTAGTTCGAGCGTCAGGGGTTCCACACAAGACGAAACGACTCGCTTCTCAAAAAGAGGCAACTCCTCGAATTTTGGAATCCACGGGTTGACACTCCACACTTCTTCTTCATCGACTAATGAACACAAGTACGCAACCCTGGGAGGATCAAGAAAATAAACATCGGCGGACGTAAGTGCCAATTCCAACTCATCATTTCAAATAAATTCATTGACATGGTCTTGAACGAGTGAATTGATCATGCTAACTCCGCACACATCATCATCATCTCCCATTTGGCTCCCAATATGGAACATGTTGACTTGCATCTTCATGTTACCAAAACTCATATTAAGTCGGTCATCCCGACAATGAATCACGGCATCGGATGTTGCTAAAAATGGTTGCCCAAAAATAATGGGAACGGATGATTAAGCCGTCGGCATTGGGCACGTATCTAGAATCACAAAGTCAACCGGGTATACAAATTGGTTAACTTGAACAAGCACATCTTCCATCATCCTTTTTGCCTTTTGGAACTCGGATACTCGGATCCGCCAATTGCAAGGTCACCCGAGTCGGCTTCATTTCTCCCAACCCAAGTTGTTCATACATCGAGAATGGCAAGAGATTAACACTTGCGCCCAAATCAAAGGGAGCTTTTTCCACGACTCTACCTCCAATGGTGATGGATATTGTCAGACAGCTCGAATCATTATACTTGGGCGAAAGGGTTGATTGAAAAAGCGAGCTCACTTGCTCGGTCAAAAATACCTTTTTTTGCACTTGGAGCTTACGTTTATGAGTACACAAGTCCTTAAAAAATTTGGCATATGACGAAATTTGTTTGATGGCATCGATCAAAGGAAGGTTGACGGTCACTTGTTTTAGCACGTCATAGATGTCACTATTCAAATTTGGTTTGGCCGGCGCCTTTAGTCGGTTGCGGTATGGTGCGAGAACAGTGAAAGTTTGTGGAACATTGCTTTCCTTGGCCTTTCCTTTCTCCTCTTCCGTAGGAGCTGGCTTGGGAGATTACCCATTTGGTGTTGTCGGCTTTGACGATATTGGGATAGGTATCAATATTAGCGTCACCGTGCGGCTCCACTTGAGCATTGTCCACTGTCTTCCCACTTCTCAATGAAATAATGGCCTTGGCTTGCTTGGGGAAAGGCATCGAAGAGCTACAAATCAAATGTTGACCTTGTGGATTTGTCAAAAGTTGAGTAGGAAGCTTCCCCTCTCTCTTGTTGCTAAACACCAATTGCGGTCATCAATTTGCCCACTTGATTACGAATGTCGTTCATTGCTTGAGCCGTCTGCTCATTGGTAGTGGCTTGCATTTGACAAAACGCATTCATTGTATCCTCTAAAGAACGCCGCGGAGGTGGTGCTTGTTGTGGGAATTGATTTTGCCCTTGAAATTGGTCCGGTGGTATGAATCCTGGCGGGCCTTGAATTGCAGGAAACCAAGGCAGGCCTTGAAGTTGAGGTTGTCGCCAAGTTTGATTTTGAACGGGAGGAGCTTGTGAAGTTGACGAAGTGCTCGCTTCACTTTGATTTCCCCAGCGGAAAGCCGGATTGGACCGCAACCTTGGATTGCAAGTATTGGAATATGGATCCCAACGTTGATTTAATGCACACACATCTTCCGGAGGAAGTTGACTAAAATGGTGCCGAAGGGCGGGAATAGTATGGCAATTATCGGTAGAATGACCCATAGTCTCACAGATGACGCACACTTCCTCCACTTGTCGAACTTTCTTTACTTAGACCACGTCCAACTTCATTTTGTCCAATTTGGTCGATAACTCCTCCAACCTTGTCTCAAAACCTCTATACAAATGAAAAGTCTAAGCACATAGATAAAGTAGGAACAGATCTTACACAAATCACGATGTGGGGATCACTACGGGTCTCACACAAACTATCTGAGCCATTTATTAAACTTCAAACATTTTTCGAGTTCTCTTGCTAAAAACCAGTTCAATACGATATCTGTAAGTGTTCGATCCAATCATATAACTTTTCGTTCAAATTTGAGTCTCAATGAAAAGTTATATGATTGAATTAAGTACTTACAAGTATCTTATTGAGCTAATTTTTTGCAGACACTCAACAAAATGTTTTAAATTTAATGAGCGGTTCGTATTATTATTTTGTGTGGGATCTGTAGTGAGCCTCACATTGAAATCTGTGTAAAATATGTTCATACTTTATTTGTGTGGATAGCACAACTCAAACAAATGATCACTTCTGTTGCGTCCCTAACGTTTACAATACACGTTTAAATAATTCAAGAAGCTAACTCTATCCTATTTGACCATTAAAGGCAAGGGTACTTTTGGAACCTAGTTATTCCAAATTATCCCATCTTCAATCTCCAAACCTTGAGAGATTTTTAAGTGCCAAGTGGATATATCTCATATGGTACCCGCTCGGCACATCCGAGTCATTTGATACACTTTTGGACGGTTCGGATTGAAGCCCTCTCTCTTCTCTCACCTCAACACATTCTCTCTCATTTTCTTTTTAAATCTGAGCTGTTTAAAGATGAAATGGACTGATCGGATACTCGAGCAGACACCACGTGGTACTTGCTCGACACTGAAATTTTTTCCCCAAACCTCTGCCCTAACCCTATCAAAAATCTTAAATACTTTTTTAGATGAATTCTCGAAATATCAAGAAAAAAATATTGTCATTATCTAATGAAAATTCAATGCACCCTTTTTCCTCGGGCTGCAAAACGAGCAAAAAATTTCAGTACACCCTATTAGTGGGCCCCTTTGCATTACTTGAGTTGGATTTTTGAAAAAGCAAAAGAAAAATCATTTCCCGTATTTCCAGTCTCTCACCTTTTTTTTGGTCTACAAAATGCAAGAATATCATTGTTAATGAATGAAAACTAGTGAGAAGTATGCAATGCATCTTTCCTATGCTTTCATTTTGGAGTGTAATTTTGTTCACTCTCCTTAAATGAGGATGAACGTTACCCTGTCCCTTATTGATTGAAATAGTAGATCTCAACCTTGCAATACAGTTTTTGATAAGTATGACATCACTTTATAGTGGAATTCACACCATTTTAACCAACTAAAAAGAGGGTAATATTCATTCTCTTAAAGGGGGTGACCAAAATTAAAATCGTCATTTTGTATCAATTTTCATTGCTCACGAATACATCCACTGACTCCAAATTACCGAGTGGCGAAATGATAACAGTTGTACTATGATATGCTGAATGAGAATTCTGCATAAACCTTATGTTTGCATATAATTCCGGAAAACAACTAACGGAGACGAGCCCATTCGAGAAACCGCCAGCAAAAGAAGAAGAGATAACAACAACTGCAAACTCAACTTCAGAATGGCAAATTAAACAAGATACCATATAATTCCCTCCAACCATATCTCCCCGTATTCATATCCACCATGCACCAATTTCCATCACCCTCACTTACCTCTGCCCAGCCTCTCCGCCACCACTACCAGCCACCACCACTCTGCCGCCACCTCCATCCAACGCCAGTTCCATCTCGCCCGCCTTCGCCTCCTTCCTAAATTTCTCATAAATATCACTCCTATAAAACTTCCTCGTCCTAACCACCAAAAACACCGACACAATCGCTCCAAGAATCGTCACAGCCGTTATAATAAGAAAAGCCAGCTTAAAACATTCCACCCCATTGCAATTCAATTCCTCCCCTGCCTTTCTAACAAGTCCTGCCGCAGCCAATTGTCTCCTAGCCTCTTTATCATAGAAAGGGCCTACAACCCTAACATTCAGTATATATGACCCGATTGGGCTTGCTACCGCTCCGAAATTGTACAAGGTCGAGTAATACTTGAGACCAAATATTTCGGATATGATTGCAAAAGTGAGTGGCCAACAGGCGCCATAGGAGAATCCAATGATGACCGAGGCGATGTAGAGGCCATTGGGGATGTTAAAGGCAATTAGGAGGTGGCCGATGCAGGAGAAGAGGAGGACGAGCGTCAGGAATAAGGGGCGGGGGAGTTTGTATTTGGTGAGCACTATTTCGGAGACGAAACCAGCTGCAACGCGACCAAGGTAGTTCCAAATGGATACGAGGGAGACACAGGTGGAGATGGCCTTTGCAGGGTAGCCGAGGGAGGTGCCGATCTGACCGAGGTTGTTGATGAGGGTGCCGCCAATGCTGCAGATGCTGGCGAAGAAGAGGATGAGCATGTCAACGCTGAAGAGGGCTTGGAGGATGCTATAGTCTTCGCCCCTGCTTGGTGGGCAGAACATGTTTTTGAAGCAAGAGACTTCTTGTTGCTGGTTTTGTGAGGTGGGTAGTTTTTGAGCTGTAAACAAACATAATACTACTATTTAGGAGCTGAAAGATTGGAAATAAGAAGAAATATTATGACACCTTCACCAACTAATATATCGGATATAATGGAATAAAATGTAACTAAGCCTATCTAAAAATATATTCCCTCGGTCTCAATTCTTTAATTCTTTTTGGTAGTACTTGCTACTTTTCAATTGATTATATTTTATAATCTATAATCTTTTACATAATTTAAAAAACTTTTGTTTAAAAGATATGATTGAATTCATTCAAACAAGATTCATATTGCATGTCAAAAGTATTACCAATTAAAAAATATACGATTCTCTATCCAGTTAGGATAAAACGCAAAATAAATTTCGGAACAAGGGAGTTGTAGCAGATCAAAATTGTAGAGAACTATAGGCGCACCATTGATGGAAGACGATGGCAACGACGCCACCGCATCTTCGTTCGACTTCTCGGACTTGGTTATTATTTTCAACTGACTCGTCGATCCATTCATCGCTTGTATTTTCTTCCCCATCCAAAAATTATATTCCTCTCTCATCACAATCGCTAGCGGCAGAAACAACAATATGAACACCACAACGGTGCTTCCGTCATACCCCGCCTTAGTAAATTGATACCGTGCCTCCACTATAATCATAATCATCAGAAACCCAGCGAGCCCGAGCGATATGTACAGTAAATCGTAGAACACTTTGAGCTCGTTGGGCAGTCGTATCACTTTCACGACCCTGATCGTACGGAGGAAAGCAAAGGAGATGACCGCCGGGAGCCAGCCAATGAAGAGGATGAGGGACTTGGAGTCGTTGCCATAGACGGCGAAGTAGATTTGGGTTATGATGGCGCCACTGAGCCCGACAAAACCCTTGAGGAGTCCCAAAACGATGCCGCGGCTCTCTGGGAAGTTCTGGACGCACGTCACCAGAGCGCCGGTGTTGGCGAAGGTTTGGGAATTGGCGCTGATGCAAATGTATAGGCACATTTTCCACACTTGGGGTGTGGAGATTTTCTTTGTCACAGCCAACCAAATCATGAAGTACCTGTTTGGGTTTCGAAATTCATTAATTCCGCTTCGTGAAATAGATGTAATTATCATGGTAACCAACTAGTAATATTTTAATTTGCGAATAAAAATTTAAAAATAATTCAATAATTGTTTTTTATTCATGAAAGTTACAATATCGGCAACTGTCATGCAAAGTAAATTAAATATGTGCCATAAGATATACTGGTCCATAAATGGCATAGATTCTTGACGTTGCACAACTAGTGAAAGACAATGGAAAAGTTGATCATAAGAGATGAGATTCGAAGTAAATTTGTAGTTAAGAGGAATGGGAATGAAAACCAAATATGAGGAAATTTGTAATTTTAAATTAAAATGAATGGATTGAAGAATACGTTTTACAGTATTTAAAAAAAACAAAAGAATATGTTTTACTAACGGTAACGAAGATAGAATATACTAAACACTGGTACACTTTATTTGAAAACTATACGACTAACTCATAGTGGAATATGATAAATTTGATACGTTGGTTAGATTCTTGAATTGTTCAAATCCAAATGCAATGGAAAAAAGTAAAGAACGCCGACACTAGAGCCTGGAATCCAAAAAGTCCAAATCGTACGTACCCGAAGAAGTTGAGGACGGCACCCATGGAGAGGACCACCCACGGAGGCGTGACCTCGTTGATTAACCCAGATAAAACACCGACACTAGAGCCCAAGTCCTTGAAAAAGCTGAGCAAAGTGATAGTTGTTTGGTCATAGCCGAGGGCAGACTTGATTTCGCCGGAGTAGTCTCCAAACATGTAGGTGGCGCCGGCTGCCGACATGATTAAGAAGGAGGCGAACACCATGAACCATCGCCCCGTCAACACCTGTAAGGCAAGACTGTTTGTGTTAGCACAATCACTGCCACCGCTGCCGGAAAACCCCATGTTAATTTCTCCCTTGGTAGCTCCTTTGTTGATTAATTTTGGGGATGGAGATGTGGAAATGGAAAGTGGGGGCTTATGCTGGATTTAAAGAAATCGTAGAATGTATACACTTGTCGGTGAAAATTTGATCCATTAAAATACTGGATGCAATGTAGCCTTGGAGTGAATTTACGGGGGAGTGTGGATATTAATGAACGTGCTCCAATGATCCTATCTAGGTTTGGTGCATGATTTAATTAGGTCCACCTTACTTACAGCCTTTTTATCAGCATGTTGAGGTATTTTATTTTCCGTTTAAGGTTTTGCGTGAATACATGTGGGAGATATTAAATTATTTTTAGACTAAGATGACGAAGATGTTGGGGATTTGGACAGTCACGTGTATTACAGGAAGACTTTATTAGTCTTTCGTTAGTCTTTCGTTTTGAGTATTTTTTTGGGTCTAAACAGTAGTACTACTATAAGTTAGGGGTGTTCGGACAAATAAGCTACTTTGGCTTATTTTTTGTTTTTATTCAAAATTTTTTCGCATCACTTGGCTTATTGTCAATTTTTTGGGGATTATTGCATCCTCACGACGAGAGAAATCTAAAAAGTAAATTTTTTTGACCGCAATCCAATTTTTTTTGAATAAAGATGAAACAAGTGGCTTATTGACTTATTTTTATTTTTTTGTGGGTTTGTTTGGCTCATTTTTGGCGGGAAAACAAATGGCTTATTTAGAAGAACAAGGCCTTAGCCTGAGTTCCGCCAAGGGCTTTTTGAAATTCTTGGAATTTTTAAAAAAAAATTTATTCATATTTTTTTCGCTTTTGTTAATTAAATAATCACTTAGATAAGTTAACCTAATGTCTTGTTTGGATTGCTACTCAGAAAAAAATTCAAATTCCAAAAACACTTATTATTCTTACTTCTAATCACCGCTTTCACATGCACTTCTCTCCACTCATTACCTTTGAAAACCCATCCGAACAAGGCATAACTGTTCGTGTCGTCTCTGATTAATTTATCATTTTGGTCTTCTGATTTGGGTTGGTTGGGAACTGATTTTGGAGAGTGATTGAACAACTGCAGAGAGAGAGAGAGAGAGAGAGAGAGAGAGAGAGAGCACTCAAACTATAAAGGAGGAACCGTGAAATAGAAAAAAAAATGAATTTAATTGTTTTTTTTCCCACCTGAAGTGTTCACCCAAGGGGTGAGACGACAAAATGGCTTGGGGTTAGAGTAACTTACACAGTGTTACACTTTTAATCCTCATAGTATCTTGAATTTACAGATCAATCCCTATCCTTTCCTACATAATTGAGGCGAGTTTCTAGTTTCATTTGTTAGCATCTCCAACTCATGGCTTCAAATTGGAGATGTCAAATTTTTATGAAAGCATATATAATATTTTGACATCTCTAATTTGACATTAAGCTCTCTCTTATGTCAAAAAAAGAGAGCTTAAACGGGGGTGGACCTCAAATGGCTTTTAAATTTCAAATGTTCATTATTTTTTGAAAAATGGAATGACGAGAAGAAGCTGTCAAAAAATTGGCATGGGGGTTTGGAGATGTCAAAACCACCTCAATTTTGGCATGGGTGAAGGCAAACTTGTTGGATTGTCCGTTGATACCAAAACTCACTATTGGAGATGCCACTTTAGCTTTGGCATCTCCTGTTAGATATGCTCTTATGCGGTATTTTGACATCAAGCTCTCTTTCCAAGTCTTATGTAAAAAACAAAACCTTAAACGGCGCGCTCATTTTTAAATCTAAACGGTCAGTAGCTTTTTGAAAATTGACATGAGGTTTCGTTGCTGTCAAAATTAGTAGGCATATACTCCCTTCAAATCCATGTGAGCTTTGGCATATCGGAAGACACTTTGGTTGGATGTTGCATTGCTGCCAGAAATTACTGTTACGTGATTCACATTAGCTTTGGCATCTCCAACCTTAGCTTCAAATTTGAGGATGTCAAATATGTTGGAAGGCTAACTTGGCAATTTGACATCTTAAGGATACTCACAACATGATGTCAAATTGCCACAACAATCAGCAAGGGGTGACACCATTTCAGGGTCTTTGAGGGGTCCTAAAGTTTGGTTGCTAAGTCCTTGTTTGGAAGCGAAACAGAATAATGATTTTTGTGGCCTAATTTTGGATCTCACAAAGATAATTAAAATCACTCATAATTCTTGAACTATTTCTAATAGATTCTTGCAAAAAAATTAGCTCAATCCAATATCGATTATGAGATTTTAAGAATTCGTAGGGTGAAACATGTAATTTTAGATTTTTTATTTTTTCTGGGTCCCACAAGAATGATTCAAATTGCGCATTATTCTTAAAATATTTTTTGCACGTTCCTACAAAAAAATTAGCTCAATTCGACTTTGGTAAGAGCTTTTTTAGAATTCTTAGGGTGCTAAGAATTCTGAAAAAACCCTTACTGATATTGAATTGAGATAATTTTTAGCAAAACTTAAACCATAAAAAATATTTTAAGATTAATGAACAATTTAAATCATCCTTGTGGAAGTGAAATAGACCTCACAAAAATAAAATATTATTAATCTATTTCATTGCCAAACAAGACTTAGCAACCAAACTTTGGGCCCCTCAAAAGTTACCATTTCAGAGGTTGGCACACCATGCTGACCCTTGTGGCAGCGAGCTCCCCAAATTCCCTTTAGACCATGTAACCATGGGCGAACCTATCAATGGGCAAGGGTGGTCCATTGACCCCACTAAAAATGGCAAACCCCCAGGGATACACATAATGTTTTGGAAATTTCAGTGGGGTTTGCCCCATAAAATTAGATCCTTAATTTGTTCTTGCCCGAAAGGGAATATAATTGCTCCATATATATTTTATACTTTGGTTCTTGCCTGAAAAATAATATACTTGCTCCCAGGTCTTTTTCTAACTTCTCTAACCATTTAGATCTCTTTTTCAGGTAATTTTGCCAACAATAATACTCGTTTGTGTTAAAATGGAAGAGAGGAAGTATTTATTATATTGTTTAATGTTTACTATCCACGTTGGCCAATTCTAATTTAATTAGGACTTTGAATTTTGTGTACTAAGTTAAGCCCTATTATTAATCCAACCTAACTACGTGCCTCAGCGAACTTTTCTTGTGACCCTCTTTTGTTAATTAGAAATTAGGATAAATTTTGGTCACGTTATTCTACGTACTATGTCATTGCTTACTCACCAAATATGAAAAATCTTTGGGGTCAATTGTAAGTGAAATGATGTAATGGATTGACAAATCGCTTTTGGTTTATATATTATAAATAGATCTTTTTTTGTGTAGTATTAGATTGAATATTTTTTCCCCTTTTATTATGTGTTAATACAAACTCATTCATGCTATAGATACTTGACACTAGTGATGATAAATCCTAGATCCGCCCCTGCATTTAACATTATATACTCTGATATTCAGATGATCGAGTCGAGATTTTTTATTATTAGAAACATATATGGGATTGGTGATTGTAGAGAAGTTATAACATCTGTAGAAACTCAAACAATTAAGCTTATTAATCACAAGCGTTTTTATGGGAGAAGGGAGAAAAATAGAGTATGAGAATTCAATATAAGAACTCTATTCCATTGAAAAACCGTAAGTCAAGATTCATTTGGCATGTCTAAAATGTAAACAAAAATTATTAAATAACATTTAATCTTTACTGAATCTTTGTTCTTTTTGGTTAATGTTAAATCAATCTTCTTCATTTTTGCACCGAGAAAAAAATTCAATCTTTTTAAAATTGTATATTATGTGTCCCTTTTTTTTTTTTTTCAAAATGATAAGAGTTTGTATTATTATTCCATAAACAGCCGAGTATAACAAAGTTGAACATCGTCCCAAGGAGAATAAATAACTAAATAACCAAACAAGAGACCTAGCCATCCAAGATCACTCGCTAGAGCCTCAAAATTAGACTTTGCTAGCGAATCAAGTGTCATCTCGAACAACAATAACTCCACAAGGGAGGGAAAACTAGCTAAAAGCATGTTGCGGTTGAATCAAGTGTCATCTCAAACAACAGTAATTCCATAAGTATTTTCATAGTCCTTCCTCATTTTTGTTAATTATCATAGTCATTTTTTCTTCTTCTTTCCAAAATGTACTTTGACACAAGAGTTCTTGACCCCACATTTACTCTTTACAAGAATCAATATCTATAGCAGCGCCTTTTGGATATATAGTAACACATTGGAAGAGCACAACGATAAGACATTTTTCTAGATCCTTCAAAAAGGACAAGAGGGAGGACTTGTAGGACTTCATCTCATAGAGTTCAGTTGAATATTCAATCAAGTATTGAATTGTGCATTCCTGGAATGCAATAGAATCATTGAGTAATCTTCTTATTTTTTAGGTTAGAAGTTCATGTAATACACACTCAAAGTGTTGTGACAAATTTACTTTAGTCCTTGATACTCTATTTTGTAAATTGATGTATTCATGAAATATATTTTGTAATGACCCTGATTTTTGAAAAATAAAAATTTCGTTAAATATTTGAAATTTTTTTAATTACTTGGAAATTTCTCTTAAAATTCCTTTTTAATATCTAATAATTCATCATAATTAAATTTGAGATTTATAAAATTATATCTTTTCGTCTCGAACAATTTAATCCTTTTCTAAAGACAATTATGCATGTAGAAGCATTTGTACATTTTTCTAGCAAGTTAAATAAAAATTTTAAAATATATTTCCTGGCTAGAAATCCTACTTGGCAAGTAGAATTAATTTCCAACCAATTAGTTAAAGAAACCTAAGTACCCATTCAACCTAGTTACATTCTTCTAACCTTAGATGAACCTAATAAACCTTTCTACACCTTAGTTGAACCTTTCCAACTCTAGACTAGGAAATCATTTTACTTTTATGACTAGTCATTTCAAGATTTTATTACTCATCATTATTTCTTCTAAGAATATATTTTCTCATCATTATCTCTTTACCCATTGAATAATAGTTTTAGGATAATTTTTATCCTTTGAGTAATAGAAATAAAAATTCCTATTATGTAGAAAATAGTGCTACCATGGACTTGTCTAATCAAGACCAAGACCAAGTTTATTCTTTCAAACAACCATGATTATGTATTGTTACATCAAGTAATCCATAATTCATCATTACTTCCTTTCTCTTTCCTACAAGTAACCTTGACATACATATACATTTATACATATATGTATGTATATCACCCAAAAAATTTCCTAGAAAGGCTACTTGGAAGCCTTGTTCATTATTTTGCATTGACAAGTCACTTTCAAAAGCTAACCCTTTAATCATCTTACTTTCCATTGACTTGTCATTTTCCCCACTCATCATTATGCTTTCTTAATCAAATCACTTTCCTAAAAAGTGCATTGTTCTTTCTCTCCATTGAAATGTCACTTTCAGAAAGATATTTCTTCCAAGAATATTCCTTCTCATCATTTCCTCTTTAACCATTGGACAAAAATTTGTAGGGTTATCCTTTGAGTAAAAGAAATAAGACTTGCCAACCTAGATTATAATTACCTAGGATTGCCTTTAAGCCTTAGAAAATCACTACAAGAAAAAACGCATTTGGCAACCAACTTTCGGCGACAAAAGTATTTTTTGTCGCCGATCATAGACATTTGGTGACTAAATTCTTTTTTGTCGCCGATTTTGTAGACCTTTGGCGACTAAAACATTTTTAGTCAGCGAAGTGCTACCATTTGGCTACCAACAATCATTTGGTCGCCAAAAACAAACAATTGGCGACCAACCAATAGTCGGCAAAAAAAAAACATTAGGCGACAAAAATATTAGTCGGGGAAAGCTACCAATTGGCAACTAAATTTGTTTTGTCGCCATTTGTGTGAACCTTTGGCAACTTAAACATCTTTAGTCGGCAAAAGGCTACCATTTGGCTACCAAAGGTCATTTTGTCGCCGAAAATTTATATATTATATCATAATAAACTTATATATTTATTCCATCTACTTAACCGAAGTTTAACCTGTATTCCACCGTTAACTCCTTAATTAAATCTCACTTTTTTTTAAATGGCAACTCCTTAAATCTGATGTTAAATGCTACCAAAGCAAAAAAAAAATGCTCCTTGATTACATCTCACTTTTCTCCTTACACTTTTTTTAAAAAAAAAAAATTCAGTTTGTCTCTCTTCCATATATTCTCAACAAAGCAACAAAAAAAAAAATGCTCCTATAAATGGAGAAAACCTTCGTTTAAAATATGGAAGAGGAAAAATCTAATAGATTTTATCCAATTAACTCTTACGCTAACCTTTATAAGAATCTATCAAATTCCATAATCCTGTTATTCAATGAATCATATATAGTCCAACTTCTAGCCATTGCAAAATGAGTTATTGATATCATTTTTTCCATCTACACTGATGAAAATATTTTTCAATTGCAGCCTGACATTGTTGGAATTCAAATGGCAATAACATTTTGGCTCTGGACTCTTTTGAATTTGATTGAACGCCCAAATTAGCTCTTCCAATTTTTTCTTTTTTAAAGTTTTCCGTTGGCATTCACCTATTGGATATGTGTTATTTCGTATTTTTTTATTGGTCTTTTTAGATTTTTCTCTGTTTTATTTTCAGACAAAGAAAGATTGTCTAGCCTTGTAACTAATTCCTAGATGAGAAAAAAAAGACATTGAATTGTTGGAGTTAATGATGAAAAGAATTAATTTCCCTACGGTGGAATATGAGTTGGGCTAACTTCCGCTAGGTAGAGGTTAGGCAAATTAAGGAAAAAGGAGCTTAGGCCAATGAAAGGTTGTCATGTGTCTGAGGTTGGAGGAAGTCCTCCTACCAGAGCAAGAGGAGATCCGCGTTCATCATCTAATCAAATAGCGCGCATCTACAAAATGTACCCGAGCGGATGAAAATAACATGTTGTTTGTGGGTCACTTAGTTTTTCTAAGATGCCCATTGGTACATTGCACAAAGAATTACAAAGAACTTCTCAAATCTCTATCTGGGACATGTTCGATGAAAAAAAAATCCTCCTATGCTACTAAGGCACTAAAAAAATTAAACACTAATTTAATTTATGCTTTCTAGGTCCATTAGCAAGACATAACCACAGGTCCACAACCATTGAAAATTAAAATAAATATTCTTGTCTACAATTAAAAATGCATTTCATGAAGCGTTTAAAAAAAAAGCAAGGCAGGAAAAAGTTACCTTAAACTCATTTGATATGGGACATGTTCAACTATTATGACCTTAGGTATGTAACAAAATTATTAAAAAAAAAAAGAAGAAGAAGAAGAAAAAGGAGGAGGTAGCTTCAATGTGATAAAGAAATGGAGTGAGATGAAGATAATTTTTTTTTAGATGTTAAAGACTCAAAGGTAGTGTTTTAGAGAGTCCTTTTTGGTAAAAGAAAGGATTTCGGTTGGGGTCTTACGATAGTGGAGTATCAATTTAAATTAGGTCTTTAGGAATTTTTGAAGTTTAATAAAAGAAACAGTTATATTAGTAATGAAAAATATACGAAAAGGATTTCTGATCATTTTATGCTAAAGGACCATAATTAATATTTGTTTCTAGGGCTTTTATAATTAAGTATATATCTTTCATTTGGTCATATAACTCTAATATGAGAGCATAAAGTTAAAAAATTAACTATGACTATTTAAGGGTAAATTATAAATGTAATTAATTTAACCATATTTCTACTATATATTGTATCATAATAAACATAATTATATTATATATATAATTTTTCACAAATTATATTTAATATAATATATTATATTATATAAATATTGTTTTATTTATTTTATTTTATTTTCTTATGTAATAAATATATTATCTTTAGGAATAAAGCACAAGTTAAGCGTGTAGCCTAGTGGTTGCGCGCCCTCATCAGGCATGGGATGTCGGCGGTTCAATTCTTGGCAAAGGCATGTAGTTGGATTATTCCACACGCGCCACGTGGAGGATCCAGGATGATCCACTTGGCAGTACAAAGATGGGGTCACGTGGCACCCAAATTTTTTTAATATTATTTATTTGGCATGATATTTGGCGACAAAATTCGTTTTAGTAGGGGAAAGTTGTATTCGGCAACCAAAAGTTTGGTCGCCGTATGTAAATATGATTTTTCAAAGGAGTTTGAATTAATTAGATACGGCGACTAAAATTAGTCGCGAATACTTTTCGCGATAAAAGTGTTTGGTCTGGAAAAACAAGTTTCGGTGACAAAAAATTTTGGTCGGCAAAAACTTTCCCACACCAAGTGTCGCTGACCAAAGTGGCGACCAAAAATTTAGTCGCGGAAAGGTTTTGGCGACTAAAAACAGCTATTTGGCGACTAATATTTTAGTCAACAAAAGTGTTTTTTCTTGTAGTGAATCTCCATAATTACCTATTCTTACACCTAAATTGGATTGACAAGTCCTGGCATGCATGAAAAGCACAAGACCATGGAACAAATCTATGGGAGAGAGAGGGAGAGAGAGAGGGGACTGGCTATGAAACTCTTGTGCTCTTGCCTTGTTCTTCATTGTTCTTGAGCTCTTCAAGAAACTTATCCAAGACCGCCACTAAACCTTCACTCGACCACCCTTTCGATCCAAAAAGTTTAGTAGTTTAGTTAAAGAACTAGTTTTGAGAGAAACCTTTTTCTTTCGAAACTACTGAAGCTTTCCGTAGGAAGTCACTCCGTTCGATCGCCAACTGACTTGTTCGTAGCCGCCCTACTGCCAAGAAGAACGGTAAAATACTTCTACTTACTTACTCTGAGTATACGTAGATTTTCCATACTCATTTTCTCTAGTATAAAGAAAATTAAAGTTATTTTTATGTTTGAAAATGCATGATAAGTAGCAAACTTGTTTTACTAAAACTTCGAATGAAAGTATGAACACGTTGAATAACTCGACTTTATTTTCGGGAAAAATATATATTGTTTTGAACTTCCCAAAAATGAAGAAAGAATGGATTTTGAAAATGTAAACTTGAATGAAAGTATTCGTATTTTGATATTAAGGATGATTATGAGAATGTATATGTATGATTACTAGAATTACTTGTTTGGTGTGTGATAAAGTATAAGTGATATCCACTCTAAAAGTGTCCGTCCATGTGACACTATATTTTATATGGTGTGCTAAATGTTTAAGCATGACTACATAATAATATGAGCATGATAAATAATATAGAATTGGATGATCTTACTAGTTTAATTTCAAGATTTTAATGAATGATTTATGTGTACTTACGTGAAAAGTTCTGCCGCGGAGTCTATGCATGCAAACGAAACACATAAATTGAGAAAGTAAGAAACATGACACCTAGGGTGTAGTTAATGAAAAAATGTGTTTTGAAACCGCAATACAGCCAGACGTGGTAGCTCATTGTGCGGTGTGTGTTGCCAATGGGACCGGACGTGGTAGTCTCATGGAAGGTATGTCTTCGTTATCCATGGAGAGGAGCCAAGAAAAATTGCAATGTGGTCGGATGTGGTAGCCCATTGTGTGAATTATGAAAACCGCAATGTGGCCGGACGTGGTAGGCCATTGTGTGTATGGCTTTGGAAACCGCAATGTGGCCGGACGTGATAGCCCATTGTGTGTGTGTTGTGCCAATGGAGCCGAACGTGGTAGTTTCATTGGTAACATGTTTAAAAAATGCTTTTTGAAATGTTGATTTGGTAAATGAAAATGAGACACGGTCTACAATGAGTCGAGTAGGAAAAACACAAATATCACAAACACCAATGTTAGTTTGAATAGTAAATGTGAATGTGTTAGTGTTAATTGTTTTGTTAAATATGCATGTACTATGTGGAAATCGTTAATTTTATGATCTATTGTTTGTAAGTTAAGGGTCAGTGGGTATGGATTATTCTATTGAGCTCCTGTAGCTCATAGTCTTACCTTTGGTGACCTTGGCATATTATACTATGGGCGACGCTGGTATAATGTGTTAGACTTTGTAGATGATCAGGGTGAGCTGTACACCTTGGAGGCTTTCGGAGCCAAAGAGCTGGCAAGAATGGAGGAGCAGGTGGAACTGCAGTTAGAAACTTTTGTTTCCCTTTCCTTATGTAATAGAAGTACTCTCATGAGAGTTATGATATAATAATGAGTCAGACTCTATTTAAATTTTCAATAAAAAGGTTTATTTAACGTTCCCCAAAATTAGGGGCGTTACACATTTTCAATGTGTTGATAGAATTGTCATGGAATGCTTACTTGTAGCTAGATAAAAATATGTGCGTATTACAACTAACATCAGTAATTAGTATAACTATATCGTTTATCAAAAGGAAAAAAAATATTTGCCTTTGGCAGTGGATCTTCCAACGCTTTTGGAAACCAGCACGTTACCATAGATATATGTAGACACCCCAATTTGGGCTTCCAGATTAGTTTACTTACGGTTTTTGATTCCCCGATAATAAAATGGATCAAGAACACCCCGGGAATGATAGCGTATTTGAGTTTTGAGTGTTTACAAAACCTTTGAATCTAACCTAGCCTAAGCCACTTCAAAAACCAAAAACCCCACTGGTCCAACCATCCCGCGCCCGGGGGCACCCTCGCACGATAGACTGACTCCATCGCCCGACGGTGCGCCAGGGCGCACCATCGCGCGACGAACTGACTCTGTTGCGCCACGGTCCAACCTACCACCAATCTTTCCTGAGATTGGCAGTTGGCCACCAATGCAACCTCAGCCAGGCCTCGTGGGCTGGCTGAACTCCTCTATTTCCAACCAGATTCACCCCCATTCCTCCCTATAAATACCCCACTCTTTCTTCCATTGAAAGCGTTCCCAAAAAATGAAAGGTTAAGTATAAGCTTTAGTTCTTTTATTCCAAATTCACATTCCTCAAATACTCAAACACCTCAATCAAGCCTCAAACACATCAAAGCTCAACATGCCTTTCAAAACCAAAACCAAAACCAAAGGTATAGCTTACCTTTGTTCTGTTTCAATTCTGATCTATGAGGGGTGGCTGGTAGGGCTAAGGCTGGTAATCAATACCAGTCCTGGTCCTAATGCTGGTAAGGTTTCAAAAACCGTCATGGTAGGAACCAGTGCGCGACGGTCCCATTCGCGCGCGCGACAATCCGTGGTTGCGTGTGATGGACTGCATGGGGATTGGTGTCCTACCGTTTTATGCATTACTTTGAATATAGATCACTGTTAAGCATGCTAACAACCTGTCTATTGCTTTTCCTTTGTTAGAAATGCTAGTTGTACTTCAATATGTGTTTTTGTTATTTTGGAGTACCCTTGGGTTTATTCTGAACCTATCCCAGAACCCAGAAATGTGTAAACCAAGCACTGGTCTGGTCCGCGCCTGGGCGCACCATCGCGCGCCAGACTCACTCCATCGCGCCACAGTGCGCATCCTCGCGCGCCAGACTGGCTCCGTTGCACGACAGTTTGCCTCTGACCAGTGAGTGGCCTTGCACGGGTAGCTCGGCCTTCTTCCATTATTTTGTCCCCACACTGTTTATGTGGTGTTTTATTAATTTGTAGGGCTTCTCAGCCTTTAAACTGTATATTATGCTGCTATAAACTGCGTGGTTTGTCCTGGGTATGCACTGGTTCTTCCAGAGCCCAGAGGGTTTGAGAATAAGAGTTGTGGGTTTGAGCTCACCGGCGCGTGCTTGTCTTGGAATTATGCGTGCAAGAGTAAATAGCATGCAGTGACTTGTTCAGTGCATGCTGATTTCTTCCTGCGCACGTCACATCCTGCAAACATGTTACAGTTTTAATCCGTGATTAACTGCTCCCCTGCCCTAAATGGCTAAAAATTGATTAATGAAACAGAATCGCAAAACAAACACTTTTCACAAATGCCTAAGTAAAGACCGATATCCGGATTGGGCGAGAGGGGTGCCATAAAACCATTCCCCTCTCGTAACCTGGCTCCCGAACCCAAATATGGTTATGACCGACTGGTTCTTTAACTTTTTCAAATCAAATAGCGCGGCAAGTGCTTCGAAATACGGTTCCTTGGGTGTCGGACCTTTAACCCGAGTGGCGACTCTGTATTTTCGTGAGCGCTTGTCGTCCAGCTTTAAAGCGCTCCCATGAACTGGCACTTTCTTTCGGAAAGGGAACGGAATCCTTCTTCCCAAAGAAAAAGGGCACGCTGCCCACAATATATATGTACCAGCGCTTCAAAAAAGAGTTGCTATAAGGCTTTACCCACGCGGATCTCCTAACGCTTTTGGAAACAACTAGTATACCCTTGCAATGTCTATAGCAACAGCACCTTCTGAAATATTTAGCAACACTTTCAATCGTTGTTATAGAACGATTTTCTTGTAGTGAAAAAAGATGGTATGGTCAGGGGTGGAGGTATATAGGGGCCGGGGGGCCTAGGCCCTGGCTTCCTGACGGTCCAAGTTTTAAAAATTTTATTTTATATATACTTGATTTTAAATATTATTGATAATTATTCGTGTATAGTTACTTAGTATCTTAATAATTTTGCTTCAATTTGATAAGAAATTGGTTATTTTACATTCTCATTTCTCAATTTCTTTCATAAAGAAAAAATAAACACGTGACAGTTGAAATAACTTAAAGAATCAATTCAATGTATAAATGTAATGAACTGAAAAGCAAAAATCTTATAATTTAATAATTATACGTTCCGATAAAAAAAATATGTCTATTAAGCCAGCTGCCTAGTAACAAAATCCTGGCTTCGCAACTGAGTATGGTTGCAAGGGCTTCTGGACGAGTTGGGAAAGACGGTAGAGAAAGCGGTGTTGCACAGTGACAGTCAAAGTGTCATATTTCTTACCAAGATTCCATCCTTTCACTTGAGAACGAAGCACATACAGTTGATGTATCACTTTATTCGTTCGGTTCTCGATAGTGGAGAGTTGTTGCTTGAAAAGATCTGTTGTACTACAACACGAACAACCTATTCTGAGGAACATATTTCCTCACTAAATTATCAAATTTCCTCGCTGAATGTATTAGCAAGGAATATTTTTGTCGCCAACCTTCCTCGCCTAAACGTTGTCGCAGAAGCTTACTGCGAGGAAAATCAATTTCCTCGCAAAATAGGAAAATTTCCTAGCACAAACACTAGACACCACATGACTAAAAACAATAGGCGAGGAATAAATTCCTTGCCAAAGTAATTTCCTCGCAAAAAGTGGCCTATTGTAGACTTTCAGAGACACATTTTTATCTCACTAATGTTACATATAGGCAATGAAAATTTCTCCTTGCAAATATTTTTTACACATTCTCTACTCATATTTAGAATCCATCAACACATCATACAACCATGGATAAGCATAACCATAAATAGTATAAATCCGTTAGCTTACTTAAACAAAATGTCATAACTGTGAAACATTATCCAAATCCTTTCAACTACACAACAATGGCATGCATCATCAAAACAAAGTTTGGCCCCAGGAAACAAAACATAAAGTATACTACTACTTATGCTCTAGCATTCTCAAAAAGCATCATGGATCTTTTCAAAATACTACAGCATCTCGAGGCCAACTTTAGCAATATATCCTTGGAATTCCGTCTCCCATAGCCACGAGCTCCAAAGTGAACATCGATCTTACACGCTGCCAAGAAAAAAATGAGCATTTGAATGAGAAATCTACTGTGGGCGAAATACATGTTAAGTAACATTCAACATACAAATAATAAAAAGCAACACCCAAACAAGCCCTTATGAGCACACGAACAGCACCAAGAAAGTAGTTGAATTTTTTTTATCGGCAAAGAAAACATTTTATTAATAGGGTAGAAGATTACAATCTAAACTATTTTGGCACTTATACTCATCCCACCATTGGTCAAATCCAGGAACAAAGAGAACCAAGTTGGCACGGCCAACCTACCAACCTGGAAAAGCAGAAACTATAACAGCAAACAAGAGGTACAAATTAATACTAAGAACTGCTTAAAACAAGCCCAAATGAACTTCTAATGGATGATATCAACTCAAGCAACACCAACTCAGAAAGTAATTGAAATTAACGTTATAGCTCATTCATCAAACTTCTTCCCCTTTTGAACTATTGTTACAAGTAGTTAAAAGTCTATAGTTTCTTTTCTTTTTGCTTCAAAAGCCGAACCTAACCTTTTCTGTCATGAAAAACTAGATAGCTTTAATAAGTTACAAAGGGTGGACATGGACAAAAAATATCTCAATCCTGACACTTCTTGGAAGTTCAACTAAATCTACTAATTGCATGAATATATATAAAACAAAAAATTGCATCAAGATTGCAGCAGCCCCTTAGATACATCAATGGAACACTTGATGCAATCCAATGAAAGTCTCACTTATGAACCAAACCTTACTTATATATGAGTTCAGAATAAAAGAGTTTCAAAAGGATAAATGAATTCCACTAACTAGTCAATCATTAGATTATGTTTAGGTACTCCCAACATGTCTAGTGTACCCTTTTTCAATGAGAAACTCCATCATGCTGGCATTTATCTTCTACTGCTGCTTATTTGTACTCCCAACATGTCCAGTGTACCCTTTTTTAGAGCCTGAGATGTTATTTCATTTTCAAGAGGTTAACTTAGCATGCCAATGAGCTCATCAAACCTAAAGAGACAAGTGAAAATGCACATGTTTGTGTACTCTAACTGTAAGAGACTTCATCCCGCATCTGTGTTTTGTCTTGTTACACCAACAAAAATAATAAAACACAGTACTTGAAACATAGAAATGAGCCTATGGTTAAATGGTAGGAACCAAATGAGGATATGAACATACACATGAATGAAAACTAGTACGAACCAAGCTGCAGCAAGGCAAACCAGTGAAAGCTAAGATGACATTCTTTCCTAAAGATCAACTACAAAATATTGTAACATGTTATCCAAGTCTAAGTGCATAGTCACTCCATGGTCAACTCACAAAGCTTACTATTTGATTCAAGTTTCAGAGTGTTCAAGTACAATATAGAATGGTGTACAAGTTTTGGTTACCAACCAATCTTTGTTTGTCCACTTATTTTGAATCAAACAAGTCCACTACTCCATGTCAATTTGAGGAGGTGGGTGACTTCTTGCATACGCTTCCCCATTGGTTGCTTTAAGCTTTTTGAATTTTTCATACAACATATGGGTGTAATCATTCAATCTCCGCCCACACCTTGTTATTATTGCCTTGTTGACATCAATTGGATCTCCTTTAAAGTCAAACTGATCCAATAAAATGATTTTGCAGTAATCATTAATTATGTGCTATCGGCTACAAAAATAAATAGGTATTGCAAGTACCTTTAGGGATTGAAGCAAAGGTGCCCTAATACCCTCATCCACAGCCTTCCAACTTTTAACACTTAGGTCTTGTACTTGTGCACAAACCTCAACACCAATCTTACAGGCCAACTTAGAAGAGTAAATCCCCACCGGAGCATGATACTCTTGTGGGATGGGAACAAGTAGTTTTCCAGATTTGTCCACCAGTCTTTGGATATCTAGTTCGCGTGATATGGCACGTCTGCTTCTATTAGGAGCTACTATAATGGCACAAAAGTATTATTTGGTTATTCAATGAAAAAAATTGAACTTAAAATATCCCCATCAATGGAACTTCAACATCTTACCAACACTGCTACCTGTAGCTACCTCACTTTGTATTTCTACATTGGGAGGTGGTGAGGGTTGGGACTCAACTACAAGATATGGCGTCGAACGAGTCATCCTCTCAAGGACACGAGTCGAGTCATGCTGGAGCTCAACTTGTGATCTTGTTGATCCACTCGATGGCATCTGTTGGAGCTAACATAACACAATACATGAAAAGTATAAACACTACATAAAACAAAATGGAGAAAGCCACACACACAAAAGCACTCATTATATCATCCATATTGTACCTCGCGTTCAAAAGAATCCAAGGACTCATCATCATCGACGTCCTCATGATTACTTGGTGGCATATAGTCAGGATTGATTATCTACCTCATTCCCATTCCCAGTACCCCTTCTCTTCACATTTGTACAATTTGGCGAAGAAAACCCCCTCAAATCAGCTAGTATACTGTTAACCCCAGTAGCCTTTAGTCTCGTATTATCCTCCTTCATTCTTTTATCTATTTCCCTTTCATATTTGGTTTTCTTCTGAGTTGCTAGAGAACATAGTTTGATGAAGTTTTTCATACCGTTTGTGTAGACACCTCCCAAACGGAGTATCGCCATATAGATTGATCATGCTTGCTTTAGTTCCACTTCATAAACCATGATCGTGGATATTTCCATAGCTAGGAATATTGCCATATGATAATAATTATCATCAAAACAGAGTTGCCACTTAGTTTATAAAAACTAGAAAAAAACAAGTAGAGATTCCAGGTACGGAAGCTAAAAGTACAATAAGGGGAAGGTGTTAGGCACCCCTCTTTGCCTAGTCGTGAGACTGGCCCATAATCATTCGACATAAGATGTATACTTGTTTTATTTAATTCTTCAACATGTAATCTGATTATTAACCTTTAACAATTGATAAGGTGAGCCAAAAAGGTAATGGAAACATGTATCAAAACATAAAACAAATTGTCTCAGAGAATGGATCCCTTGGCCGGTGAATGGATGTCACGGCTGAGGAATCCTTCTGGATTGGTGTACTGGCTGAAGGATCAAAAATCCAGCCGATGTTTTTCCTCACAGAAGACTAAACGATTAACAAAAAATCAAAATACTACGATTAATGTACAAAAGCATAAAAGAACCAAACCCTAGGCCCCCCTGGGCCTCACCACCTTGATCCCTCAGTTGCTTGATTACTTCAAATTGAGGGTGATTGACTGAATTCTTTCTCGAAACCCCAGGGTTAGGATTGTACTTCGGGGGTTTGATCGTCGGGCCGCGGTTGCCTTCAAGAGTTTAGGGCTTATGTAGAGAGAGTATAGGAGATAGATTCTGCAGAGTATTAGCTCGTGAGAGGGTGTATTGAGTTGTTAAGTTTGGAACCCTAAGGCCTCTTTATATAGGCATGGGATGACTCACTTTGGCCAATCAAATGGCGTGAATCAATAAGGTAGTATAGGGTTAGAAGATCTCTGCTCAAATCTCTTTTCGTAGCCCTGAAGAATCGAAAAAGGGCTACTAGGGTTTTGGTGCGTCGATCAAACGAATGACAGAACATTCTAGAATTCTGGAAAAAGACGATCTGGTTGCCGAGGAATGGATTTGGTGGCCAAAGAATGGATCTAGTGGCTGAGGAATGGATCTGGTAGCCGACAAATGGATCTTGTGGCCGAAGAATGGATCTAGTGGCCGAAAGATAGATTTCCTAAGATTCTGTATTTTTGTCTGAAAGGCTTTATGGCTCTGAATTGGGTTGTGACACCCTGCTTTTTGGTGGCTAGCGGTACTGCAGGATAGCAGGCTCCATCCGAACGGGGGGGGCAAGTTATGGTTTATAAGAACAGATCCCTCCTACTTGTACAAGGCCTTTTAAAGCCGTGAGGGCAGGCCAAAGCACATAGGAACTTCACAGTTAAGCGTGCTCATCCTGGGGTAGTCCAGGGATGGGTGAACTATTGGGAAGTCTATGGGCTTTGGACGTCCAATGCTTCTCGAAAATCCTAGGGTTAAGGTTTGAACTTAGGGGTTTGGATCGTCGGATTGCGGCTGCCTTCAGAAGGTTAGGGCTTTTGTAGAGGGGATGTGAAAGGGTATATTTATAGAGTTTCATGGCCTGAGAGGGTGAATTGATATATTAATTTCAGAAGACTAAGGGCCCTTTATATAGGCAATTGGTGACTCACTCTGACCAATCAAATGGCATAAATAAATAAGAATTCTAGGGCAATAAAAGCTCTAGACGATTCTGCTTTCGTAGCCCAAACGCATCGGAGAAAGGCTGCTAGGGTTTTGGGGATCAGATCAAACGTATTACAAAATATTCCAGAATCTGGAAAATAGACAATCTGGCGGCCGGTTAAAGGATTTGGTGGCCGAATGATAGTTCTAGCGGCCGAAGAATAGATCTAGCTGCCGACGAATCAATCTCCCAGGGAGATTTTCATGCAACATGTTTCATGGGTGAAAGAATGATGTTGAGGCCGTGAGATCAATGTTACGGCCGAAAGATAGATTTTCCTAGGATGTTGTTTTTTTGTCTGAAAGGCTATTTGGCTTTGAATTGGGTCCTCTAAGTGGCTAAAAGTACTCACCATAAGTCCATGGGTTCGCGAGAAGTCAATCAGCAATCACTGTATCCATTCATCATCGAGATGGTCCCCAAGGTGAGACTTGAAATAATCGTTAAGCCAAATTGGGGTGTCTTCAAGTACACAGCGGGTGAGTCGATTGCTTTTCATGATCATCCTTACTTTGACTGAGGGGAGCTCGGTAGGGTAGCATATCCTTGCTAATGAGCTTAATAGAATTGATATAATTGGGTGGAATCCAAACCATCTTCTAGTGACGAATCAGACGCCAATTTTGAAATATGGGGGGGGGGGGAACAAGGAACACGGAGCTTAAAGTGATGGAACCGAAGAGTAGAGCCGGTATTGATCATAAGGCAAGAGCCTGAGGAATTGGAGCTTGGAGCTTGAAGTGATGCGTAGAGCCGGTATCGATCATAAGGCAAGAGCCTGAGGGGTCGAAGCTTTGAAGTGATTGAACCAAGGCATAGAGCTTGTTATATTCAGGAATGACATGTTTCATGAGTGAGAGAAAAGATGCAGAACATAGTATATGGTGATGATGGTTAGATATGATGATGGTAATGCAGACTCAATGATGACAATGGTGATGCAATGGATGCTTATGTGCATGGGCCCGTGTGTGTGTGTGTGTGTGTTTGTTTTAAGCGTAGAGCTTCTTTCAAGTTTTGGACTTTAGCATTCAGAGCGTAGCGCTCGAGCATTTAAAGTATAAGCTTTATGCATTCGAACATAGAGATCAAGCATCCAGTACGCAGTGGTTGGGCATTCAAGCGTAGAGCTTGAGCATTCAATGTAGCATTTGAGCATCTAGTACACAATGGTTAAGCATTCGAAAAGTTTCGAGCATTCAAAGTGTTGGAGTTCGAGCATTCAAGCATAGAGCTTAAGAACAGATGATATCTTGTTAATTGTTATGGCGTAGAGCCAGTTGAGATAGTGAGCGTAGAGTTGCTGAACTTGTGGGCGTAGAGCTGCTGAGTTTGTGGGCATAGCATCACTGAGTGACTTGAAATAGTGAGTATGGAGTTGGTGCTGTTGAGATATGAGCGTAGAGCTGCTGAGTGACTTGATGGTGGTGAATATGGAGATGGTGAGCACAGAGTTGCTAAGCCTTTGGAGTAATGAGCAAAGGGCCATTGCTACTGAGATTGTGTGCATAGAGCTACTGATAATGAGTTCAAAACTGTAGAGATAGTGAGCATGAGGCTGCTGAGGTAATAGGCATGGAGCTTGAAATAGTGAGTTTACGGGCATAGAGCCACTGGGTAGCTTGATGGTAGTGAGCATGAAGCTTTAGCATAGGATGTGACGGCTATCGTACTTCCGGGGCACTGTAATAGGGGCGTAGAGCCTGAGTTTGAGGTATCAAGGATCCTTGGGCTTTGCGAGCAAGAGCTCAGAGTTTACAATCCTTAATGGTCAAGTGACCAGTAATTGCGATCTTTCAATCCTAAAGAGAGCTCAAAAAAAGTCCCAATTAATGTGGACTCAACACCAGTGCTCAGAGTTTACACATGCTCGGGTATGTCCCTAAGGCTATTTTCCACATGTTCCCTAGCGAATTCTACATGCTTGGGATACTCCTAAGGCTAAACTAAATGCACGCACTTGGTAGCCCTTGTAAGGCTTTGATTGATACTTGATCCTTCTTAAGCTTGGGAAGGCCAGTTTCCTTATGCTCGGAATGATCCTGAGGCTAGACTGAACGCTTCTGGCAGACATTTGACAACCTATGCAAGGCTTTTGATTCATTCTAATGTTGGTGCATGCTTGGGAATGCTCCCAAGGCTGGATTCCACATGCTTGGGATTGCCCCCAAGGCTAGATTTAGCCACATTCCTCTTGCTAGATCTCAGCCATATCCCATTCGCTAGATTTAGCTGCATTCCACTTGCTCATGAGTGTCCCCAAGGCTAGACTCCTCATGCTAGGATGCCTCTTAAGGCTGATCTGACCACATTCCCACATTGACTCTATCGACTTATTTAAATGCTTTGGGTGAAACCTGTTGGTCGTTATTGCCTTTGGAGATTTTCATTGCCTTCTTCAACTTGGTGTCAAAGAAAGTTCCATCGCCTCGACTAATTGGGTGACCCACACATATGCTTTAAGAGGCTTATATTGCCACCTTTGACAAATTCAACTTGTTTTGGAAATTTTCATCGCCTTTGTTGATGAGATGATCCTTATACACGCCTAGGAGATTTCCTTTGCCTCCTAATTTTAACCTTGTTAAACGGATTTCTAACGCCTCTGCTGACGGGATGCCTTTCGGAGTGTGCACTGGGCCATTTATAAGATTTCATGCAGGTGCTTTTTCTTGTTGGCTGTCAACTCAGAACTGCATAAATGTTCACTCAATGCATTAAGTGGAAGCCATAGGATTGTTTCCCCGACCTAGAAGTGGAGAGGCTGCTTATCTTCAAAATGTGAGCTTGGGCTAGCTAAAGTAGGCCTTGTACTGCTGAGCATGAAGCTGCGTGAGTGTAGAATACTGTTGAGATTGAACCTCCTAATCGCCAGGCTGCTTGAGTGTAGAGTTGTTCGGAGTTTCATGAAACCAGACAAGGTTATGAATACGACAAGGCATGTGCATGGTGCAACTGAAGAGCAAGTGCAAGGCTTCTGAGTTATGAAGGCAGAGCCGCTAACATGGAGATGAAATCGTGAAGCAATGAGCTACGGAGATGCAAAGTGCGAAGCTACTTTAATGCTGCTAACATGGTGCCAATTGTAGAGTTTGTTTAGGAGTAGTTACGAGGCTATCTTCCAGCTTCTTTTGTCTTGGCTCCGTCGGTCATAGACATAAAACTTGATGTAGCCTACAGCTTGCATTTTTTCAATCCTAAGGACTAAAGTGATCGTGAGGACCAAAATCCTACTTAGCATTTCGATGTCGAGAGGGTCCATCGTGGCCTACAATCCACATTTGAATAGTTTAGAAAGCAATACTCAACAGGAAAAACGACTTGCAACAAATGTGGAATCAGCCATGGGTCAAAATCCTTTTTATACTAAACTGTTAGGGGTATGACCTCCATACTTCAAAAACCCTAGTCCAAGTGTTGAACCATTTTAGGTGATATGGTTTGCAACCATAACATATATGCATATTGAATTGAACATTTTGGAAAGAAATAGAAGTCTCCCTGTTTAGGCAATGAATGCTTGATCCTACTTTAGCTATGCATGATAACAATCTAATTTCCCCTAGGATAGAAATATGCGACATAAATAGCGACAAATGTGAGCGCAATGCTCCTTTTGCTGTTTGGAAGAGATTTTGGCATGCTCTTGATAATGCTGTGTGACAGCATCCCACAAAAGAGTTGAGATGTTCTGCAGGATATGACGCCCCTTAGGCTAAGCTTTCTTCTGTTTGAAGTCCAAGTGTGTTGGCAGGGAGATAGATTTCACAGCGCTTCCCTTTGTTGCTCCTACAAAATTATTAGTAAACTCAACAATGAAGGTGGGGTGGATTGACCGTCGCAGGGAGCATGCCCAACTGGATCCACGGCTCACTTCACTCCTTGCATAGAGACGATGGCCATGATGCCTTGATGAACCTGCCTTGCTTGAGCATAAGGACACCTCATACTTGGAGTTAGCTCGTGCAACCAAGACAACTACTAAGATTAAGAGATCAATGCAAAAGACAGGATGATATTGACAAGCATGTAAATCCACAAAGTATTCTGGAAATCTCAACTTTTACGTATTTGATCTAATGTTTCCCCTTATCTTAAGGAGGCTGACAATGACTTATTGCTTACACTAGCCAGATGATTTGAAAGACCGCAATACTCTGGTGGCACCACTAAAAATATTGTTTGGCCAAGAGACCATCTAGTTACACGCCTCATGAAATGGGAAACCCATGTTATCTCCGTGAAAATTTGAAAATAAGTAATTGAGCTTGTATTGTTATGTCAAAAATGCTTAGGATAAAATTAATTTTGGAAGTTTTTTCTTGGGGATTTCAAAACCACATCATTTTAGTTACATGACTCACATTTAAACCACTCAATTGTCAAGAGACGAAAAACATTTTCATGAACACATGCCCCTAGCGAGTTTACTGTCTTAGGGCGAATTGATTACTTTGAGTAGGATTGATACGTGACCGCTACGCGCCTCTTGGGAGATTGTGTGCTTCTTCTATAAAAAAAAAGGGGGGGATGCAGTTATGCCCCTTTACCTCTTTTTCGTGTCCATACCTTCTACATTGGTTATGCCCCTAGTATCTAGAACCTTGTTGCTAAGTCGCATTCTTCAATCTGAGAGGATTGTATTATGGATTATATTGTAGGCTAGGGTGCCGGCTTAGGAAAGAAAGGGATATAACGGCTCAAACCGACTTTCTACTCATACGGGTTCAAAGACTAGCAGCCATCTAATCACTCCATTTTGTATGAAAGAGATATTTCTTCAAAATGCCCCTTGTTTTTGTATCAGAAGGGATGTCTTCTTCAAAATGCTTCCCTGTTTTAGAAGGGATGATGTTTTTTTCTTTTTCTTCCTCTTTTCTTTTCCAAATACCCCTCATATGATGGGGGGCTCACTTTCCATTTTCTAATTATCTCTCATTGCTTTTTTGTCTACCCCAGTGCGGGGAATGGCTATCTAGTAGGCTTTATTCGAAAGAAACTATTTAGAGGCTTAATGTGGCTAGCAATGAATAAGTGTTTGGGTAGAGAAATGATGACCTTTCTTCATTTTGAATCACATGACAGAGCAACTAGAATCCTAACCAAGAGATTGAAAGGCTTTGATGTTTAACCAAGTGTTTCTTCAAAAATCGAGGACAAGTCTTGAGACTCAAAGTGGATGCGTGGAGATATGGCTAAATTTTCATTTCCTTTTTCATGCTCTAACTTTTGTCTAGACTGCCCTTACGGGTTTTCAATCTAGCGAGCTCATTTTTTTCTTCTTCTATCTTCAATAGCATGTTCCTCTTATGAGCAACTCCATGAGAACACATAAATGTTTTCAACTCCCCCTTAACTCAACATAAACGACATGGGTCATAACTTATTCGGTGGTTTTGACAGCTCAAGTGGTCATGATGTGTTTCAAGCGATATCATGAGATTACTTTGAAACCCTTTAGGATTGTTTTCAACACTTAATGTTATCATGAGTATTCCATGGCAGCAAATTAGCACAAGAAAAAACATTTTCAAAAATGTGGCCAACCATAAGGTGCCTACGTATCTCTAAAGAGAATCAGGCCATTCGTAGTTCATGTCTAAGGAGATTCACATTTCATGTTAAGTGCAAAGAGTTGGTCAAAAACCGCGATGAACAAAATGACTTTAATTTTAAAAGAAAATAAACTCAAAACTCAAACTTTTAAAAGAAAAGAAACCCAAGACTTAGATTATAAAAAGAAGCTAAAAAAAACATTGACTTAACACTTAGACTAAGACGTGACAGACTTGGCTATTGCCGCTCAAACATTCAACTTGGCCGGATCTGAACACCCCTTGATCAATGAGTTCTTGGATATCACGTTGTAATTGGATGCAATGATCAGTTTCATGCCCAGAAATCTGATGGTAGGCACAATGCTTGGTAGGATCATAGTTTGGGCCAAATGGTGGGCGGGGCAATTGAGTTTATAAAGGTTCGAGGAGTCCTTGTTCGACCAGGGTAGCCAGGGCTTGAGATGGGGATGAGTTAAGATTTTGGCGGTGGCGGAGTGCATGACGTTTGGGATTTCTAAAAGTGTGGTTCTGGTGAGCAGGTGTGTGTTGGGATGGATTTAATGGAAACATGACACTGCTAGCATTGGTGACAACGGTATGGTTGGGAAGGCTTCTTTTTGGTTGGGCGATTTCTCCCTTGACTTGTTCCATATGTTGAGGCTGCAGGTTCATCATTGTTCTTCCATGTCTTTCCTTGGCAAAATGAATTTCCACTTGAACTGCTTTCTCCGTCCATCTAGCAAGGGGAGGTGGAGGCGGAGGCAGAGCTTGTGGAAAACTTCTTTGCAAACTGTGAACAATGGTGGCTAGGGTAGCCACTGATTCAGCCAATATATCAACTTTAGCGGCCAGAGCTTCAATCTTCTTGTCAGTCATCACTGTCACGTCTTAGACCAAACCCAAAATTTAGGAGAAGCAAAAACATGATAACACTTAAGCTGAAATATCCAAAATTAATTATCTATGCAATGCACACACTAGACACACTTATTGCCCTGAATATGCAAATCTAGTAAAACGGGGTGGCTAAACCAAATGATACTCGATGTTAACACATGATCATGCAATGCGCTATGAGAAGAAATGAGGGTGATGGACTCCTCTTTTGGTTTAGTCCCCTGCATGGTTAGAGAAAGACGAACAAAACAATATACATAACACCATAGCTACTTATACTGATTATGGATGAGTCACCCATAGCAATTCGTGTGCGTGCATTAGTCCATCAGATATTATGGACAGTTAGCAATTTTTGATATGGATGATTCTTAAGACTCATTGCTTACAAATATTGCATGCCACTTAAGATCTTACTTCCAAGCCAATCCACATTATGAAATAGACTGAAAAAGTTGAGCAGATGACTACAACAGAGAGTAGACTCAGAGTCCACCGCTGTGCTAGCAGCTATTTGAATGTTCCACCTTACATAATTTTTGGTTTTAAGAAAAACTTATTGTTCGAGGATTTGATCATCATTGCTATTTTCACTAAGAAAAGTTTGGTTAGAGAAGATTCATTCACTCTAAACAGTGCTAACATGATTTTCTACCAACTTCAAGTTCTTCTTTCAGCAAGTGTTTATCAAAACTCATTTTTACCAAAACACATTGATGTTGATCTTTCAGAAACTCATTCAACAAGATACGTCACTCCATATTTTTTAATATATATAAACTGTCTAAAAAGGTTGAAAAATTAAGGCTTTCAAATTTCAATCCGTTTGAACCGGTGGAAAGATTTTAATTTTTTGATCATTTTATTCTAAATGGTAATAGTTAAAGTTTGACTATATGACTCTCCTTGATTGGCAAAGAGATATTTAATTTTACAACTTTCTTAGGGCTAATCGATGACAACAAAAATTTACACAGTAAAATGGTGGTGGTGGGTGCCGCCGGTGGTGGGGCTCCTCTAGTCCTTCTCCCTCTCACTCTCACTCTTCCTCACTCTCTGTTCGTTTTTCATATTGGTATGGGTTCCTTTGTTTTCCTTTTATTTTTAATTTGTTTTTGTGTTGGGTGAAATTGTGGGTTCCACTAATGACGTGGCAAATGTTGTAAAGATGTTGGTAAATTTTTGTTGTTATCGTAGCATTACTACTGTGGAATAGTAAAATGGGTTAAGTTTTGGACGTATGATTTTTGGGGGCCATCAATCCTCCACGTTTATGAAAAAGACAGATTTCAAATTTTAGGGGGTTATATTGTATGGGCTTAATTGCACCAACATTACATACAAAATATATAAACTTCATCGCTACACATGTTTTTTTTTTTGGTCAATCTGGACTGTTAGGATTTCAGATCTTATGAATTCTGCTATCATTCATGAAAAATAGAGATCATCAAATATAATCGATCATCAAATCGATCAGAACACATTATATGCATTTGGAGGAATTAAGTCTTATAGTGCACCGCCCGAGTCTTGCATGTCATTTTTTTTGGCAATCAGAACCTTCTATCTTTTACATAGGACGAATTAGATCGTTACTGCCAATAATGAAGTCTATCACATATCGATAGACACTTGATCGGATATAAAATAACATTCTAATAGTGGAACCGCTTCTCGATCGAAGGGTTTCTTAAATTCGATAGACCCAAAAAATTACAGGAATCATTACAACAACAACAACAAATTGAATGATTTCGATTGTCGTGATCATGTTCTGGTCATGTGTCTCCTGTACATTACACTAAAGCACAATATACCTTAGTTTATAAACAATAAGGTTGAATGTATAGATTTTAAACGAAGATGCCAAATAACTTTTTTTGATGATCAATCTAAACTGTTAAGATTGCACATCTTATCGATTCTACATTTGTCGCCAACTTTAGTGATAATCGGATGTTGCAAGCCTCATGATCGGAACACATTTTATGCTTACGTAGCCATTAAAGTTCTACTCCCTCCGTCCTATAATGTTTGGCACTTTCACTATTCCAACCTCATGAAGAAATTAACTATATCTTTTAATCCATAATATTTTTTATAAGCAATATGGATCTTGTTTGATAGAGTTTAATTTGTTCTATTAAACAAAGTTCAAAAAATCGTCTAAAACATTGTGGATTGAAAGATATATGCAATTTCAAAATAGCACGCATTCCTAAAAATGCCAAACATTATGGGATGGAGGGAGTATAATTCACCACTCGATGACCGTTTTAGTGATTCTTTCAAAATCTGAACCGTCTATTTTTTACATAAGAGAGATTAGATCATTCTTGCCAAGAATGAAGTAAAATGGCTATCGTTACGAACTTTATCGAACATAGGTTATCATTCCTACTATGATTTTTGGCACCGATCAACAAGCTTCATGAGCCTAAATTTTACCAGATGGAGCCTAAATTTTCCCAAATTAACTAAATAAACAATAAAAACTAAATCAACGGCCTCGATTATTAAAATAAAATTTTAACGGAGGTACATTACATTTTACTGTTCAACATAATTGAATGAGCACATATACATTTTAATATTTTCGCAACTTAACCACGGTTAAACAGTTTAAAATAAAAAAAAAGAAGGATAATGCTATGGTGTCTCCAGTCATTTTGGGGACACCGTAATGTTTGGCATAACTTTACCATTAGAAATATAACTAAAATCAATTATAAGCATAACAGAACCCAAATAAGGCATAACCAAGGAATATCCAAAAAACTAACCAAGGCGTAACTAAACCCAACCAAGGCATAACAAATAAGATATGCCTTATTATGGTTTTGGTTATGTCTTGCTATGGTTCTGTTATGCTTGTAATGGGTTTTGGTTATACTCATAATGGTTTTATTATGTCAAAAGTTACGGTGTCCACAAAATAACCGGGGACACCGAAGTCATTCCCAAAAAAGAAATCAAAATAAGACAGGTTGGGTATCGTTGTTCTTTTAGAGGTTATTGTTATGCCTTTTATAGGTTATTGTTATGTTTATACATGGTCATATTATGCTTCTTTTGCTTTTTGTTATGCCTTTAATTCTTTCTGTTATGTCTAAAATGGTTTTCGTTATACTTCTGAATGATTTCCATTATGCCTATTTTGTTATGCCTCAACTGTTATACCATTTAATGATCTTATTATGCCTATTTTGGATAATTGTTATACACGTATAGGATATGTTATACTCATGTTATGCCATTAAATTAAAGTGTTATGCCTTTTTCGTATAACTAGTTATGCCATTAGTGGTTTTGTTATACCAAATTTTGTTACCTGTTGGGATGACTGGTTTGACCGGTCATATTTGGTCAAAATTGCATTGGTGGCCTCATCTTTGACCGTTGGATGAGAGTTATGGTGTCCTCAATTGGCAGGTGGTCACCATAGTTTTATGGGAATGGTGTTTTCGCTCATTTTGGGACACCGTAATTTTTGGTATAATTTTACCATTAGGAGTATAACTAAAATCAATTACAAGCATAACAGAATCTAAATAAGACATAACCAAGAAATATCCAAAAAATCAACTAAGGCGTAACTAAATCCAACCAAGTCATAACAAATAAGTTATACCTTGCTATGGTTTTGGTTATACCTTGCTATGATTTTGTTATGCTTGTAATGGATTTTGGTTATACTCATAATGATTTTGTTATGCTAAAAGTTACGGTGTCTCCAAAATGACCGGAGACATCGAAGTTATTTCCTAATCGGTCTTATAAAATGAGAAATGAGTACTTGAAAAATCATCCAATAGATTATTCTCTCATAATACATCTTTAATTTAAAAAATAAGAACTTATTTTTTTTAGTCGAACAGGACCTTAAGTGGGCCCTTTGGATTACTTGAGTTGGCTTTTTGAAAAAAACGAAAAGGCCAAAAAAAAAAAAAAAACATTTCCCGTACTGCTAGCTTCTCTCACTTTTTTTTTTTTTTTGTTTTGTTTGCAGGATGCAAGAATATCATGTTAGGATGATGCTATGGTGTCCCTGGTTATTTTGATAACACCGTAATTTTTGGCATAACTTCAACATTATGAGTATAACTAAAAACTAGCATAAACGAACCCAAATAAGGCATATCCAAAAAATATCCAAAAAACCAACCAAGGCATAACCCAACCCAACCAAGACATACTAAACAAGTTATGTCTCATTATGGTTCTGTTATGCTCATAATGATTTTAGTTATGCTTATAATAGGTTTTGGTTATACTTATAATATGACTAAGATGACGAAGCCGTTTGGGATTAGGACAGTCACGTGTATTACAGGAAGACTTTATTAGTCTTTCGTTGAGTATTTTTTTGGGTCTAAACAATAGTACTATTATATGGGTCCGTTTGGATACGGGATAAAAATTGGGGGTATTAATTATGAAAGGGATAAGATAGTAAAAGATATTACGTAAGAATGGTGGACCTAAATTGATGTGATAGAGGGATTAAATAGTACTTGGTTTGGATGAGTGATAAAATAGGGGGATAAGGTTGTTTTGTAGTTGAAATGAAAGAGAGAGGGGATTATCGGGGGTATTATATAATAACACCCCAGAACCTTCCCATAAATAATCCCCCTCCGGGGGTATTAAGGGGTACGAGACAATCCGAGGCTTAGCTAATACCCCGGCAAAATGTGTTCCCAAACCATGACTTAACCATGGGCTCTCGGTCTTAGGAGGGGATATTACAAATATCCCTTTGGTAGCCCCCATTCAAACAGGCCCTATGGTCCATGCTTTGGGAAAAGGGTTGACGGTGGGAGAGAAGAGGGTTAAATAATCGCTTAGATATAAGTTAGCCTGAGTTCCGCGCGCTAAGGGTTTTTTGAAATTCTTGGGATTTTTTTTATTTTGTTTTTATTCTAATTTTTTTTCACGTTTGTTAATTAAATAATCACTTAGATAAGTTAGCCTAATGTCTTGTTCGGTTGGTTACTTGGAAAAAAATTTCAAACTCAAAAAACACTCATTATTCTTACTTCTAATTATTGCTTTCATATCTCTCTTCGCTCATCACCTTCATTTACAATCATTATTCTCATTTATTTCTCTATCTCTCTAATTACTATCCTAATTTCTCTCTCCACTCATTACCGAAAAAAAGAAATCCAAAAGAATTTGAAAACCTATCCGAACAAGGCATAAGTGTTTGCGTCGTCTCTGATTAATTTATTGTTTCGGTCTTGATTTGGGTTGGTTAGGAACTTATTTAAAAGAGTAATTGAACAACTGCAGAGAGAAAGAGCACGCTCAAACTATAAAGGAGAAACCGTGAGATACAAAAAAAATTAAATTAAATTAACTTTCATTATTTTTTTCCCCTGATCAGTGAATTTCATTGTTATATTTTGAATTTTCCAGAGTAGAGGAAGAGAGTACAAATAGAGAGAAACCGAACAGCGTTACTTTTGGTCGTCATTCTCAACGTTGTCAATTGCCGGTTTGCCCACTTCCAGACACCAGCTGACGAGGAGCACGCGCGGATGTTATCTTTTGATTGGTTATTGATATATACCATGACTTCCATGTTGGTACCACCTAAAAAATCTTCCATATGAAGGGGGTGTTTGGGAGGCCCATTTTCCGATTCTAGGTGTTTGGCTAAGAATCACAAAATCCATTTCAAGAGAATGAGTTCTCTGTTTTGAAGGGGATAGAGATTAGAAGTGAAAAAGAGGGGATTAGGAGCTTTTCCCATTTTCCGTTTCCCATTCTCAATCAACCGCCACACAAAAAGACCAATATACCATCTCCATTCTTCGATAATACCCCAAAACCCCTCATCTTCCACCACAAGAATGAAGAGAGAGAGAGAGAGAGAGAGAGAGAGAGAGAGAGAGAGAATTGCAGAGGCTTGAACCGATTGGAAAATCTTCTCATTCTCCTTCAACTCTTCACGACCTCACCATAATTCTTTTTGTTGGCAAATTGTAGTGGAAATTGTAGAGAGGCTTGAACCGATTGCACACCACCATCTGGCAAATTCATATGGATGAATCCAAAACTGCAATTTTTTCTAATTTAGTGTGGAAAAAGGCAACTGAGTTTTGAAAACTTGAATTAGCCAGTGGGTATTGGTATCCCAGGAGAGGTGGCCCTCAACAGCTTTGCCTTCATTATTATGGGTTAAGGTCAGAGA
>BPLS01000163.1:4311317-4337437 GCA_019656275.1 Rhododendron kiyosumense
GGGGGGGGGGGGGGGTGTAATGGAAGAAAGGAATCGCAAAGGGCAGGAGTTGAAAAGTGGGTGTTTGCCAATTTGTTAGGATAACTGGTAAATGAGCCGTCATAGTTCTAGGGGTAACATGGTAAAAATCTAATCCATAATTCATTTTTATCGCATATCTCCAAAATACTACTCATGTTGCAAAATGCATTCTGTACTTATCATTCAAATACTCTACCAGATTCAAAATACATTCTGACCATAATTCAAAAAGCCAAAAAGCTGAAAAGAAAAGCCAAAAAATAGGCTGCCAAACACCCCCGAAGTGCTCACCTAAGGGGTGAGACGACAAAAATGGCTTGTGGTTAGAGTAACTTATGCTTTGTTTGGTTCATGTTTTAAAAAAAAATTTGAAAAATTGTAGGGTAATAAGTGGAGAGAGATAGAGAAAGAAATGTTAGAAGTAGGGGGAATCTAGGGAGAATCTATGGGGAATTTTTTGAAAAATTCTTTTTGAATTTGGAAGAGAACAAGGCATTACACTTTTAATCCTCATAGTATCTTGAATTTGCATATCAATCCCAATCCTTTCCTACATAAATGAGGCAAGTTTCTAGTTTCAATTATTAGCATCTCCAACTCATGGCTTCAAATTGGAGATGTCAAATTTTTATGAAGGCATATGTAGTATTTTAATATCTCTAATTTGACATCAAGCTCTCCCTTATGTCAAAAAAAGAGAGCTCAAATGGGGTGGGGGGGATGGGGAACCTCAAACGGCTTTTAAATTTCAAACATTCATTATTTTTTGAAAAATAAAAATGACGAGAAGAAGCTGTCAAAATTAGCATGGGGGTTTGGAGATGTCAAAACCACCTCAACTATGGCATGAGTGAAGGCGGACTTATTGAATTGTCCATTGATACCAAAACTGACCATTGGAGATGCCACCTCAACTTTGGCATCTCCTGTTGGAGATGCTCTTATGTGATATTTTGGTATCTCCAATTTAATATCAAGCTCTCCCTTTTCAACCCTTACACACAAAACAAAACCTCAAATGGCATGCTCATTTTTAAATCCAAACAGTCAGTAGCATTTTGAAAATTGACATGAGGTTTGGTTGCTGTCAAAATTGGTAGGCATATCCTCCCTACAAATCCATGTGAGCTTTGGCAAATGGAAGACACTTTGGTTGGATGTTGCATTGCTGCCCGAAATTACCGTTACTTGATTCACGTCAGCTTTGGCATCTCCAACCTTAACTTCAAATTTGAAGATGTCAAATATTTTTGAAGGTTAACGTGGCAATTTGACATGTTGAATTTGACATCTTAAGGATGCCCACAACAACATATCAAATTGCCACAACGATCAGCAAGGGATGACACCATTTCAGGGGCTTTGAGGGGTCCTAAACTTTGGTTGCTAAGTCCTTGTTTGGAAGCGAAACAGAATAATGATTTTTGCAGCCTAATTTTGGATCTCACAAAGATAATTAAAATTGCTCATTATTCCTGAACTATTTCTAATGGATTCTTGCAAAAAATTAGATCAATCCAATATCGATGATGGGTTTTTAAGAATTCATAGGGTGAAACATGTAATTTTAGATTTTTTATTTTTTCTAGGTCCACAAGGATGATTCAAACTATGCATTATTCTTAAAATATTTTTTACACGTTCCAGCAAAAAGCATTAGCTCAATTCGACTTTGGTAAGGGCTTTTTTAGAATTCTGAGGGTGCTATGAATTCTGAAAAAACCCTTACTAATATTGAATTGAGCTAATTTTTTGCAAAAATTAATCCATAAAAAATATTTTAAGATTAATGAATGATATAAATCATCCTTGTGGATGTGAAATAAACCCCACAAAAAATATTATTATTAATCTGTTTCATTGCCAAACGAGACTTAGCAACCAAACTTTGGGCCACTCAAAAGTTACCATTTTAGAGGTTTGCACACCTTGGTGACCCTTGTGGCCAGCGGGCGCCCCGAATCCCTTTAGACCATGTAACCAAGGGCGAACCTAACAATGGGCAAGGGTGGTTCATTGACCCCACTAAGGATGGAAATCCCCCAAGGATATACATAATATTTTGGAAATTTCAGTGGGGTTTAATTGCCCCATAAATTTAGATCCTTTGGTTCTTGCCCCAAAGGAAATATAATTGTCCCATGGATATTTTATACTTTGGTTCTTGCCCGAAAAGTAATATACTTGCCCCCGGTCTTTTTCTAACTTCTCTAACCATTCAGATCTCCTTTTTCAGGTAATTTTGCCAACAATAATACACGTTTGTGTTAAAAAGAGTATTGAAAATGGGTAAACAAAATGGAAGAGACAAAGTATTTATTAGATTTTTTAATGTTTACTATCTGCGTTGGCCATTCTAATTTAGGACTTTGAATTTTGTGCACTAGGTTAAGCCATATCATTAATACAACCTAACTACATACCTCAGCGAACTTATCTTGTGACCCTCTTTTGTTAACTAGAAATTAGGATAAATTTTTGTCACATTATTCTACGTACTGTCATTGTTTTACTCACCAACTATGAAAAACCTTTGGGGTCAATTGTAAGTTAAATGATGTGTAATGAATTGACAAATCGCATTTTGTTGATGTATTATATAAATAGATCTTTTTTTGTGTAGTATTATATTGAATATTTTTTTTCCTTTTATCATGTGTTAATGCCAAACTCATTCATGCTATAGATATTTAACCCCAGTGATGATAAATTCTGGGTCCGCTCCTACATGTAACATTATATACTCTGATATTCAGATGATCAAGATTTTTTTATTAGACAACATATATCGGATTGGTGATTGTAGAGAAGTTATAACATCTGTAGAAACTCAAACAATATATTAGGCTTATTAATCACAAGCGTTTTTATGGGAGAAGGGAGAAAAATAGAGTAAAAAGCTAATAAGAAAGTTGGTGATGGAATATGACGGTACATTTTTAAAGCGAGAAAAAAGATTACTCCTTTGCCCGGATACGTTTTAAAAGGAGATATTAATCGTTGTTAAAATATATTTGATTTCGTCAACCGATAGAACGTGAAAAACGAACCATACGGTGATTGCAAAAAATGCAATAAATTTATTAGTATTGAATTGTGCATTCCTGGAATGCAATAGGATCATTGAGTAATCTTTCTTTTTTTTAAGGTTAGAAGTTCATGTAATACGCGCTCAAAGGGATGTGACAAATTTACTTTAGTGCTTGATACTCTATTTTGTAAATTGATGTCGTCATGAAATACAGTTTCAATGTGTGGATAGAATTGTCATGGAATGCTTACTTGTAGATAAAAATATGTGCGTATTACAACTAACAGCCGTAATTAGTATAAATATATGGTTTATCAAACGAAAAAATATATATTTGCCTTTAGTAGTGGATCTCCCAACACTTTTGGAAACCAGCATGTCACTATAGATATATTTGTACGTATCGGCGCTTCAAAAAAGCGTTGCCAAAGGGCTTTACCGACGCGAATCTCCCAACACCTTTGGAAACAACAGGTATACCCTGCAATGTCTTTAGCTGCAACACCTTTTGACATCTTTAGCGACACTTTCGATCGTTACTATAGAACGATTTTCTTAGTGAAAGAAGATGGTATGGTCAGGGGTGGAGGTATGTAGGGGCTCGAGGGGGCCCAGCCCCGGCTTCTCGATTATTCTATCCAGCAGGTCTGCCTACAACTTGCCTTGTATTCGTCTGATTTCTCCATGGGGGCTTTGTTTGACTCTGAGAGGCCTGATTGGAAGTTGCGTCAGCGACTGCCTTTCCTTTGACCTGCTCGATCGGATTCTGCGTTTAAGAGTTGAATGTTCGAGTAGGGGCTTGGCTCCGAACACCTCCTCTGCGGCTCAATTGTGACTCAGCCCTCGTTGCCAATTGGATGGCATCCTGCAAGGTATGAATTGGTTGCATGGTAACAATATCGTGTATGTTAGTACGTAACCCGTCCACAAATCGTGTCACCAACTACCCTTCCGTTTCTGGTAGATCATTACGGGAAGAGAGTCACTAGAACTCTTCAACATACTCATGAACTAGTCTGGAACCCTGCTGACACCTTTGGTACTGATTGAATAGAACTTGATCATAATTTGGAGGAAGAAAACGTGCTCTCATCAACTGCTTCATGCGGTGCCATGATCGAATCTTGTCTTTGTTTTACCGCACTCAAAAGAGTTGCAACTGCTCCCACCAAGCAGAAGCACTGCCTTTCAACTTGTAAGTGACCAGCTTGACCTTCCTTTCCTCTTCGATACCCACGTAATCGAAGAACCTCTCAACTTCATGCAGCCAATCCAAAAAATCTTCAATGTTTAACTGCCCGTTGAAAGACGGAAGATCCATCTTCATACGGTCGTTATTATTCTGGAAAGCTTCTCTAGGATTCTCATGCATAGCAATCCTCTCAATGTCGTCACTTGACTCTCCATCATAAGCTGGGAAGTTTGCGATGCGCCTAGGATGATTCCCTAAAAGGACAAAATTGTTGCGCACCCTTGGCTCACGTGCTTGCTGGACACGAGGATTAACAGTGTTACCTATCGGTGGTTGGTTGAGATTTATTCCAGCCAACATGTTATGAATCCTCGTCAACTGTTGTTATTGCATCTCGGATTGTTGTTGTTGCTTCTCGAACGCACCCCACAAGGCATCAATACTATGATCACCTTTGTTAGGGTTCGTTCCATTCACTTCGTCAGCAGACATTGACACAAGCATGGCCCTTGCTTTGATATCACTTGACCCAGCGTTGTAACAGAAGAGAGACCAGATATCGTTCTAGTAGACGATGGGGTTATATATCGTTCTAACAGACGGGCTTCTTGACTCCACAAGAAAGAGATAAACACACAATAGAGGGAACTCTAACTTTTATTGAATGATTGAATGAATAACAAGGAGGGTTGCACCCTTATTTATGCTAGTAGTAGGCCTAGCTAAATAGGAAACGGCTTTTTGACCTTTTTGGTCCCCGAAGTATTTCCGCCATGCCACTTTGGTCCCCAATATTTCAATTGCTAACATTGCATCCCCCAAGTATCAATTTTGTATTTAAAAGGTCCCTACGGCTCACGCCGTTCCTTCCCTCCGTCAAAACCAAGGGCAAAGTTGGTATTTCACCTCAAAACGGTGTCGTTTGGTTGGAAGAAACGGCTTTTTGACTTTTTTGGTCCCCAAAGTATTTTCGTCATGTCAATTTGGTCCCTAATATTTCAATTGCTAACATTACATCCCCAAATAATCAATTTTGTGTTTAAATGGTCCCTGCGGCTCACATTGTTTTTTCCCTCCATCAAAACCAAGGGCAAGGTTGGTATTTCACCTCAAAACGGTGTCGTTTGGTTGGAAACATAGATTTTTCTTTTTCATGGTTCTCTTAGGGTTCTCATTGAAAGCCTTAAAGTCAAAAAAATAATTATAACTCTTTAGGATAAAATGATAAAAAAATTAGGATCTTCGCACCGATTCAAACAGATTGAAAATTTGAACACTTAATTTTTTCACCAAAGCCTAAAAAAAATTAAGTGTTTCAATTTTCAACCCGTCTAAACCAATGCGAATATCTTAATTTTTTGATCATTTTATTCTAAAGAGTCATAATTATTTTTTTGACTTTAAGGCTTTCAATAGAACTTAAGAGAACCATGAAAAAGAAAAATTTATGTTTCCAACCAAACGACACCGTTTTGAGGTGAAATACCAACCTTGCCCATGGTTTTGATGGAGGGAAAGAACGGCGTGAAACGCAGGGACCATTTAAATACAAAATTGATACTTTAGGGATGCAATGTTAGCCATTGAAATATTGGGGACCAAATTGGCATGACAAAAATACTTTGGGGACCAAATTGACATGACGGAAATACTTTGGGGACTAAAAAAGTCAAAAAGCCGTTTCTTCCAACCAAACGACACCGTTTTGAGGTGAAATACCAACTTTGCCCTTGGTTTTGACGGAGGGAAGGAACGGCGTGAGACCCAAGGACCATTTAAACACAAAATTGATACTTTGGGGATGCAATGTTAGCAATTGAAATATTGGGGACCAAAGTGGCACATCGAAGATACTTTGGGAACCAAAAAGGTCAAAAAGCCAATAGGAAACTAGAATCATGCAAAATAGGCAGCACTAAATAAAATCTCCTATTATTATTATCCCCTTACAAAATTTGTCAAAACAAGTGGCATAAATTAAATATAAAACTCTAGAATTAAAAGTTCCCATAACTTGAATGTCATTGATCAATACTTCTTCCTTGATTTGATCCTATCAAATCTTTCCAGAAAATCTGTAGAGATTTTTTCTCCATCACATGGGTAGCTATTATTGATATGGGCTTTCACTAGTAAGTCACTAGTAATGTTGGAGTGCTTGAGTAAAAAATGGATGGGAAAAATGAAAAACATACTTCCTGTTTCTACTTTTCTAGTAGTGTTGTGTTGGTGATCTTCCGAATTCTCTGTTTGTTAAAACCTTGAATTAATTTAATGTTGTTTCACAGATAAATCACTACCCACTTCACAAAAGCAACAAGAATCCATCTCCAGCTTCAAAAATGTATTCCGTCCACCAAACAAGGGCCACGACTACACGATTCTCCAGGCCCTCCTCAGCATTGACATGCTCATCCTCTTCTTCACCACCTTCTGCGCTATTGGCGGAAAACTAACTGCCATTGACAATCTCGGCCAAATTGGCACGTCCCTCGACTACCCAATAAAATCCATCTCCACCTTCGTCTCCCTCATCTCGATATGGAGCTTCCTCAGCCGCATCTTTACCGGTTTTGCCTCCGAAATCTTTCTCAAAAAGTACAAATTCCCTCGCCCCTTATTCCTCGCACTCAGCCTCCTCTTCTCCTGTGTTGGCCATCTCATAATCGCTTTCGACGTCCCCAACGGCCTCTACATTGCCTCAATCATCAACGGATTCTACCTTGGTGCCCAATGGCCTCTCTTCATGGCAATCATATCTGAAGTGTTCGGACTCAAGTATTACTCAATCCTGTTCATTGTTGGAGCAATGGCAAGCCCGATTGCGTCGTATGTACTGAATGCTAAGGTTGCAGGCTACCTGTATGATAGAGAGGCTGGCAGACGATTGGCATCATCTCAGAAGCTGTTAAAAAGGCCGGGATTGAGCGACTTGAATTTTAGCGGTGTGGATTGTTTTAAGTTGACTTTTGTTAAAATTACAGCAATGACATTTTTGGGGGCAACTATTTCAATGATATTGGTGATAGATCGAGGTGCTGGAGGAATGGCGGGCTAGTAGAAAGGGGGGTGTGTGGGCTCGCCAGAGCCCGAGATGGGCCTTTCCGGAGGCCATCCCCTGTCGTGCGCTCGTTTTGAAAAATCGAAGAGTCGCCACCCGGGTTTTTGTAAAATGGTTTGTTACCCGAGAAAACCTGGAACTTGAAAATGATATTTGAATTGAAAAAGAAACCAGAGATTGGATTCGGAAGCCACGTTACGAGGGGGGAAGGTTTTATTTAGAAAAGCACCCCCCTCGCCCGATAAATCGGTCCCTACTAAAATTTGTGGGATTTTGAAAATCATTTCATTGCTTAAGCTTTTAATATCACAAGAAGCAGTTTGTATCATGTAAGCAATTCAAACATTAATGCAGCAAATATAAACAGGAAGGTAAATGTATTATAATGGTTGTAGGAAGTAGCATACTGTCTCACGAAGTTTCAACCGTACGGTGGAAAAGTTGTGCCGTACGGTAGACATGTGTACCGTGCGGTACACATCCCATAGCAGGTTTTCAGAAAACAACTATATCATGTAAAACAAACTTTATTTAATCAAAATTTGCACTGATGATCATGCTTCATTTAATTGATCAGCAAATAAGGAAATTTATTCCACAAATACACTACCGTACGGTAGAGGTATGAGCCGTACGGTACATATTTTCTGTGGTCAGCAATTACAGTGAGTTAATAAGACGTTCAGAGACTCAATTTCTTACATGCAAGATTACGTGTTCATTGTGTAAAACTTTCTTATATCAAAAACACAATTGATATGATTGAAACATGTCACATGCCATTTGAAAGTAAAACCAGCATGTAATAACAAAGGAGGCATGGTATCTTATATCAGACTATGAAGTGAAGAAGAAATAAATGCACAAGGAAAATATTCCCTGGGAAACATCTACCGTACGGTGGAAGCTTGTACCGTACGGTGGAGTTTGGTGGGATTTCAAATGTTATTTTCACGTTTTGGACAATTTGGGTCCAGGGATGGTATGGGGAACCAACCTGCACCTTCTTTGTTCCCCTCAGAGTTTAAGAACAGAGAAATTATACCTTTCTTGGAATGAATCTTTTGTTTTTGGAAAATAGCAGTTGTTGAGGAAATCTTCTGGTGTGAATAAAAACTGTTTTTGGTGAAAGGAACGAACGGTGAAACTTTCAGAACATTTTCGAGGCAAAATGAGACTTTTCCAGTGTGATTTTCAGAAGGATTTTTCGTGTTGTTCTCAATCAAAACCCTAGGGTATTTATAAGGAATTTTCAGAGCATTTAGCTTGGTCTCCAAGCGTTTCCAGTCGTCTGTACGCCTACGCCGGCCAGGGAAGGCTACTGACCAATGTGATGATGGCCTGAGGTGCCTTGCCGAAATCCTGGAAAAGTTTATTGCAAGTACCGATGTACCGTACGGTGGACATATCTACCGTACGGTGGAAGTATTTGTACCGTGCGGTGGATGTCACAACCGCCCTAACTGTAAGGCGGTTGGATGACGTATATGTCCCGTACGGTGGACACTTCTGCCGTACGGTAGAGTTGGCCTCATGTTGACTTTTTCAAAATTCATTCCAGAATGGTATTTGTTTAAATTAAAATCCTTTTATCATCATCGGGGATTTTTAAAAGATATCGAAATGTCCAAATTGGGGTGTCTACAGATGCCCCTCTTTGACGAGGCTCGTAGATCATTGATTCGTTCTGAGTCGCGTCAAAGACATAGACCACCCAATTTGAATATCCAAGTATCTTTTACGCAGAAAATACTTTACAAAATATAAATGCAAATGGTCGTGCTCTTTCGAGCTGCCTACGTACCCCAATGTAGGGATCAGACCTGCGTAGTTCATGGGGGCAAAATGTAATGGAAATATAAAACACATAAAGTCATAAATTGAATTTTGGAAAAGATTGCATTTATGTAAGAAATGTAGTCTTAGCATGGCTGTCTACGCTATTTGATTGAAGTTTGACTGAAGTTTATTTGAAATTTGTTGAGGGTATGATCTCAACGAGCTTTTTCGAGAAGACGATTATTGAGGATAGATCTCAATAAACCATTTGAAAATATGATTTAACAAATCATAATTGATAAGAAAATGTAAAGTTAGCGAGGCTGTTTTACATTTTTAATTGAAATGTGATTTTGAAGTTTGTTGAGGATACGATCTCAACGAACTATTTTAAGGGAATGGTTATTTGAGGATAGGTCTCAACTGACCCACTTTTAAGAAAATGGCTTGTTAAGACTGAGATTTCAACAAATCATATTTGATAAAAAAGTACAAACTTAGCAAGGCTGCCTGCACCGTTTAAAAGGTAAAATGATCGATGTTTTGTGGTTCGATATGGTTTCCAACGAATTACTGAGAAATGACTTGTGAGAACATAAATTTTTATGGTACCAATTTTTAAGAAATAAACCATAAGGGGTCCAGAAGTTCGAATTCAAAAATTGAATTTTGAAATGCACATATGTACCGTACGGTAGAGTGTATACCGTGCGGTGGAGTTGTTTGGGAGGTGTACCGTACGGGACATTTTTCCACCGTACGGTAGAGGGAGTTACGCGATATAAATCCAAGAACCGTTTCAGTCGGTTGATATTCAAAACTTTAAATTCTTTTTCCTCCCTCTCCCGATTCCTCTTCAACTCTAGGTTTTCAATCCTTCAATTTCGGGCCATGGATCGTGATGGGGATAATACGGGTGAAGCCTCGAGTGGTGGCGACGGTACGGTGGTGCGGGGAACCGAGCCTGGTGCCGTTACAGTTCCAACTGGTTCTGAGGAGTATGGTTCGACATTGGGCGAGGGCCCAGCCGCCATGGCCGAGGGTAGTGGTGACGGTAGAGCCGTGGTTACACCCATGGATAGTACCCAATCCGTTGAGGGTTTCACGGTTTCGACGGCGACAAAGGGAGCGTCGGCGGGAGGTATACCAATCGAGGGGGGTTTAGTGGCGACGGTTGAGGAGAACACGTTGGTTGTCACGATGGAGGAGTGCCGTACGGGAGAGATGGAACACCGTACGGTGGAGGAGGAGTACCGTACGGTGGAGGCTCCGGCGGGTGAGGGTGATACAGTAACTGAAAAGCACCGTGCGGTGGAAGAGGAGTACCGTACGGTGGAGGCCCCTACGGGTGATGGTGATACAGTAATGGGTGAACACCGTGCGGTTGAGGAGGAGCACCGTACGGTGGAAGAACCGACCGAGGGGGGTTCAATGGGCTCTGCTGCGAGCGTGCCAGCGACGCCGGCGAGTACTCCTTTTACTCCGGCTGGTTCAGTCATTGAGATGGAGATCGGAGGGCTAGATGTGAGTGTGGAGTGTCGGGCCATGGAGGAACAAAGAACGCCGGCTAGCGCGACTCCTTCAGAGTTCCCGTTTGCTCCATCGGATACACCTATTGAGATGGAGAGTAGAGGAGGGGAGGACGAGGATGCTGAGGCTGTTGCTCGGAGGTTGGCGAGGGGGAAATCCGTAGCGGGAGAGAGCGATGGGCAAGAGGTGAGGGATCCACTGGCGGCTCCTCTATTTAGGCCACCCATTGGTTCTTCGAGGGAGCAGGGGGTGAGTCTGCGAGACACTTTAGAGTGTGCAGACCCTCGGGACTTGAGTGCTCGATTGGCGGAGACTCCTTCGTTAGCGAGTGTGCTTTCGAGAGAGGAGACCTTGAGGGAAGCTGAGAGAGAGGAGGAGGAGAGACAGAGAGCGAGGGAGGGCCCTCGGGTTGCTTTGGTACAGGAGGTGGAGGCAGCGGCGAAAGAGAGGGCAGCTTTCCACGAGGAGTCTTATGTGCCTCGTGTTCACTTCTTTGTTCCTTTCGGGGTGGACGCGTTTGTGCCTCGTCAGGCCCTACAGGAGGAGCAAGTGCTGCATGACCCAGGGAGTCACATGGGGATGTCCGGCCCACTGGTAATTTCAAATTCAATGCCTTTATATTTCTTTCCTTTATATGCTTATCATATCATTGTATCTTAGCCTGTATGCATGTTTACTTAAAACAGGAGGATACGTCAATGGCCTGTTATGGGGGGCCTGCTAGGTCCCTCGAGTATTACGAGGCTTTAGATCCTAGGGTACGGAGTTTAGTAGATGCTGCGGGTTTTGGTCCTTTCATTCGGACCTTGTTCACGGGAGGGCGATCGGACCGCTTCCTAGTGAGGGCTTTAGTAGAGCGATGGTGGAACACCACGAACACTTTCCACCTTCCATTCGGTGAGATGACCATCACCCCTTTAGATTTCGCAGCGATTACCGGTTTGAGGGTAGGAGGAGACCCGATACCTTTTGACTCAGAGTTGTATAGGGATCAGAGGGCTTTGGAGTATTACTTGGGACCGGGGTTTCGGGCAGCGGATGCAATGGTGAAGTATTCGCAATTCGAAAAGGGGTATTGGGATAGAACCCCAGCGGATGACAAGGAGGTAGCACAGATGGCCCGGGCTTACCTTCTTTACCTTTTTGGAGCATCACTGTTCCCAAACAGGCGTAATGGTGTACACCTAGGTTGGCTGCCGGCGTTCCATCATCTTGAGCAGGCGGGGAGGTTTGATTTTGGAGGGGCTGCCCTGGCTACCTTGTACTGCTTTCTTGGGAGCGCGTCCCGCATGGTTGGTACGACTTTAGGTGGCTATTGGAGGGTTTTGGAGGTAAGATATTCAATTCATGCTTTTAAATCCTGTATTACTTGCTTTTCGATTTTCTTTTACTAATACAATTTGCTTAACGTGCAGGTTTGGGCCTTTGAAGTACTGGGGATGTACGGACCGGAGAACACGTACGAGAATCCTCGAGTACTTCCTCGAGCATTGAGGTGGGCGCCCAAGTATCGTCAATCTAGCGAATTCCGAGGGAATTTGAGGGAATTTCGCCTCTTCCTTGATAGGATGTCTGGCGAAGGGGTAAGAACCTTTACTTTTGACTATATGATGTTGTTTCTAGGTCACTTTTCTTAAGGCATTCTTCAATTTTCTGCAGGTTCTATGGAATTTGTGGACCGGGCTGCGGGCAGACTTTCTTGTTCGAAGCCGGGAGGTGACTCGCAGCCGCGTCCTATTGGAGTCGCCCTTCGGTTGGCAATGGTATTTGGGGGAGCGGGTGACACGCCAATCCTTGGGGCTTGCAGAGTTCAGGGTTCCGGTAGGTGTGCCACTTTTGATGCTAAGGACCTGGGAATATACGCGAGAGGAGATCGAGAGGCATACGAGGCCAGTCGAGGACCTGACAGCTTATCTTAGTACTTCAATGGACTATGCGGGTTATAGAGAGAGATACCTGGCCTATCGTCTTCGGATGGTAGAGCGGCTGTCAGGTGCTACGGAGGCGGGGGGAAATGAGAGTGAGGCGGCGACAGGGGCCTCAGGGAGTAGAGGGAGTAGACGGGGTGGTACCGGCTCTCGCCGTAGGTCAGGCAGAGGACGAGGCACTGGACGGGTCACAGAGGTGGGGCATACTTTCCCGGAGGTGAGCAGAGTGGTATCGGTGGTGACACGGGAAGGCATTGAAGGCGAGATCGTTATCCCGTCACGCTCTGCGAGTATTACTTTACCTGAGGCTGAGGTATGGAATTTGACTTGTTATTTTCATTTCTTGCAAATTTATTCGATATATGCATATATACATGTCATTCTAATGTGCTAAATCTGTCTTAGGTACCACGAGCATGGGCAGAGAACGTATACCGGCTGCTGTTGGATTGTTTTACGGTGATTCGCCAGGGAGCAATGGGCGTATCACCCGAGGTTTTGCCACGTGGGGCCACAGCAGCTGCACAAAGGGGTGGTGCTAGGCGGAGAAGTTCAAGTGGTGGACCGACCAGTCGCGGGGGAGATCGCGAAGAGTCATCCAGCCGGGGAGGAAGTCGAGGTGGAGCTACTAGCCGGGGAAGAGCTCAAGGCGAGGCTATTAGCCGAGGGGGAGGCGTGTGGGTATGTTTTTCAAGTTATTTTCCCTTTACACCATTGTTCCTGATGATTGCTTTCTGATGATATCTTTATAATGCAGATTACAAGGCATCCTGGGGTGATCCATAGGCCACGCACAAAGAATGCGAGGAGCAGTCCGCCTCCTGTCCAATCTACTTCCACTACTCAGGAGAGAGTCTTGCGAGAGAGGCGCGCGCGGCCAGCAGAGGTGGTGGAGAGAGGTGGAGATGATGAGGAGGAGGAAGAAGGAGGAGGAGACAGCTTGTCTAGCAGCTCAATTTCTGATCCTCGTTACGTACGGCCTCCTGGCGAGCGGAGCGATGATGATGATGACGACGATGATGGTGATGACGGTACCTCCTTTGAGGTCAGGGAGAGACCACAGAAGATGGCGCGTCGTTGAGCCTTTTCTATTAGTTCTAGCTTTTTAGGAGATGAGGCCTGCGTGCCTTTTTTGCTTTGGACGACTGTTTGTCCCTTTTTCTGATTTTGCATAGATGGGGCTTGCATGCCATGACAGTAGTACTCGTGTTTTCATAGGTTTTCACTTTCAAACTTGCTATATAGATGCTGTTTTTGGGTTTATAAATAAGCTCGTTCTTTTAATGCATTTTGTACCACACATGTCTATTCTAAACATAGAAGTCATAACACCGAGATGAATGTTTTGAGTTGCGAAATGGTTTCAGCTGAATTTGTACCGAAACTTGTAATATGTGCAAATTGACCCGGAAGATGTTGCCATTGAACCATGTATACTCAAAATGACTGTCATGACTTGAGAAAGTGAAAAGGTTGGTTTGAGAGTTTTGACTCGTGAAACGCCAAATCCTGGATTTTGGGCCCAAACTTGAAACTGACACCTTTATGCACTTATAGTATCATAACATGATTTGTAGGAGTTGACAAAAGGAAAGAAACTTGTCTTTGAATACTTTGACATGAAAAGATGAGCTTTTGATAGGAAAAATGGGCCTCGGGGTACCAAACTTGCGTATTTTGGTCCAGACTTGAAACCAACCTTCTCTCAAAGTCATATTATGGTATTATGACCTATTGGTACGGATAAAATGAAGAAAATGCCCCTAAACCAGATTTTGACAGTTCGTACGCATGATTTTGGGCATTCTCGGGCCGTTTTACATACCAAAACTGTGAATCATGGTCCGGAGCTGCAACCAAACCTTCCGTGAAGTCACTTTTGCACAATGTGACTTGTATGTGCAAGCCAAACTGGCTAAAATGCCCCAGAACAAGTTTTGACCTTTGAGAACCAAAAACCTGCAGACACAGTGCACATACTGTACCGTACGGGAGATATAGATTGGCTGAATTGTCGCTCACATAGGCTAGGTTCCCTGCGATATGTTCGAGACGTTATCATACGTCCCGAGCTCCTACGTGCTGCTACCCAAATGTGGGACCCAGAAGTACATGTGTTCCGTTTCGGTTTTTTGGAGCTATGTCCCACTGTAGAAGAATTCCATGCTTATCTTGGCGGTTTCAACCTAGAGGTTCCGGTTAATCCTTTCAAGAAGATTGGAATAGCGCAAACTTTGTCCGAGAAGTTGGGGATAAGCAAAAATGCAGCCAAATCCCTATCCGAAGGCAGAATGCTGAACATTCCTCGTCTTATCAACCAATTCAGAGGTAACAGGTTCGCTTTGTGCTTATGTCTGCTGGCTGCCTTTCTGCTTGTGCAGCCTGACGGTCAGGCGAGCTCTTTGTTGGTAAGCGTGGCTGCCCAAATTGATGATCGCAAGGATGTAGCTCCAATGGTTTTAGCCGAAACAATAATAGGGCTAGACGTTGTGCATGCTGGTCAAACCAATGTCTTTGGAGGTAGCCCATTATTCCTACAGGTAAGCTTCTCACTCAGCTCTCCTTTTTCTGGTTTTTCTCACTTTCTCTTTTTACCTCAACACTCGGTTCAAGTTTTCTATGGTTTCTGACTTGTCTTTTCTCTCATTGCAGTTATGGTTGTGTGATAAGCTCAATTTGCTGGAGCCTGTTCCAAGAACTCGGGTTCATGAGACACAGGGTTTTGTGAGGAGGAATTTTGTGGAGGTTTGTGGAAGTGAGGAGCTATGGGTTCAGCGTTTCCATCAAGTCACGGAAGAAATGATTGCATGGCGGACTAATTGGGCTGATCTTCCAGTTATGGCACTTAGCAACATGGGGCGTAGCAGGATGATGCTGGCGGGCATGTTTGGTTGGACCTTTTATATCCCTTATCGCATTCTTCGTCAGCTCGGAGTTCGTCAAACGATGCCGCCACATGAATACTTTACCATGCCACCTTTCAAGTTCTCTACTTGTCGTTTTTACCAACATACTTGGGGAGCACGTGTTACCATTCCGAGGGATCCATATCCCAGCGTTCTGTTGCCACAGAATTATGAAGATTGGCTCATTCAAGATGTAGAGGCAAGAATTGGATGGAATGAGGGGTGACTTGAGACATGACTTTGCTTGTGCTCCGAGATGAACTTAGGACCCTTAGTGTGTTTGTTTCTTTGTTGGCTTGCTATTTCCTTCTGTCAGTGTGTTTGAAAGTTTTTATGCTCAGCTTTGTATCCGAAGAAGTTTGTTTGAATAAAATTTGAAATATGAAGTTTTCCCGCTTTAGATTCTTGTTGGTTCTGTTGATGTCTTTATGAACTGCTTTTTAGAAGAAAATGGAGAGATTTTTTTTTGAAATAAAACGACCGAACCTCGAAGTAAGGTTGCCTACGTATCCCGAAGGAATCAGGTCATAACGTAGTTCAGGTACTTTTGTACATTTTTTTTTGTTTTGGTTTGGGTTCACTCGGGTATTTTACACTCTCCTTTTGTGCTCTAATTTTTGCCTAGTACCGCCCTTTCGGGTTTTCGGTCTAGCGAGCTCTTTTTCAATATTAGCCTTGAATTTTGCCTAGGTTGTCCTTTCGGATTTTCCGCCTAGCAGGCTTTTGCTCTAATTTTTGCCTGAAACTGCCCACCCTTGTGGTTTTCAGTTCAGCGAGCTTCTCTCAGGGGTAATATCTTTTAAGTTGATCCAAGTTAACCAAAGTAGAAAACTCATTACCATCGAGGTCAATGAGTTGAGTTGCTCCTCCAGACAAGATTGTCTTAATGATGTATGGCCCAGCCCATTTTGGTCGGAATTTCCCACGTGGATCAAAAACTGGAGCTCGTATTTCTTTTAAAACCATTGCCCCTTCTTTCAGATCTCTTGGCCTGACTTTCTTGTTGAATGCCCGGGAAATTCTTCGTTGATAACCTTGAATGTGGTACAGTGCCTTGAGACGCCTTTCATCGAATAACATCAGCTCTTCAAATCTGCTATTCAGCCATTCTGCCTCACTTACTCCCGACTCTGCCATGATCCTTAGTGATGGTATTTCCAGCTCGATAGGGAGAACGGCTTCCATGCCATAAACCAATGAATAGGGTGTTGCCCCTGTTGGCGTACGGATGGACGTCCGGTATCCCCACAAAGCTAGCGGTAATTGTTCATGCCAGTTTCTGGCGGACTGTATGGTTCTCTCAAGAATGGTTTTGATGGTTTTATTTGCTGCTTCGACCGCCCCATTGGTTTGAGGGCGGTATACTGTTGACTTATGAACTTGAACCCCGAATTCCTCAAGAACCTCGGCCGCTCGTCCTTTGAAATGAACGCCATTATCTGACACGAAGGCTTGTGGAACCCCATATCGATAAACGATGTTTTGCTTGATAAAATGAGCCACTTGTACTGCCGTTAAAGTGGCATATGAGGCTGCTTCTACCCATTTTGTAAAATAATCGACTGCGACCAGAATAAACTTGTGGCCATTGGACGCTGCTGGCGTGATTCTTCCAATAACATCTATGCCCCAAACAGAAAATGGCCAAGGCGACGTCATAGAGTGTAACTCAGATGGTGGAAGATGCATAAGATTAGCATGAATCTGGCATTTGTGACACCGTCGCACATATTGAACGCATTCGGTTTCCATAGTTGACCAATAGTAACCTTGTCTCAGAATCTTTTTGGTTAACATCAAACCATTCATGTGGGGACCACAAACCCCTTCGTGGATTTCTTCCATGATTCTGATAGCTTCATGCCCATGTACACATAGTTTATGCACTCCACAGGGTGACCTCCGATATAATCGTCCTCCACAAATTATGTATTGAGAAGCTAACTTCCGAAGGGAGGCCTGATCCTTCTTGTCAATCCCTGGCGGGCATTCTCCCTTCTCAATGAAGTTCCAAATGTCGTGATACCACGGCAACCCATCATCTGGCTCATCAATTGCCATGACATATTCGTACACAGGTTTACTCCTTTGCTCAATCATAATTGGTCGCATCTTAACCCCAATTGGTATTTCTACCATGGATGCCAAGGTAGCGAGAGCATCAGCAAACCGGTTCTTTAACCTCGGCACATGAGTAAAGGTTACTATTTGGAATTGCGGAATCAAGCCTTCAAGATTCTCGTAATAAGGCTTAAGTTTGTCTTCCCTGACTTTCCAATCGCCATTAGCTTGCGACACCACCAAATTGGAGTCTCCGATTACTTCGAGCTTTTGTACTCCGATTTCCAATGCGGCTTCCATTCCTACAATACAAGCCTCATACTCAGCTTGATTGTTGGTAACCCCAAAGTTTAACTTAAAGGCTAATGGAATATGCGACCCATCAGGCGAAATCAACAATACTCCAATTCCAAATCCTCTTTGATTAGCAGCCCCATCAAAATGCAATGTCCAAACGTCATTGGCTGTTGCCATCACATTCTCGTCTGGAAACTTAAACTCCACATCTTCTGGTCCTTCCACGGGACAATCTGCCAGGAATTCTGCCACCGCTCTCCCTTTCACGGATTTCCGTGTAACATACCTGATATCGAACTCAGAAAGCAAGAGTAACCAACGTGCTACCTTACCGGTGAGTGCTGGCTTCTCGAGCAGATATTTAAGAGGGTCCATTCGAGAAATCAACACTACCGAATGAGCTAGCATGTAGTGCCTCAGTTTTTTGGTGGCCCAAACTAGAGCCCAACATGTCTTCTCTAGAGATGTGTAGCGTTGTTCACATTCTGTCATTCTTTTGCTTATGTAATAGATAGCCTTTTCAACCCTATCTTCTCCTTCTTGAGCCAACATGCTACCCATTGCTGATGATGTCACAGACAGGTATAGAATTAAAGGTTTTCCTTGCTTCGGGGGCATCAGGACTGGCGGATTCTGGAGATAACTCCGTACGGCTTCGAAAGCTCGTTGACACCTATCATCCCACTTGAATTGAACTCCTTTCTTCAGCAGACGAAACATCGGCTCGCAAGTTGAGGTTAACTTGGCGATGAATCGGCTTATAAATTGGATCTTGCCAAGAAAACTTCGCACCTCTTTCTCAGTTCGAGGTGGCTCCATTTCTAGAACTGCTTTAATTTTAGACGGATCGACCTCGATCCCACGAGTGGTGATTAGAAAGCCCAACATTTTTCCTGCTGTGACCCCAAACGTGCATTTCTCCGGGTTAAGCCGCAATCTGTACTTCCGAATCCTTTCAAAGAATTTCCTGAGCGCGGGCAAATGTTCTTCCCTGTTTTTGGATTTTACTATCATATCATCCACATAGACTTCAACTTCTCTGTGAATCATATCATGTAATAGTGTTGTCGCTGCCCTTTGATAGGTGGATCCTGCATTCTTCAACCCGAATGGCATTACCCTATAACAGTAGGTGCCCCATTCTGTGATGAAAGTGGTTTTCTCGCGATCTTCGGGTGCCATGAGAATCTGATTATATCCTGAAAAGCCGTCCATAAAAGATAACAAAGCATGTCTCGCAGTGTTGTCAACGAGAACATCTATATGTGGGAGGGGGAAATCATCTTTTGGACTTACTTTATTTAGATCTCTAAAATCGACACAGATTCTTATCTTGCCATTCTTTTTCGGTACAGGCACAATATTTGCAATCCATTTGGGGTATTCTGTTACAATTAGAAACCCAGCATCAATTTGCTTTTGCACTTCTTCTTTAATTTTTAATGCCCAATCGGGTCTCATTTTCCTTAGCCTCTGTTTAACAGGTTTCGCGTCAGGATAGAGTGGGATTCGGTGTTCCACGATTTCAGGGTCAATTCCGGGCATATCTGCGTGGGACCAGGCAAAGACATCTTCAAATTCTTTTAATAAATCTGAGAATGCTTTGAATTCCTCCGAAGACAGCCCAGAACCAACTTGAACCATTCGTGGGTTAGTTTCATCTTTCAAGTTTATAAAAACAACTTCTTCTTTTATTGGCTGAGCATATCTTTCTTTTTCCTTTTGAAGCAAAGCCTGGAGTTCTTTAGGGATTTCTTCGTCATTTTCTATTTCTTCATCATTAGGGTCAACATAGTTTATCTCGGAGACAGCAAAGTAAGCAAAGTTGTCCTCGTTCATTTCATCATTAAAGGTGGCCTCAGGGGCATCATACATCAGAATTGACTCAAACTCAAAATAGAAAGACTGACGTGGAGGGCCAAGAGGCACAAGCTCCGACTCGGAATCAAACTCAGATAGGATAGACTCAAATTCAGACTCAGTGTCGGACCCAGTCTTGAGATAGCCTACATGTGGTACAAAAGTGCTATTTTTATAACTCCCAACAGCATCTATTATGAAAGAAGTGAAATCCTCGGATGCTTCTTCTCCCACCATCATGACAGCAGCTCCATCTTGAATCGTACTCGTTGGACCCTTCTCAAAAAGTGATGACAGATAGTTAGAATCCAAGTACTCAACCCAATCAATGTTGAGAGCCTTCACCAATTCAGTCAATTTCTCAATCTCATCATCACTGTCCCATGTATTGTTGGCGAAGATCTCGAATCCGGGTAATTGCACATTGGTTTCAGAATCCCAAAAAGGCTCTGGCTGCCCCAGGTACCTTTCCTCCTTGGCTTTGACAAAACGGATAGGTCCTTTCTTTGCAACTGCCTCCTTTCCACCAGTAGGCACATATCCTAGGCCAAAACGACCGTTGTTCGATGGGAATTTCGGGAATTCAGGTACTCCTTGATTGTCGCGCCCAAGCCCCATACCGGGCATATAGGACATCTTTTTCATCATCTTGACAGCCACAGAACTTATCACAAAATCCTGGTCGATCTTGATAGTGTGCACATTATCAGCAATGTCGAAGGAAAATCCACCCAAGGTAACGTCCTCCTCTCCATGCATAATTTCCAAAACAGGCGCGTTGTCAGCAGCATGAGGACGGATCCCAGAATCTCCATATATGGTGAGAGTACCCTTAGCCAAGCCCAATTGTACTTTCTGATGTAGGGAGGAAGGCACAGCCATTATATCAGGATGATGGAGCCAAGGCCTTCCCAAGAGCAAATTGAAGGAAGCCGGGATGTCCAAAACATGAAATTCTACTTTGTTATTGAATCCCTCAACGGATATTTCCAACAGAACTGTGCCAACCACATCACGGCGGGTATTGTCGTAGGCACGTACCCCCAAGTTGGATGGCTCAAAGTCCTTCTTTGCCAGTCCAAGGCAATAAGCTGTCCGAAGCGGGCACACATTCAAGGCGGATCCATTGTCAAGCAGACAGACCGGGACCCATTTTCCCATACATTTGAAAGTGACATGGAGTGGTTTATTGTGACCGGCTCCTTCGGCTGGTAGATCTTTCTCGGTAAAAGTTACGGAATGTTTAGCAGGCTTGGGCATAAGAAGGGCTATGACAGCTTCGGGAGTGATATCAGTGGGTACTGTCATACGAGACAGGGCTTGGATAAGCTTTTGGCGATGTTCAGTAGAAGTGGACAAAAGGTCCCAAATGGAGATTGGAGCTGGGGTTTTGTTGAGCTGTTTTATGATCGGGTCTTTTTCGGGAGGGGCTATTTGGGTAGGCAAGGTTTGGGTTGGTTTGGGTTGAATAGGTTCGGGTTCAGCTTGGATAAGTTCAGATTGGATAATTTCACCCCAAAAATCATTGTCTTGAGTTTGAGGAGGTGGGGTTGGGTTTCTATTTTGGAGCCGGTCAGGTTGGTACACTCGGCCACTTCGGGTTAAGCGGCTCACGGTTTCATTCCACAGGCCTTGGTTACTTCCCCATTCATCTTCACCAACTTTGCGTTTCCCCTTCTTGATTTCTTCCATCTTTTGTTTCATATCGGGATCTTCTATCCAGATATCTTCCAAATTTTCCTTGGCCTTACGCTTGTTGATGTCAACAGCTTCCATTCTCTTGCTTAAACCATCTATGGCGCTATCCATCCAGAAAGAATCATTCATCATGGCTTTGTTGACTGTCCAAACTTCACCATTCCCAACTTGTATATCCATTACCTCGTCTTCCTCCCAGAAGTTATCGAAAAGAGTATGCTCCAACATCGCAACGTCGGGCTGCGGGGGAAAAGGTGCAGCTGGCCGTGGAAGAGATTCTCCAATAATGTACGCTTGAGGGAACCAATCAGTATCCTCAAAAACTGTTTCAACCTTGACTTGACCAAGGTTATTCTGCAAAGGTAGCGCAACTTCATCAAAAGGGCTCATGTCCCTTAGTTCATTTTCGTGCTCATACCCTTCGGGTGTTTGAATGAATTGGTTAGTGTCAAATGCAGCATACCCCTCATGGCCCGGGTGATAAGAATTTTCGAAGGGTCCACGGCTGGACTCGTCGAAGGCCATAAAGTTATGCAGTTCTTGGTTCGTTTCTTCTTCTTCTATTACAAGCTCTGGTTCTTGAAATAACCCATAAAGAGAGTACCCGTCCAACGGGTTGGCTTGAAATGACTCCCAATCCCGCACAAAATCGCCCGAGTCCTCGTTATCTTCGATTGGTCCACCTCCTGTCAGAAACTCCACAGTTTCTTCCCCAGTCCAGCCTTCCATCAAGTGCCTATTTTTTATTTCAAAGCTTCCCAAGAATAGTACCTCGGGCTCTTCTGACACATAAACAATCGGCTTAGGCTCAGTATCGGGCACAATAAATTTGCTTGGATCTGAGTTATACTCCTTTCCAAACATATTCATGGCTTGATGCTGCCTAGTTATTTCGTTGAGTGACAGCCGTGTTTCATGTCCAAAAAGGTGTGATAAAGAGAATGTGTCCAAGGGATCATTCTCTTCTATTAATTGGTATTCTGTTGGCTCAACATTCCATTCAATTTCAACAAATCTTTGATAAAACTGAACATTTTCAAAGAAATCCTCCAAGTTTTCAGGTGGTTGACCAAATAGCCGCTGGCTAGTATGGTAATAAACAGGCTCACTTTCATAATTGGTAAACAGAAGAGGCAATGTGACACAATCCAATGGGTCATTTTCTTCCAACATCTGCCATTCGTTTGGTATTGGAATCCATTCCCATTCTTCTTCATTATCAGGATCCATGTGATCAACGTAGACCATTAACCAGTCATCATTGATTTGGAGGGCACCCATGATCTCATTTCCAGGTTCGGGTTGATTTTGAGCTTGAAGTTCTTCAGCCTCTCTTTCCAGCCAGTCATCCACAAGATCCCCCCATTTAAGCATCCATTCATACTTCATGTCCTCGAGAAAGTTGACTTCGCTATCATTGGGTACTTGCACAACGGGCCTTGGGTCGGTTTCGGGGACAATGAAATGGTTGGGGTTGAAGTTGGCGGGGTTGAGGTTATTTTGAGCAGGGTTTAAGGTAATGTGGTTGATTTGGTTGTTAGGTTTGTGTTCGGGCATTGGGTTGGCAACGGTGTTTGGTTTTGGTGGAATCGGGAGGGTTTCATTGTCAATGAGGTCTTGGATTTGATGTCGGAGGCGGAAACAGTTGTTGGTATAGTGGCCAGGCATTTGGTGGTAGTCACAAAAGGCTTTTGGGTTGTGGCTAGCAGGGAGTTCTTTAGGTAGCTCACGGGGTTCAAGGGGTTTGATGAGTTTCTTTTCAAGGAGTTTTTGGTAGACAGAGGACAAAGGACTGGAGAATTGGTGGAAATGTCTTCTGGGTTTATTTGGCTGGGTATTTATTTGGTTGACCGGCTTGGTTTCATTTGGCTTTTGGTAGTTGGAGCTAGAGCTGGAGTTGGAGTTGGATGGGTTGTGGTAGTTACTTCCAAATAAGGTACTACTGTTGCCAGAGTAGACCCTTTTGTTTTTGGTTTCAGTTTTTTCAATTTTCTCAAATATCCCTAAGCAAAGTGCATCCTCGACAGCAAGTCCAGCTTCATAGAAAGTCTTAAAATCAGCAGTGGTTTGAAACACCACTAGATGCTTGGCAAAATCAGGTGCCAAATTTCTAGTAATGATTCTCATTTGCTCTTTATCAGATGGTCGATCGATCATTTGAGAAGCTTTTCCCCTCCATCTTTTGACAAAGTCAGCAAAAGACTCGTTTGACTCCATTTTGGTGGATTCCAGTTCTCTCACAGTCATTTCCAGCTGGATGTTATAGTTGTAATGAGCAACGAAGGCTGCCCCAATATCATCCCAACTTTTCTTCCTTGAATCATCCAAAGTAAGAAACCACCGAAGGGCAGGCCCCTTAAGTGTTTGTTGGAACATTTGCGCCATTGCATCCTTTTCAATCCCGTACATGGACAGAGTGCCCACGTATGTTTGCAAATGAGCTTTTGGATCCCCGGTACCATCAAATTTTTCCCAATCAATAGGTTTGAAGCGATCAGGCAGCTTAGCATTTGGGAACAAACACAATTTTTCCATGTCCACCCCAGTGGCAGCCACTTTTTCTTGCTTCTTAACAGATTCTTCCAACTGGATGAGCTTGGCCATTACTGCATCTGTGGTAGTGGGTTTCTTTTGAACCATGAGCATCAACTGGGAGATTTGGTTGTCGTATCGTTCTGCTTGCTCCACCATTGCCTCCCTAAGGATTTCGAGCTCAGTCTTTTCCCCTGTTTCCGATACTTTGACTTCTATTTCTGGACCTTTCGACATTTCTGACTGAGCTGGCACGGATTCTAACCTTATCAATCGCTTTTCGGGTCGAGTCCAACCGAGTACGTAATGCTGCCTTCTCCTTGGACCAATTGCTTAGAACTTCTAGAAAAGACAAAAGGACGAATTTTAGTAATCTATGATTTTTACCTAAAATCTTTAAATGAGAATTATGATGTCGTCGCTTGAGATGCTCGCAAGCTTAGCAGAATTGCCTTAATCCTCAGTCATTCGATAATGCAACATTTAAAAGGAAAAACCTTTGTCAAGCCAGAAAAGATGATTGTCAATAACCTTGAATAGACTTTGAAACTTGATGTTGAAAAAGTTAGTCATTAAAAATTAGGTTTTAATGAACTAACTTATGGTTTGAAAAAGCCGTTGAGACTTTTGTGATAATTTGAAAAGGAACTGATTTTTGGAAATTGAGTTCCAACCATCAATTTTTAAAAGAAAACCAGTGATTAAGGGCAACGCCTTTAAAGTACTAATTTTAAAAAGGCTAGTCATTGAGGGTTAGATCCTTAATGAGCTAGTTTAGTTTGGAAATTATTGACAGAATGACGTTTATGGCTTGGTTTTGGTTTTCCCAAGTTTCATTGCCCCAAAGGACTCAAAACATGCATTATCCGTTATGCATGACTCTTCATTGGTTAAGGCAACTTCTTTTAAGCTTGATAGGGTCAATAATCTAAGGCCGAACTAACATGTGAATGTAGTATAACAACAGTATACAAGCAGTAAGGAAAGCATTGAAACAGATAGGCAAGATGCAAGGAAAACGGTAGACACGTAAACAGGATATATCATGTAATCCTAACGTGAGGGGCCCTGTCCTAGCTTTGGCAAAAGTTCTACGTTTTTGCTTATATGCAGAAGGCTGGTTTTGGTTCAGAGGGGTTCCCCAGACTAGAGCCAATAATTTGCCTCCCTATTGCCAAGTGTACTGCATGGCAACGGTCAAACGGCAGGCTGACTCATCATCGTCCAAGGTTGCCGAGCATTTCGGGATGTCCTAGCACCGGCAAGCCGGGTAGGGTAACCAAAATGTAGCGGCGGGGCTTATCCAACATCGATGCATGTGTAATGCAAAGGTTAAGCAATAATATGAAAAATCCCACAAATCTTTTCAAGCTTGGCTCTCAAATTAATTCATATTTTAAAGAACAATTACACAAATGAAATAACCAAAAAGTCCCAGGCCGGGTGGTCGGGCAGAGCCCTGTTTAGAATCACCACACCTTTCTTAGACAGCGCGAAGCTTATCTTTTTGACAGACTTTTGATATGGGTTATTTTCACAAGTGTCCTAATTCTTCAAAATATAAATTAACATTGTCCCCAGCAGAGTCGCCACTGTGGGCTCGCCAGAGCCCGAGATGGGCCTTTCCGGAGGCCATCCCCTGTCGTGCGCTCGTTTTGAAAAATCGAAGAGTCGCCACCCGGGTTTTTGTAAAATGGTTTGTTACCCGAGAAAACCTGGAACTTGAAAATAATATTTGAATTGAAAAAGAAACCAGAGATTGGATTCGGAAGCCAGGTTACGAGGGGGGAAGGTTTTATTTAGAAAAGCACCCCCCTCGCCCGATAAATCGGTCCCTACTAAAATTTGTGGGATTTTGAAAATCATTTCATTGCTTAAGCTTTTAATATCACAAGAAGCAGTTTGTATCATGTAAGCAATTCAAACATTAATGCAGCAAATATAAACAGGAAGGTAAATGTATTATAATGGTTGTAGGAAGTAGCATACTGTCTCACGAAGTTTCAACCGTACGGTGGAAAAGTTGTGCCGTACGGTAGACATGTGTACCATGCGGTACACATCCCATAGCAGGTTTTCAGAAAACAACTATATCATGTAAAACAAACTTTATTTAATCAAAATTTGCACTGATGATCATGCTTCATTTAATTGATCAGCAAATAAGGAAATTTATTCCACAAATACACTACCGTACGGTAGAGGTATGAGCCGTACGGTACAT
>BPLS01000163.1:4337447-4348993 GCA_019656275.1 Rhododendron kiyosumense
TTTTTCTGTGGTCAGCAATTACAGTGAGTTAATAAGACGTTCAGAGACTCAATTTCTTACATGCAAGATTACGTGTTCATTGTGTAAAACTTTCTTATATCAAAAACACAATTGATATGATTGAAACATGTCACATGCCATTTGAAAGTAAAACCAGCATGTAATAACAAAGGAGGCATGGTATCTTATATCAGACTATGAAGTGAAGAAGAAATAAATGCACAAGGCAAATATTCCCTGGGAAACATCTACCGTACGGTGGAAGCTTGTACCGTACGGTGGAGTTTGGTGGGATTTCAAATGTTATTTTCACGTTTTGGACAATTTGGGTCCAGGGATGGTATGGGGAACCAACCTGCACCTTCTTTGTTCCCCTCAGAGTTTAAGAACAGAGAAATTATACCTTTCTTGGAATGAATCTTTTGTTTTTGGAAAATGGCAGTTGTTGAGGAAATCTTCTGGTGTGAATAAAAACTGTTTTTGGTGAAAGGAACGAACGGTGAAACTTTCAGAACATTTTCGAGACAAAATGAGACTTTTCCAGTGTGATTTTCAGAAGGATTTTTCGTGTTGTTCTCAATCAAAACCCTAGGGTATTTATAGGGAATTTTCAGAGCATTTAGCTTGGTCTCCAAGCGTTTCCAGTCGTCTGTACGCCTACGCCGGCCAGGGAAGGCTACTGACCAGTGTGATGATGGCCTGAGGTGCCTTGCCGAAATCCTGGAAAAGTTTATTGCAAGTACCGATGTACCGTACGGTGGACATATCTACCGTACGGTGGAAGTATTTGTACCGTGCGGTGGATGTCACAACCGCCCTAACTGTAAGGCGGTTGGATGACGTATATGTCCCGTACGGTGGACACTTCTGCCGTACGGTAGAGTTGGCCTCATGTTGACTTTTTCAAAATTCATTCCAGAATGGTATTTGTTTAAATTAAAATCCTTTTATCATCATCGGGGATTTTTAAAAGATATCGAAATGTCCAAATTGGGGTGTCTACAGGGTGATAGGGATATGGTGACTAAAAGGTATATGTCGGCTTCTTAGGCCCCGTTCCGCAACGGGAAATAAGTCCTTATTTTTTAAGAAGGCAATTTCAAGTTTAAAAATAAGGGGTTTATTGAAATATAAAAATATGCACTATGGATCTTGTTTGAAAGATCTCATTGAGATCTTTTATACGATGCAAAAAAAATTGAAAATTTATTTTTTATTTATCTTATTTTTGAGTTTAAAAATGTGAAATAAGCTGCTTATTTTTTAAGAAAATTTCTGGAACGGGACCTTAGTGTTATTAATTTCCTGATGGTATAATCCTTTGTCCTTGTACTTTAAAGCAATTTTTTGGGGGTTTATTTGTACAGAGGGTTTCCAAAGCACTAGCAAAATATCAATTTGATACTCAATATACAAACCACGTTTATTGTATCCCTAACATTTACAATACACGTTTAAATGGTTTCTGGAGCTAAGAGCATCTGCAATGGGATTTGGTATATTTGTGTGTTAAAATATTTGATAGCGTATTAGTATAAAAATGGGTCCTACAAGTGTGTGTTAGACATTAATAACATATAAGTGTATTAGAACATTCACAAAAAGTTTGGTAAATTTGTGTGTTAAAATGTTTGTTAGGATAAAAATGGGCTCCACAAGTGTATATTAGGAGTAGTGGATATTTATATTTTATGGTTGAAATTTGAATTATAGAGGTGGGACTCACTTATTGTTTGCTAATATAGTTGTCAAACCTGGCACACATGCTAGTACACTATAATATTTAACACACAAATTAACACAAGCATTGTGGCACAAAAAATACATTTTTGTTTGCTAAGTCTTAACACACAATTAAAACACTAGTTAGCCGTGGATGCTCTAACTCCATCCAAATTGACTGTTAAAGGCAGGATTATTTTTGGAACTTAGCTACAAATCATCTCATCTTCAACCTCCAACCCTACCCCAACCAAAAACCTTAAATACTTTTTTAGATGAATTGTTGTAATATCTAAAATATATTGCCATTATCTAAAGAAAATTCAATGCACCCTTTTTCCTCGGGGTGCAAAACAAGCAAAAAAATTCAATGCACCACTATTAGACTTTGTTTCATAAGGTTCTTATTTTTCAACTACTTATTTCTCATTTTATAAGACAAGTTATTCTCTTATAATATATCATTTTTAATTTAAAAAATAAGTATTTATTTTTTTATGAAACGGAACCTTAGTGGGCCCCTTTGGATTACTTGAGTTAGCTTTTTGAAAAAACGAAAAAGAGAAAAAAAAAATTCATTTCCGGAACTTCTTGTTTCTATCACCTTTTTTTTTCTACAAGATGCAAAAATATCATGTTGAGTAATTATTCAATGCTCCCGAAATATATGAATAGTATACTCCCTTCTCACTGATTTTCCTACGCTGTCATTTCGTAACAATTTTCATTTCACACCAATACATCCATTGATCCAAATTACACTGTGGCGAAATGATTACTGTTATAATATGCTGAATGAGAACTATATATGTTTGCATACAATTCCGAAAAACATCTAACGGAGACGAGGCCAGCAAAAGAAGAGGAGATAACAACTGCAAATTGAACTTAATGCAAATTAAAAAAGATACCATATCATTTCCTCCAACCATATCTCCCCGTACACATATATCCACCACCAATCATATCTCCCCTGCCGCTGCACCACCACTACCAGCCACCACCACTCCGCCACAACCTCCATCCAACACCGTCGCCTCCTTCCTAAATTTCTCATAAATATCACTCCTATAAAACTTCCTCGTCCTAACCACCAAAAACACCGACACAATCGCTCCAAGAATCGTCACGGCCGTAATAATAAGAAAAGCCAGCTTAAAACACTCCACCCCATTGCAATTCAATTCCTGCCCTGCCTTTCTAACAATTCCTGTCGCAGCCAATTGTCTCCTAGCCTCTTTATCATAGAGGTGGCCTACAACCCTAACATTCAGTATATATGACCCGATTGGGCTTGCTACCGCTCCGAAATTGTACAAGGTCGAGTAATACTTGAGTCCGAAAAGTTCTGATATGATTGCATAGAGGAGCGGCCAACAGGCGCCAAAGGAGAATCCAATGATGATAGAGGCGATGTAGAGCCCGTTGGGGACGTTAAAGGCAATTAGGAGGTGGCCGATGCAGGAGAAGAGGAGGACGAGCGTCACGAATAAGGGGCGGGGGAGTTTGTATTTGGCGAGCACGATTTCGGAGACGAAGCCAGCTGCGACGCGGCCAAGGTAGTTCCAGATGGATACGAGGGAGACGAAGGTGGAGATGGCCTTTTTAGGGTACCCAAGGGAGATGCCGATCTGACCGAGGTTGTCAATGGCGGTGAGGGTGCCGCCAATGCTGCAGATGCTGGCAAAGAAGAGGATGAACATGTCGACGCTGAAGAGGGCTTGGAGGATGGTGTAGTCTTCGCCCTTGCTTGGTGGGCTGAACATATTTTTGAAGCAAGAGACTTGTTCTTGCTGGTTTTGTGAGGTTGGTAATTTTTGAGCTGCAAACAAACAGTAATAGTACAATTTAGGAGAGCTAAAAGAGGGAAATTGGAAATAACAAGAAATATTATGACACCTTCACCGGTCTCATTTCTTTAATAAAATGTGACTAAGCCTATCTAAAAATATACTCCACCAGTTTCAATTCTTTAATTCTTGTTGGAAGTTTCTACTACTTTTCAATTGATTGTATTTTATAATCTATAATCTTTTACGTGATTTAAAAAACTTTTGTTTAAAAGATATATATAATTGAATTTTGTCAAATAAGATTTATATTTCATGTTAAAAATATTATCAATTAAAAATGATAATTGATTTTCTATTCAATTAGGATAAAACGAGGAAAAAAACAAAGGGGAATGGTGGAGTTGTAGCAGATCAAAACTGTAGAGAACTATAGGCGCATGCACCATTGCTGGAAGACGATGGCAACGACGCCACCGCATCTTCGTTCGACTTCTCGTTCTCGGACTTGGTTATGATTGTCAACGGAGTTGTCGATCCACTCATCGCTTGTATTTTCTTCCCCATCCAAAAATTATATTCCTCTCTGATCACAATCGCCAGTGGCAGAAACAACAATATGAACACCGCAACGGTGCTTCCGTCATACCCCGCCTTAGTAAATTGATACCGTGCCTCCACTATAATCATAATCATCAGAAACCCAGCAAGCCCGAGCGATATGTACAGGAAATCGTAGAACACTTTGAGCTCGTTGGGCAGTCGGATCACTTTCATGACCCTGATCGTACGGAGGAAAGCGAAGGAGATGACCGCCGGGAGCCAGCCAATGAAGAGGATGAGGGACTTGGAGTCGTTGCCGTAGACGGCGAAGTAGATTTGGGTTATGATGGCGCCGCTGAGCCCGACAAAACCCTTGAGGAGTCCCAAAACGACGCCGCGGCTCTCTGGGAAGTTCTGGACGCACGTCACCAGAGCGCCGGTGTTGGCGAAGGTTTGGGAATTGGCGCCGATGCAAATGTATAGGCACATTTTCCACACTTGGGGTGCGGAGATTTTCTTTGTCACAGCCAACCAAATCATGAAGTACCTGTTTGGGTTTCGAAATTCATTAATTCCGCTTCGTGAAATAAATGTAATTATCATGGAAACCAACTAGTAATATATAAATTTGCGAATAACCTCCGTTTTTCCTTTGAAAATAATTCAATAATTGTTTTTTATTAATGAAAGCTACGATATCAACAACGGTCATGAAAAATAAATTAAATATGTTCTACAAGATATACTAGTCCGTGAACATTGCATAGATTCTTGACGTTGCGCAACTAGTGAAAGACAATGGAAATGTTGATCGATCATAAGACATGAGATTTGAAGTAAGTTTGTAATTAAGTGGAATGGGAGCGAAAACCAAATATGAGGAAATTTGTAATTTTAAATTAAAATGAATGGGTTGAAAAATATGTTTTACTGTACTTCGAAAAACAAAAGAATATGTTTTACTAACGGTAACGAAGACAGAATATACTAGACACTAGTACACATTATTTGAATATTACACGTCTACCTCATAGTGGACTAAATTTGCGGGACAGGAGAGTATGATAAATTTGATACGTTGCTTAGATTCTTGAATTGTTCAATTCCAAATGCAATGGAACAAATACCAAAAATATACCACAAACTGAAAGACAATGGCTCCGTTTGTTTCAATATAAAATGTTTTACAATATAAAATATTTTTTATGTAAATATTTTTTCAGAAAATAAACTTCAAATTTTTATTTTCCATTGTTGGTTGACACTTAAAAATTGCCACAAAAAAGAGAGGATAAAATAGTGTAGAGAGGGGGCTTAAACGGTGGGAAGATTTGAGAATGTTTTTTTTTTTTTGCTCGACAAGATCTGAGAATATTAGAATTGAACGTGGGTCAGGACTAACAATTGAAAAAAATGAGCAGTGGGAATTGCTGAGAAGGCAGCGGGTTCATTTCAGAAAATAACTTACGGAATATTTGAGAGTAAGTCATTTTAATCCATTAATAGAAAATGTTTTACATATAAAAGATTTTCCTCATTTTTAACGTAACCAAACACCGAAAAATAGGTAAAACATTTTATTAGAAAACATTTTACATCCAAACAAATGAGGAAAAAAGTACAGACCAAAGATTTCAAAGAAAAAAGATGAAAACAGAGGCCTGGAATCCAAAAAGTACGTCCAAATCACGTACCCGAAGAAGTTGAGGACGGCACCCATGGAGAGCACCACCCACGGGGGCGTGACCTCGTTGATTAACCCAGATAAAACGCCGACGTTAGCGCCCAAGTCCTTGAAAAAGCTGAGCAAAGTGATAGTTGTTTGGTCATAGCCGAGGGCAGACTTGATTTCGCCGGAGTAGTCTCCAAACATGTAGGTGGCGCCAGCTGCCGACATGATTAAGAAGGAGGCAAACACCATGAACCACCGCCCCGTCAGCACCTGTAAGGCAAGGCTGTTCGTGTTAGCACAACCACTGCCGCCGCTGCCGGAAAACGCCATGTTAATTTCTCCCTTGGTAGCTCCTTTGTTGATTAATTTTGGGAATGGGGATGTGGAAATGGAAACTGGAGGCTTATGCTGGATTTAAAGAAATCGTAGAATGTATAAACTTGTCGGGGAGTGAATTTACGGGGGAGTGTGGATATTGAACGTGCTCCAATGATCCTATCTAGGTTTGGGGATTTAATTAATTAGGTCCACCTTACTTACAGCCTTTTTATCAGTATTTTATTTTATTTTATTTTAAGGTTTCGCATGCATACATGTGGGAGATATTAAATTATTTGTATTACAGGAAGACTTTTTTTTTTTTTTTTTTTGTCAACCAGAAATTCAGGAAGACTTATTAGTCTTTCGTTTTGAGTATTTTTTTGGGTCTAAACAATAGTACTACTATATGGTCCATGCTTTGGGAAAAGGGCGAGGGTGGGAGAGAAGAGAGTTAAATAATCGCTCAGATATAAGTTAGCCTGAGTTCCGCTAAGGGTTTTTTGAAATTCTTGGGATTTTTTTTATTTTGTTTTTATTCAAATTTTTTTTGCGTTTGTCAATTAAATAATCACTTAGATAAGTTAGCCTAATGTCTTGTTCGGATGGCTACTTGGAAAAAAATTTAAACTCCAAAAACACTCATTATTTTTATTTCTAATCATTGCTCTCATATATCTCTCCACTCATTACCTTCATCTCCAATTATTATTCTCATTTCTCTTTATCTCTCTCTAATTATTATCTTAATTTCTCTCCACTCATTACCCCAAAAACGAAATCGAAAAAAATTTGAAAACGCATCCGAACAAGGCATAAGTGTTTGTATCATCTCTAATTGATTTATCGTTTTGGTCTTCTGATTTGGGTTGGTTGGGAACTGATTTAGGAGAGTGATTGAACAACTGGGGGGGGGGAGGGGAAATTGAATTTCATTGTTTTTTTTCCCCCCTGATCAGTGAATTTCATTGTTATATTTTGAATTTATCAGATTAGAGAAACAGAGTGCAAATAGAGAGAAACCTAACACCAGCTGACGAGGGGCACGCGCAGGTGTTGTGTTTTGATTGGTTATTGATACTATGACTTCCATGTTGGTTCCCCCTATCGGCACCAAAAAAAAATTTCCATATGAAGTGTTCACCGAAGGGCTGAGACGACAAAAATGGCTTGTGGTTAGAGTAAACACTTTTAATCCTCATAGTATCTTGAATTTACAGATCAATCCCTATCCTTTCCTACATAAATGAGGCGAGTTTCTAGTTTCATTTATTAGCATCTTCAACTCATTGCTTCAAATTGGAGATGTCAAATTTTTATGAAGGCATATGTAGTATTATGACCTCAAGTTCTCCCTTATGTCAAAAAAAGAGAGAGTAAATGGGGGGAACCTCAAACGGCTTTTAAATTTCAAACGTTCATTATTTTTTGAAAAATGGCATGACGAGAAGAAGCTGTCAAAATTGGCATGGGGTTTGGAGATGTCAAAACCACCTCAGCTTTCATATGGGTGAAGGCAGACTTGTTGGACTCTCCATTGATACCAAAAATGACCGTTAAAAATATGTCACCTCAACTTTGACATCTCCTATTGGAGATACTCTGATGTGGTATTTTGACATCAAGCTCTCTCTTTGCAAGCCTTACATAAAAAACAAAACCTCAAACGGCACGCTCGTTTTTAAATCCAAACGGTCAGTAGCTTTTTGAAAATTGACATGAGGTTTGGTTGCTGTCAAAATTGATAGGCATGTCCTCCCTTCAAATCCATGTGAGCTTGGCATATGGGAAAACACTTTGGTTGGATGTTGCATTGCTGCCAGAAATTACCGTTACTTGATCCACGTCAACTTTGGCATCTCCAAGCTTAGCTTCAAATTTGAGGATGTCAAATATTTTCAAAGGCTAACGTGGCAATTTGACATGCATATTGAATTTGACATGTTAAGGATGCCCACAACATGTCAAATTAATTGCCACAATGGTCAGCAAGGGGTGACACCATTTCAGGGGCTTTGAGGGGTCCTAAATTTTGATTGCTAAGTCCTTGTTTGAAAGCGAAATAGAATAATGATTTTTGTGGCCTAATTTTGGATCTCACAAAGATAATTAAAATCGCTCATTATTCTTGAACTATTTCTAATGGATTCTTGCAAAAATTAGATCAATCCATTATCGATGATGGGATTTTAAGAATTTGTAGGGGTGAAACATGTAATTTTAGATTTTTTTATTTTTTTTGGGTCCCACAAGGATGATTCAAATTGCGCATTATTCTTAAAATATTTTTTGCATGTTCCTGTAAAAAAAAAATTAGCTCAATTCGACTTTGGTAAGTGCTTTTTTAGAATTCTTAGGGTGCTATGAATTCTGAAAAATCCCTTACTGATATTGAATTGAGCTAATTTTTTACAAAAATTAATCCATAAAAAAATATTTTAAGATTAATGAACGATTTAAATCATCCTTGTGAACAGGAAATAGACCCCACAAAAAATCAAATATTATTAATCTGTTGCATTGCCAAACGAGACTTAGCAACCAAACTTTAGGCCCCTCAAAAGTTACTGTCTTAGAGGTTGGCACACCTTGCTGACCCTTGTAGCCAGCGGGCTCCCCGAATCCCTTTAGACTATGTAACCATGGGCGAACCTACCAATGGACAAGAGTGGTCCATTAACCCCACTAAGGATGGAAATAAACCCCCATGGATATACATAATATTTTGGAAATTTCAATGGGGTTTGCCCCATAAATTTAGATCATTTGGTTCTTGCCCCAAAGGAAATATAATTGCCCCATATATATTTTATACTTTGGTTCTTGCCCAAAAAGTAATATACTTGCCCTCGGTCTTTTTCTAAACTTCTCTAACCATTCAAATCTCTTTTTTCAGGTAATTTTGCCAACAATAATACTCGTTTGTGTTAAAAAGAGTATTGAAAATGGACAAACAAAATGGAAGAGAGGAAATATTTATTAGATTGTTTAATATTTACGATCCACGTTGGCCAATTCTAATTTAGGACTTTAAATTTTGTGTACTAAGTTAAGCCCTATGATTAATACAACCTAACTACGTACCTCAGCGAACTTATCTTGTGACCCTCTTTTGTTAATTAGAAATTAGGATAAATTTTGGTCACGTTATTCTACATACTATGTCATTGTTTTACTCCCCAAATATGAAAATTTTGGGGTCAATTGTAAGTGAAATGATGTGTAATGAATTGACAAATCACTTTTTGTTTATGTTTTATAAATAGATCTTTTTTTGTGTAGTATTATATTGAATTGTTTTTTCCTTTTATCATGTGTTAATACAAACTGATTCATGCTATAGATACTTGACCCCAGTGTTGATAAACCCTTGGTCCGCTCCTCACGTAACATTATATACTCTGAAATTCAAATGATCAAGATTTTTTTATTAGACAACATATATATGGGATTGGTGATTGTAGAAAAGTTATGACATCTGTAGAAACTCAAATAATTAGGCTTATTAATCACAAGCCTTTTTATGGGAGAAGGGAGAAAAATAGAGTAAAAAGCTAATAAGAAATTAAGTTGGTGATGGAATATGATGGTACATTTTTATATGGAGAAAAAAGGTTACTCTTTTGCCCGGATACTTGTTAAAAAGATATTATTAGTCGTTGTTAAAATAGAATTGATTTCGTCAACCGATAGAACGTGAAAAACGAACCATACGGTGATTGCAAAAAATGCAATAAATTTATTTAAGGCCAGCTTTGTTATATCCTTTTTTTAATTTGCATGTTGAGGTATTTAATTTCATTGTTTTTTCTTTTAAGGGATGGCATGGATACATGTGGGCGATATTAAATTATTGGTGGACGATTCGTTAGGAATTAATTAGGACAGACACATGTATTAAGGTAGACTTAGTCTTCCCTTTGATTTATTTTATTTGTAATCAGATACGGTCAATGCTTAGGGAAAAGGGCTGAGGGAGAGAGAAGACACTTAAATAGTAATCGGTTAGACTAGTTATTATTATTGGATATTAAGGTTTTAAACATGACGTATATCGTGTCGTGGCATTGTCCGTGCGATAAAGAAAGCATAATTGTACTTATACAGTTATACTAATAAATTGGAAGCTAGAAGTTACTTCCTCAGCCAATCAAAGAGTAATATATTTATCACAAATTTTTTTTTTTTTTAAAAAAAAGGAGAGTAATGAGTTTGTCATAAATTAATAATCAATTGCAAAAATACACTGAGACAAGTATGCGAATTAACCAACTGGGGCTAACTAAGCTGATCAGGACTCTTGCATCTCATTAGGAGATCAGGAGTTTGAGTCTTCTCACCTGCGTATGAGTGTTCTTTCCTTAGAGAGCTTTTTATTTCTTTCTTTGTTTCTACCATATAATAGGTTTATTTCTTGTGTTAGTTAAGTTGTTGGGCTTGGTTATCTCGTGAACTCTTACAATTAATGTAATGTCCTGAGTTTGTACTATGTACTTCATATCTGATGTACAATGATCTCTTCTATCGATTGACAAAAAGAAGAGTATGAGAATTTAATACAAGAACTCTATTCCATTGAAAAAACGTAAGTCAAGATTCATTTGGCATGCCTAAAATGTAAATTTTTTTTATTAAATAACATTTAATCTTTACTGAATCTTTGTTCTTTTTGGTTAATGTTAAATCAATATTCTTTTTTTTGCACCAAGGAAAAAAAATTAATCATTTTAAAATTGAATATTATGTGTCCCTTTTTTTTCAAAATGTTAGGAGCTAGTTTGTATTATTATTCCATAATTAGCAGAGTACAATAAAGTAAGATATCGTCCCAAGAAGAATAAATAAGAAAATAACCAAACAAGAGACTTAGCTATCCAAGATCACTCGCTAGAGTCGCAAAACCAGGCTTTCCTAGCGAATCAAATGTCATCTCGAACAACAGTAACCCCACAATGGAGGGAAAACTAGCAAAAAGCATGTTGTTGTTGATTCAAGTGTCATCTCGAATATTAGTAATTCCATAAGTATTTTCATATTAATTCCTTCCTCATTTTTGTTAATTATCATATTCATTTTTTCTTCTTTCCAAAATGTACTTTGACACAAGAGTTCTTGACCCACGTTTTCTCTTTACAAGAATCAATATCTATAGCAGCGCCTTTTGGAAGAGCACAACAATAAGACATTTTTCTGGTTGCTTCAGAAAGGACAAGAGGGAGGACTTGAAGGATTTCATCTCATAGAGCTCAGTTGAATATGTTAGTAATTTATTTTAATCAACGGGTATCTGTAATCTTAACGTGGGGAGATTAATAAGTATTTAATATCATGGAGCTCGTAATATAATTGAGATAAGGACGGGAGTGCAATTATAATTCTGTAGTGGGGTGAATTATAATTAGTGAAATAAGAAGTAGAATCCTGGTGGGATTAGGTTTTCTTATTTACACTGGGAGCCCTGACTTATTACTCCTTAGGTCCCTATCGTAGCCCTATATATA